>WELA01004349.1:529281-541303 GCA_009602735.1 Mesotaenium endlicherianum | reverse complement strand
GGGGGGGGGGGGTAACGGGGGGGAGGAAAGGATAGGAAGTTGAAGCTTTTTGAGCGAGCGTGCATGTACGTACCCATGGCGACGCGAGCAACTATGGCGCCCGAGATGGCGGCGATGCCTGAGTTTCCAAGGTCCGTCTTTGTGAGATCCAGGTTCTCTCGGATGACGTAGTTAAGAGGAGGCGCTGCAAGCCATCATCGCACGCACCGCGATGCACCATCGCGCGTGTGGGTGTGAGATGATAGATCACCATGGTTCGAGAGGCGTGCCAAATGCTTGCGTATCATAGCTGCTGCGTGCGTGCCCATTATGGATACAGAGTGTGTTGAATCCTGTGTAGGAATGCTGAAGGCGTGCGGGTGTTGTGAATGAAGCTAGATGTGTGCATCGTGCATGGTGATGATGGAGGAGCTCAGTGGAGGACCCCCCCGGGGCTTGGTGCAGCGATGTACAGTGTTCGGTGAGGGGCGGGCTGCTTGCAGAGGAGAAGCTAGTAGGTATAGCAGCTTGCCCGCTGTCCTGACTCCCGACGGCTCGGAGTGAGTGGTGCGCGTACATGTAGAGTGGGCTGTTGACTCATAGGCTGTTGACTCGTCGTGGCTCAGCAGCAGGCCGCTGAGCAGAGAATTGACAACGTGCGAGGAAGATGCCGCAACAAGATGCACACACATGCGCACACACGCGCACGCATGCGCTTGCGCATACGAGCACCCACATTCACACACACACACACGCACACACACGCACGCACGCATGCACATGTACACACGCACACGGCGTGCGCGCACGCGCACATACACACACACACACACACCCGCGCACACGAAGATGAAGCAATCTGAAAGCAAGCTGTCTGCATGCTGCATGATCAGAAATTTCAGACGCAGAGCACAAGAGAACACACACACACACACAAGCACACTAAATGTACACGCGCAGACGGATGAAAAATAAGGTGGATCAAAGACAAGCTGTTCATCTAGCTTACTGATCAGTATGAATTATTCGGCCAAGATCAAGCTCCTTCATCTTAATAGCTCTTTTCTAGTTTTTTCTAGGCTGCAAAATGCTCACCTGCAAATGATGAGCAGAACGAAGTGAAGGCGTGGAGCCATGCCAGGTGGAACGATTGCATATGGGGCTGCTTCAGGCTGCCAGCACACGCGTGCACATAACAGATTGAAAATGCTTGGTTTAATGAGCTGAACACTCACAACACGCTTTTCATGAACAGAAGATACGTACTCATGACTCAATCTGAACAGACTTCATGCAGTATAGGACCAATAGTAAAATTAAGTTCACTACAAACAGGCGCAGCCAGGGGGGGAGGACGGAGGCTATAGTAAAGTGGGCGCTCATTAATTGTATTAGTATGAAGTAAGTAGCTCGTGGCACATCTTGCTGATCCCTCACAGCGAGTTTCTTATCTATTCAGTCATTGGTCTTAGCTTTCTAGCTTGATGATTAAAGCTTTAAAGTTTAGAGTCTTTACTACTTCCCCCTTGTTTTAACAATATGCAGAGCTAGCATGCTCATTTTTGCTGTGTAATTCAGGGCAGCCAGATAACACATTGATCACAGCATGCAAACGAGCAAGCATCAATCCAGAAGTCTTCATGGCCAATCT
The DNA here is from genome assembly GCA_009602735.1 of Mesotaenium endlicherianum. Taxonomy (NCBI): domain Eukaryota; kingdom Viridiplantae; phylum Streptophyta; class Zygnematophyceae; order Zygnematales; family Mesotaeniaceae; genus Mesotaenium; species Mesotaenium endlicherianum. The sequence continues at coordinate 539,673 of WELA01004349.1, read as the reverse complement.
GTACGTGTGCATATGCCAGAAAGCGCGCACCTGAAGAGCTTTATTCTCTTTGCCTTGTGCTCCGAGTCAACTGGGAGATCAAACAGCGGTGACACGTCCTTGTCGCCGATGTCACCAGCACTCGCTGAAAACACCGGTTCCCTGATCGCATATACACAAGAGCAGGCGGCACACAGTTATATTTGCGAGTTAGAAACTTCAAGCCCCTAAAATGTAATGACTTAAATGGGCTTAAGTCTTGGTGCACGCTTTAAAAAACCACGTCTTGGAAAACTTCCAGGAATGAAACCAGTGCAAATGCTCATTAACGGGAAGTCATCTAGTTTCGGTGCAGCTACTATATAGTAATAGCTGCATGCAGTGAACAGCCCATGCATCTACAGGTTATAGGATTGACACATATGAAGCTGAAGTAATGCTGCCCGACATGCTTATTTCCACAGTGACATGCATACACACGTGATTTTTGTGGCTTCAAGGTGAAGCTTCTTTGGGAAGCTGTATTCCATCATTACTCGATCCGCGTCTACAATTATAAGTGCTCTGAAATGAGAACACAAAAGTACAATCTTCACAAGTAATGTAATATCACCTTCCCGTTACTCCACGCATAGAGGAACCAAGATCTCCCGTGCCATCTGGACCAACGCGTCCAGAGGTGGCCTTGTGAGCCATGACGAAGGGGTCGAGATAAATGCTGGTGAAGCTCTTACACCGTGAGACTCTCTGCACGATGTTTTGGGAACTCCGAAGTATGATGTTTTTGGGAACTCCGACTGCATGTGGGGGACTCGGCAATCGGGAACGACCTCTATTTTGACTTTCTATCCGCGCAGAGAAGGGTTTGTATGTGACTCGTAGATTGTTTGTGACTTGTGGACGATTGTGGATCGCATCCGGGGACGACCGCATCTAGTGTGGCTAGCAACCGGATGCATTAATTGCGGTCAATTACGGGCTGAGCTCTGCGCCTTGACTGCGCTCTGCTATCAATTTGCTTTGCTCCCATTGCAGCATCCACTTGGCGGCCTCTGTCGGGGGAGGTCGCAGTTGGACAGTACAACCTTACGAAGGTGCATCCGAAAAAGGTAGCACAAGGTTGCCATACGACGAAGTACAGAGCTTTGCAAAGCTGGTCCAAAGTCAAACATGGTACATCTCGAAAATGCCTCCCGGCCACTCCCCGCCACTTTTCGCTTCTGCTTACTGCCTCAGAATTGCTCAGAATTTCAGAACTGGCCCCAAAAGACAAGCACGTACGACACTGCCGACTTGAAAACTCGCGTTACAGTCGCATTTTTATGATTTTAAAGCACTTCAAAGTGCTTCAAAGCACTTCAAATGACTTCAAAGCACAGCTCAAAGTCCAAACGACAAGACCGACCTCATTGAGCAAGGGGGCTCACTGAAGTACACTGAAGCAACACTGAAGCCCTCCCTTGGCTACGGCCTTCGACTGCCATCCTGTCAGCGTAATCTGCTTCATGAGAATCCTCCTCGTGTAGTTCTTTCAAACCACACAAGTCTGCCCTGGCTTTTCCTGTCAAGTTCCTGCCCTGCACAATAATAGCATAACCTATTTGTGACAAGTGGATTAATTATGTGGGGAAATCTGATGGTCGTTTCCGCGAAGGCGCAAGTGGCAAAATCTGCTTAGGGAAGGCCGCTTGAGTATACCGCTCGATTCTAGTCAAAGTGAGTCGAACAACGTTCGACAGGGATCCTTAATTATGAACTTCAATTGCTCCAGTTTCGCTTGTGCATGCCAGTTGATGCCAGTACACGACGCCCGAGCCTTCCCTCATACAATTTGCTGGATTGCAGGTAGTCTGCAGGTGGTGGCAAGTGCAACATGTGACACACGCGTGCACGTGGTCTTTGTGTGCTTTCCAAATGGGGAGCTTGATAGATGCTTTCGCACACTTTCGCACGCCTGTGTTCACTGGTTGGCACCGCAGTCGCACATATACTCGCACACTGTCATCTCCGATCTCACTCTCTCCTACGCACAGGTCAACTAGCACCGTGCCTCCAAGCAATGTCAAGAACGAGAACTGTGAGTGAGTATTATAGTTGACCCTTAACATTGCTTGGAGGCACGGTGCTGGTTGACCTGTGCGTAAGAGTATGTATGTGACTTTATTGTCGTCAGTAAGGCGCCCCTCACGTAACTCTTGTGAGGGGGAAATCAGTAAGGGCCTTCGCTCGTGTGAGCGCTGGCCCGTACGCGTTCGAAATCGGAGATTTGCCAAGCGAAAGCGTTCGTCGTGAACACTTTTTTTGTGCGGCCCCAGCGCGGCCCGCCCTTTCGCGACCGCCATAAATTTGGGCTGGGCCATAACTTATTCCTCTTCGCTTTTGCTTAGGCAGTACGTCCTTAGGGCGCTTTTTGTGAGCGGCCATGGCGAGGAGGAGCGAGGCGGAGCCTCACCTGGGCCGCGAGGTAGCTCGCCGTGTGGCCGTGGGAGAGGGCGCTCTTCCTCCCTAGGGCCTAGAAGGGTTTGTGGGGTGGAAAGGTTGGGAGCGCCTGCTGCTGGGCAGCCGTGGCCGCCTGCCAATTATGAGGGTGTTAGAGAGAGAGGGGTTAAGGGGGAGGAGGCATGGTGGAGGTAGGGTCGTAAGCGTCGACTTTGAGCGTCGACGGCGTTTGCGCTATTTTGACGCCTTAATTTGTCGCGATCGTTCGGCGGGTCTGTGAGGGGACGATAACATTGAACGAGTATTAAGAGTATGTAGAGATGCAGAACGAGTATGTGGTGTGGTTTGTGGTTGTCAGTAAGGCGCCCCTCACGTAACTTTCGTGAGGGGGAAATTAATAAGGGCCTCGCACGTGCGCGTCGGGCTTCCTTGTCGTTTCGGCGTGTCGGGATCATTTGGGATTGTTTAGGGCCCTTCCTCGAAGTCGATGCATACTTTGGCTGCGCCGGGCCGGCGCAGTATAAGTGCTGGTTGCGGCGTCGAAATCGTCATTATATTTTCTTGTGTGCTTGCGCAGGGGCGCCGGACGGGGACTAACGGGCCATGGCCGCTGGCGGGAGGGGAGCGAGGGGGTGCACCGGCCGAGGTGAGCTTGTGTCAACCCTCCCTCGTCTTTTTCGTGTCGTACATGGCGAGGCGTGCTGTTTTGTTGCATGGCCCCGCCTTCTTTATTCTTGTGATAATCAAGTTGTTTGTTTATTTCAACGGCGACGATTTTTGTTTGTGTCTTGCACGTTTCGATTTGTCGTCACCGTTTGCGGGCATCCGTGAGGGGGAACTTGTCGGCCCCCTCACAAACATTGAATCACGATCAAATATGTGGTGTGGTTTGTGGTCGTCAGTAAGGCGCCCCTCACGTAACCTTTGTGAAGGGAAAATGTAATGAATCAATTCATTATTTATTTAATTAATTGCATATATAAATATAACACTAAATAAGTATTATGTCTATATACTCACATCTGCGAGTTCATTTAAATGAATGTATGTCGATGTAATGCGAGTTTTACTTACTTTGTCAAAAAGGTCAGCAGGATGACTTTTGTACCATAGTGTAGTTTGCTGACTTTGTTGAAAAGGTCAGCAGGATGACTTTTGTATCATAGTGTAGTTTGCTGAGATTTATATATCAGTTATGTATAGGATATAATATCAGTAGGTTGACATATAGTTAGCTCGCTTGATATTAGTCAATATACTTAGCTTCAGTACGCTGAGGATAGACATATTCATTTAGATTGTTATTTGTAGATTGGCACATGTGACCGTAATATACTGAAAGTCGGGAGGTCGACTGAGATTTGGTAAACCGATGTCCTACCAGTGTGGTTAACTCCTGGGTGGGCGGAGCCGTCGTCAGTCAACTGAACAGTTAGGACTTCAGTCAACCGACCAATTAATATGGTCGTTATACCTAGATCCGTGGGTCCCAACTTAACGGGTTTCCCACGAAACGGCGCACCTTGCGTCGTGGTCAACCAGGTGGTCACTAGGTACATAGCAGGCTGGGATCTCGTGGTCCCTCATTCTGGACAGTAGGCTTTACAGTCGGATTTCTACTTGCAAGTAATGTGTGCACTTTTGGGTTTGTTCTAATGACCAGCCTTCACGGAAATTGTCATGGCTGCTTTGTCTGCGCTCCAAATGGAGCAAACTAGGACTTTTCGGAAAGGTCTCGTCAAGATGCATCCGTTGCCGTTAAGTTTGCTCAGTTTCAAGTAGTATTGGCAAAGTTATGCCCTCTGACATTTTGGGGTCACACAGCGGACAGATTCCATGGTTTTGCACCTAAGTCAGTGGGATGTGTTTTAGCTACATTATGGTCACCTGAATGAGAGCGCCTTTGCTATTCAGTCCCCTGATGTTGTGCATGTGCTATACATGCTTGCATGCCTGGTAGGCAAGAGGCCATGAGTTTCTAAAGGAGAAGCTCAAGTCCTCAAGCTCGCCTCTTACTTGTGCCTCGTGTTAGTGTGCAACTATGGCACACTACGGTAAATGAGTCAAGGGGTGTAGATGAATAAATGGAATTCATTATAAGGGCAAAGATCGCTCCCTCATTTCACACGCTTCCACCTATCTCTGATCTTTTATATTTAAATGGAATATATTAATCTTGAATGAGCAAGATTCATTTCAGGAAATCAATAAGGGCCTCGTACGTGCGCGTCGGGCTCCCTTGTTGTTTCGGCGTTTTTCGGATCGTTTCGGGATGGTTCCAGGCCCTTCCTTGACGTCGATGCTTACTTCGGCTGCGCCATGCCGGCGCAGTATAAGTGCTGGTTGCGGCGTCAGAAACGTCATTTTATTATTTTGGGTGCTTACGCAGGGGCGCCGGACGGGGCCTGACGAACCATGGCCGCTGGCGGGAGGGGAGGGGGGGGACGCACCGGCCGAGGTGAGCTTGTGTCGACCCTCCCTTGTCTTTTTCGTGTCGGACATAGCGAGGTGTGTTGTTTTTTTTGCATGGCCCCGCCTTCTTTGTTTTCGTGATAATCAAATTGTTCGTTTGTTTCGACGGTGACAGTCGCCGTCGACGTCGTCGACGGTTTTTGTTTGTGTCGTGCACGTTTCGATTTGTCGTCATTGTTTGGGGGCGGCCGTGAGGGGGAATTCGTCGGCCCCCTCACAAACATTGAATCACGATCAAATATGTGGTGTGGTTTGTGGGCGAGTAAGGGTACACAAAGTAAGGCGCCTCTCACGTAACTCTTGTGAGGGGGGAAATCAGTAAGGGCCCTCGCTCGTGTGAGCGATGGCCTGTACGCATACGAAATTGGAGCTTTACGACGCAAAAGCGTGTGTCGTGAACAGCTTTTTTGTGCGGCCCGCCCTTTCGCGACCACCATAAATTGGGCCGTCGCCATAACTTATTCCTCTTTTTTTCATTTTGGGTAGACGGTGCGCCCTTAAGATGCTTTTCGTGAGCGGCCATGGCGAGCAGAAGCGAGGCCATGGCCGAGCTTGGGCCGTGAGGTACATGGGGGCGTGGGAGAGGGCGCTCTTGCTCGTTAGATGGGTCGATGAGGTCGGAAGGTCGGGAGCGCCTGCTGCTGGGCAGCCATGGCCCTCGTCGTTGCAGGCGGCCATGGCCGCCTGCTTGCTATGAAGATGTAAGATAAAGAGAGGAGTGGGAAGGGGAGGGAGAAAGTATGGAGGGAGGGAGGGAGGGAGGGAGGGGGGAGGTCGTTGCGGTCACTGGGAGCGTTGACAGCATTTTGCGCTGTTTGGACGCCGTTTTTTGTCGCGATCTTTCGGAGAGGCCTTGTGAGGGGAAACTTGTCGGTCCTCCCACAAAATACCGAACACGATCAAGTATGTCGTGTGTATTTGTGGTTGCCAGTAAGGCGCCCCTCACGTAGCTTTCGTGAGGGGGAATTTGGTATGGGCCCTCGCACGTGCGCGCTGGCATTTGGATTTAGGGTTGGTGTGGCCAGATCGGTTTTCCGTACTACGTTCTGCCGTACTATGTCAATTTGTACGGTTGTCGATGGGTCTTATGGCATGAGTTAGGTCAAACATTTATATTGGTTCTGAATGTTAAGAGTTTCACAGTTTTTGTCATTGCGAAGTTGTTAGAGAAGGTTAAGTGGAAGTATGTGGCACGTAAGAAGCCACTGGACGTAGGACTTGAGGAACATCTTGAAATTTTGAGCTCGAGTGAAAGCGTTGCTATTGGACGCCTTGAACCAACTTCGGAGATAAATTTGCGTGATGGAGGAAACATAACAGATGGAGACTTTGCAAAGTTGGAAGAGTATCTGAAGCAAACTCATTTTGAGAAAGGGCTTTTGGGCAGGGAAACAGGAGGCACTAGTTACCATGAACACGTGCAAGGTGTACTTCAGATTCATGCGAAGTCGGCTGCCGTGGTCACAAAAGAGCTGAAGATATTTATGGGATGGAGTGCAGGGCCTTGGTGTAGGACGACTGCGGAGGGCAAAAAGATTCGGGTGTTGACGAGGCTACTTTCTCAGAAAGGTCTGCACACCTTCGTGGGTATGTGTGGTTACTTTACCAAAAATATGCATATAAATCCTAGTTTCTTGCTTTTGAGGAAAGGCGTCACTGACGAGATGATAGCGAAAGGCAATAATATGTATCTGGCCCTTGGAGATGTAAAGGACAAAAATCGGGTAGGAATTGACATTAACTCGTTGTATGAGAGAGTTTGGCATTACTGGGTATACAAATTGAGGAAGGATGGGGAGCGTTATCCCAACACAGCTTCTGCCCTCTTACACATGATCAAGTCTGGGAGGTACTACTCTTGAACCCATCTCATAACACAGGGTGGCAGGGGAGTCAATCTCGCCAAAGACGAGGCCATGTTTATTATAATGACAAGGTCGGAGGACATCAGGATAGAATATACATGGTTTTTGTGAATTACGATGGGGCTGTTCCTGACATGAGGAGAGGGAGGTATTACCATTTACGAGGTGCTGTGCTAGGTGAGAATTGCGAGAGGCCAGTGCCAGTGAATGTTGACGGGAGGGGGGGCATCTTGAAGGGGAAATGCCTCAACCGTGGATAGATGATGTAGAAGTCGTCTAGGTTTTGGCACTGTAGGAGTGCGTGCTGTTGTTTACTTTGACGATTTTGTACTACATGCTGTCATAAATAGAAGATTTGACACATGTCAAATCTAGATTTGTGATAGATTTATGCATTGTGCAATACTATAGTGCTTTGCACTTTTCATTTACGCTACCGCGTTATTTCTAAAAATGCTGATAAGCTCGATGAGCTCATCGACGTACATAAGTGTCTGTCGAAGCAATTACAAGTCATTGCAGAACAGAAGTCTAGCAAGCCTTGAAGATCCCGCCCAGCCCGCCCTGGAGGAGAGTAAAAGAAGTACAAGAGAAATACAAAAACGAGAAGGGAGAAGCATAGTAGATAAGTGATAGCATAGATAAATGTTAATCTCAGATGTACGATAGATAAATGAAATGCAAATTGTTAGAATAGTTAGAATAGATAGAATGAATTTTTTTAAGAGAGATCTACAAGACTTTCTACTCCTACTCCATTCCTATCTTCAATATAAGCCTCAATTTTTCTTATATTATTTACTATATTGCATATGCAAAGATATCACAAAGTCTGTTCTTCTGTCGCGATGTTGCATTTGCGGGCTGATGTTTCGTTTTGTCTTTATTGTTCGGTGCGTCTCGTGAGGGGGAACTTGTCGGCCCCCTCACAAACATTGAATCACAATCGAGTAAGGGCCAGTTTACAGTGGCCAAATCGATGTCGAGTTGATTGATTGAAAAGTACTTTGTTGTACCTCAAAGTACATTTTCAAATTTAGCGCGATGAAACTGGTGTTTACAGTGGTGTCAAGGCGCGACGCGATTTATTGAAGTTTGTGAAGAATATGATTGAACTTTCTGGTTCGGATCAATCGACCTTGCGTTTTCAATTCTGCTCTCGAGCAGAATTGAAATTCTGGAATGTGTTCGACCCCTCAAATGACCCCTCCTTGAGGACCACCCGATTGACAAGGACTGTCGGCAGTAGGTAGGGGAATCAAATGAGGATGTACCCGTAAAGTACTTTCTTTTTTTTTGCTAACGATTTCGAGACGACAAGGAGTAGAGAAAAAAATATTCGCGTCCACCAAGTTTCTACACTCAGCACTCGTCTCTAAACCCATCGCCACATTATCATGGGGCTGTAAGCACGCAAGAAAGCTAGCTTACGCTCTCTAACCTGAATTATTTCTAATGCACAGGTGCGTCGCTGACAGGATGCAGGGCGCTTTTGTGGATCGGTGCATATGGATACTGTGTTACCCCTCCCTCGCTATTTGGGAGTTGCTACTGCTTTCAGCAGGCTATGGTGTATGTTGAAAGTTATGTTCGCGGCTGGTGATGATGTGGGGTTTCGGCACCCAAACGTCAAATTTGAAGGGTAAGATGAACGATGCCCTATGTTAAAATTATTTTTTGTGAGGTCTGACCGAACCTGGAAATTACGCAGAGACGAAACGCGACAATATATGGAGGGGATTGTATTATTTCCCTTAATCAATTTTGTGCCTATGCACTGTAAACGCTTTTTTGTTTAGCTGTTTGAAACTTGGTCGTCTATTTTGTCGTCGTCGCTTCGATCTCGTAATTTTCAATTCCGCTTTTCGCGTTGATCAATCGAGTGCCTGTGGCCACTGTAAACTGGCCCTAAGGGAGTAGATAGAGTACGAGAGAGGGCACTATACATCGAGACCAGGTCGAGAGTCGAGACTTGGTGGAGCATGGTGGAGTGTGGTGGAGAGCCGATGAACGCATTTGAACGATGCCATAAGTTTGGTCCGATGTGGCACCAACGTGGCAAATGAACTTTTGTTTCCGAATTAGTGACAGATACCGTGTACAGATAGTTTTCAAGCGACATGCAGACACTTCTCACGCGACGTGAAGTCATACGTTTCGTACGGGCATCAAGGTTGCGTCGCGTAACACCTCGTAGGATGATGCGCTGGCGTTCGTTGTGAAAGCTACATTCATTAGCTATCTGCTTCGCCACACCTAGCATGTTCGAGTCCTGCCATGGCGTTAATTCAGCAGAACATATCTGAGAACGGCTCTCGTGTTTGAAGTTATAGTAACGTGCGAAAACAATGGCCTTGTCTGCAGCAAGCAGTGCGACCGACACCCTGATGCTTCTATCACAAACTGCCATTCTTGCTGTAGAGGTTCACACCAATAGTAAGAAGGACTACTTTTGTCTGTGATCCTTTTCCGTTTGCAACCATGAAGGATTACTTTGTTCTCTGACGCCAAAATTACAGAATATCTGTGGGTTGCTGGGCTGATTGGAACCGACACTTCGAGCGTTTGCACTTGCAAAATTTGTGAAAAGGAAATCTTAAACCCGAGATGAGGTTGGCGGACTATGGAAAACCCAAGAAGCCCTCAGTGAAGCCCAAGAGCGAGAAGGAAATAGAGGCTGGCAGGCGCTTTGAGCAAGTGCTGCAGCGCCTCTCCTGCTCCCTCAGCATCGGATGGAGCTCGCAATTCAAGCTCAGTGTTGCCAAGAGAACGTGAGAGCCACACGTGTGCACTATTCTTTTCCTCTCACGGAATTCAAACATTTTGCTGCTACACGTGCATGCACCTATCTTTCCCTCTCACACACATTGAGCTCCCTTGCTGCCAAAGAAAGCGCGAGTGTTGCATGCGCATGCACCTGGCGTTTTCCTTCCGCAGACTGTTCCAGGGTTTATGATTTTTTCATCTATGTCTGAAGTGCATGAAGGCCTTCTTCTATCCTTCTTCTACATCTTTGTTGTTCTGCTCTCCTTGAGCCTGGGGGTCTGGTAGCTGCAGCTGCTCTATTCTCTCTGCTTGCAGTTTAGCGTGCACACAAAACGAATGGCAACATTTGGAGATGGTTTTGACTTGAGTTCCCAGACACCCTCACTGAAAACCACGCCTCTTTCTCCTCCTGCTTAGTGGCCATGTGTTCACTCCTTGTCAATGGCAGGGTTTCCTTCTTGACAGGGGCAGCTTTTTAATTGTAACAATTATAATATATATATTATTAATATTGACAATAATGATAATCACAATGAAGCAAAGAGCTTCAGCTGAAGACATGCGTGGTGCTGCTCGCGCTTCTTCCGGACTCAAAAGTTGGACTTAAAAGTTTGAAATTGGAGAGGGGCGGGGGGAGGGGCGGTGGTTTTTTTTGGGGGGGGAGGGGGGGGGTACGTTGTCTGCAGAGAGGAGCTGAGGTGGCGCTGCGCAGATGCGTCGGTGCAGCAGCAGGCGTCGCGCGCTCTCCTGGGCTTCGCTCGCTGCGTCAGCGAGCACTACAAGCTCGTCGAGAAGGACCATCTCTGGCGGCACAAGATCCATGTCAGCGTCGAATCTCCCCCGCCCACCTCCCCCTTTCCCCCCCCTTCCC
>WELA01004349.1:515864-526552 GCA_009602735.1 Mesotaenium endlicherianum | reverse complement strand
CGGGGGGGGGGTGGGTGGGGACAATCTGACCGACAGGGGGCAGTGGATGAGGCGGTCGCGGCCCTGGCCAGCCTGCTGGCCTCCACGGCCCGCCAAGTGTACTTGTCCGCAGCCGCTGCCTGTATGCTGCTGGCGGCACATGTCCCCTCCGCATGGTCCCAGCTCGCGGCGGCCCGGATCCTCGCGCCACTTGGCGCCCTCCTGGACGACGAGGGTGAGTCGCGAATTAGGATTTCGGGCCAATGAAGGCACGTGACTTGCCGAGTGATAGCCCTGTGTGACGATCTTAGAGTGACAGCAGGGCTCTTTGATACTCTTTTTTCTCTTCCACTAAGCATTCTTTTTAAATGTACGACGTTCGCGCTTGCCACCAGGCGCAGCCTTCTGTCCTAGGGAAAAGGGAAAAGCTCACAGCTGCCCTTGTCTTATCTGTGCTAAACATGCGCGAGCACATGCTGATGCCTACTTGGACAGTACCTCTGTGAGTTATGATTTGACCCATCGATATCTACCCACAACCGCCCCTGAAGAGCTCCGGCTAAGGTGCGCTTGCGCGTGTGCGCGGGTGGGTTGTGGGATGGGGATGGGCGGGTGNCTGGGGGGGATGGGAGGACATGCTTGTGTGTGGACGACGTGGGGAGGGAGACAGATGTCAGCGTGGCATTGGACGCAGCGGGAGTATTGGAGGTCACCATCCCGAGGGCCAGGCTGAGGCCCGGGGCAGGCTTGGGCCAGACCTACGCCACCAAGGCAGAGGGTGCCATGTGGCAGGCCCTGGAGCAGGCGGGGCCCTTGGCGAGGATCTTCCGCCAGCTGGCGGCCGGCACTGACTCTGCAAGAAAGGGCGAGGACAAGAAGCCGCCCGCCGCCCGGGCAGCAGCCCTGAGGGTTTTGGGCGTGCTCGTCGATCGGTGGCCCCGCACGAAGGAGCTCCTGGCTGCAGACGCCAGGTGGCAGACTTTCCTGGTGGACACGTGTGGGGAGGGAGACAGCGACGTTGCGCTTGCTGCTCTGGGCGTGCTGGCGTCTCTTGGTGAGACTCCAAGTGATGGTTCTGTGTGGGAGAGAGGGAGCGAGAGAAAGAGAGATAGAGTGAGAAAGGAGCGAGAGGGCGTGTAAGAGAGGAAAGCAGAGGTGTGTGTGCATGTGTGCATGTTTGTGTGTGTACGAATGTGTGTGTGTTCGTGTGTGTGTTTGTGCACGTGTGTGTTTTTGTGCATGTGTGCACGTGTGCATGTGTGTGTGTGTGTGCATGTGTTTGTGACGCAATCAGCTAGAGGTGGGACAATAGGAAGAGAGGTAGGTGCGTGTGTGTGAGGAAATCGCAAACTATCAACAGCATCTGAAAGGAGCCCCATCCATGCACCCCTCTTTTGGATGCACATACCTTAGACCGCCGCCGCCTGACCCACGGTGAGCTTACCACGTACCACGTGTATCTCTGGCCCTGTTCTTTGTGGCCACGTGGCGGCGCTGCAGCTGGCGATCCAGCCTTCGCCGACGCGTTGCTGGGGCAACCCGCTGCCGCTGCCGACATGTGGCGCCACTTGGCGGAGCAGCTGGCCCCCGGGAGGAGCTTGCGCGTGTGCGTGCAAGCTTTGCGCCTGCTCACCTGCCTCGCCGTAAGTCTCAGCCCCTCGCTCACCCTGCTCTCCTCGTCCTCCTCCTTTTCTTTCCATCTTCCATACCTTGCTCTTTCCTTGCTGCCCCCTCCTCCTCCTCCTCCTCCTCCCTCTTCTCGCCCTCTTCTTTTGGGCGCCTGGGCCGTTGTCAGCCTCCAGCTGCTGTGGTGGGCCGTACAGCCATGGAGGCACCGCTTTGTAAACACGCGCATGTGCTGGAATGAAGCTGCTATAGTCGTAGCGCGGGGCCAGGAGGAGGGGGGAGGGAGAAAGAGGAGGGCAGAAAGAAGGAGTGGGGCAGTTTGTCTGCTGTGCCTACGAGTGTGCCCCCCTTTGAGTGCCAGGTGGCTGTAGGCCGGCTGTTCCCGCGTGCGCTCATCTTGTCGCATGGATAAGCGTGAATCAACGCCCTTGTCTCTTCACGCCTCATTTTTGTTGCTTATTTGGTTCTCACTTTTAGGTTTTAAAGCCTCATACGCCAAAAGTCATGTCCTGAAGAAATAGTTTTAAGAATGAGTATGTATCATTGGCCGTGGTCTTTGCAGATATGGCCGGGCTTTGGGGAGTCCTTCGAGGGGAGGGGAGCCATCGGGGACTCCATTGCATCCGGCTGCGTGCTGGCGCTCATCCACAGCTCGCCACCTGTCGCCAGCAGAGGAGCCAAGCGCGTTTCCCTGCCAGCACACGCAAAGGCCGAGCGCGTGCCACCCGCCGAGGCACACGCAGTCGACGCTGAGGTGTACCTCGTCCAGTGTCTGCGCGCCACCTGTGCGCTCCTCAGGTGGCCGGGCGCGCACCACGCCTCCATGCTGAGTCGGGGCCTGCCAGGTGTCCTGCTGGGGCTCGTGGGCCATGTGGCAAACTCTTCTCCCCCTGCTGGCAAGAAGCAGCCAGCAGCTGCTGTCATGGCGCTTGTTGACGTGGCGCCTGCTGGTGTGGCCCCTCCACCTGCCGCCACGTGCAGAAGGGCGAGCCAGAGAGCGCGTGTGCTGGCGTGGCAGGCCATGCGCTGGCTGGCGGCCTACTCCGGCGTCGACAGCTGGCGGGTCGGGGGGACCCGCCCCTCAGGCAGGCCCGTGGCGGCAGCGGCGCATGCGCATGGCAAAGGACAGGTGGCCGCCTCCCGCGGCTCTGATCTAGCCACCCTCGGTGATCTGCCTTCTGTTGTGAGGTGAGCATCTGGCTCGCCCAGCTTCTATTATCCTACATCCTACCTTTCCCTCTTTTTTTCTCTCCCATCCAGCTGCCTCTCCCTGCTCCTCTTGCCTCCAGTTATTACTTGTTATCAAGCTTATTATATTGAGCTTTTTATATTGAGCTTGGCGGTCCTGCTTTGAGGACTTTTTCAGTCCCGTACTGTCGCCACAACTGGGCTACTCAGTCCGTTTATGAGTAAATTGAGATTGAAGCATGCTTTCTCGCAGAAGTACTGGTGATGCTCGTGCGACTGTCTGACACAAACGCGCGTTCTCTCGCTCGCATGCTCTCTGAGAGCCGATGTGCGGGCTGCCGTAGGCCCGCCCAGCTCTGCCCGCTCACCTAGTGAGCCAGGCAGTCAGTCACTTACTGCGTCGCCGCCGGTCCGTCATTGTCTGCCATTGGTAGGTCAGGCAGGCAGGCAGGCGGTCAGGGCTGTCAGACACTTACTCAGTCAGCCGATCTGTCCGGCAGACACTCACACACAGTCAGTCTGTCAGTCAGTCAGACAGTCAGTCCGCCAGGCAGCCAGGCACGCAGTTGGGCAGTTTGTGAGTTTGTCAGTCGGCAAGTCAGTCAGTCGATGGATCGGTTGGTCATCAGTTGATCAGTCGGTGGGTGGGTCGATTGGTCGCTCAGTCGGTCAGGCAGTCAATTGGCCGGTCAGTCAGTTAGTCGGTTGGTCAGTTGGCGAGTCGGTCGATCAATGTCGGCCAATCTGGAAGGGACGGCAGCGGCTATCTGGTGTGAGAGAGAGACAGGCACACAGACAAGAAGCACAGCACAAGAATGAGTGATCTGTTCTGACTTGTTACTACGTGCGTGTTTGTGCGTCATTGTGTGTGTGTGTGTGTGTGTGTGAGAGTGTGTTTTGTGGGGGCACGCGCGCGCACATGTGCAGCCGCGCGTTTGTGCGGCTGACTCAGCGGCGCGGGGGCCACAGCCCTCTGGAGGCGCAGCTCAGCATTGTTGTCTCTGAGCCGGAGCCCCCACTTGGCAACGACGAGTTGTCCTTGCTGACGCCGCCCGCACTCCCAGAGGTGCCACTTGTCACCCCACCAGGTTTGGACGCATCCCCGGAAGAAGCGCTTGCAATCTGCCAGGTGGCGCTGGCCCTGGTCTCCTCTAGAAGCTCCAAGCTGAGCATTCGCACGCGGGCCGCCCTAGAGCAAGCGCTGGCTGCCAATTTCGCCCCGTGTGTTACAGCAACAGCGCCGCCACCTGGCATGCCACCTGGCGTGCTGTTACCCAGCGGCGGTGGCACTCTGCCAGCTGGCATGCAGCCGTTCTCCGCACTGCCCGCACGCGGTGCTCCGCCGGCGCACGCCGACTGGTGCCACCTGGCGTCTGCCATGGTGCGCCAGCTGGCGGGCCCTGGAGGCGCGGGGCCTGCCGCCACGACGCAAGGGGACGATTTGACGCTGGCGATGCGGCTGCTCTCAGCGGCGGTGCACGCAAGCCTGCCAGAGTGGCGCGAGGATCTGATCTCGGGCGGCGCCGTCGGCGCCGTCGTTGCCATCGTCAAGGTGCGGGAGGAGGCTGCCGCCCGCAATGACGACAGCGAGCTCGGTGGCTGCCAGCCGGACGGCCTGAGCCAGCTGGACGCAGACTGCGCGTTTCACCTGGCGGCATGCGACGGCGCTGCTGGCGCTGGCGCTGGCGCTGCTAATTTGGCGCCCTCCTGCGTGTGGGATCACAGGGGGACCAATGGGAGTGAGGCTTCGGAGCCAGGTCAGCGCGAGGGGTACTATTTTGGCGGGCCCATGGAGGAGTGGGAAGGAGGGGACAGAGTGCTGCTCTCTGCGCTGCAGGNAAACCCTATCCCTCCTCCTGCACCCAGCCACCAGGCTGCCCAGCCCGGCCACTCGCAGGGCGTTCATCCTCCTCCTCCTCCTCCTCCGCCACAGAACGGGAACACAGCAGCCTTTGTGCAGAACATATGGCAGTCTGTGGTGAAGAACAGGGAGGAGCGGGTGAAGGTGGAGACTGCCGAGAACCGGAAGGCGAAGCTGGAGCAGAAGGCGAAGAGGAGCCGGGAGAGGCAGAAGGGCAAGGAGAGGGAGAGGGAGAGGGAGAGGGAGGGGGTGGAGATGGGGGTGGGGTTGGGGGAGAATGCGGAGGGGTTGAATCTCCCGACGCTTTTAGTCAAGCAGAGGGTCTGCTAGAGAGTAAGCTCCCTCCCTACGGATACACCAGCTCTGGCAGGCCCACGGGTGGCCCTCGGGTGGGCCCCCCCGCCAGCTCAGCGCTTGCTCTCCAGAGGGGAGCGGCACGGGAGCACGACACCTGGAGCCTTGTCGAGGGAGCACATGCGCGTCGTGGTGCCGGCGGCGTGGGCAGAGGGGGCTTTGCGGATACGCTGACGAGACTGCTGACGCGGGAGCCCTGGGCGGCGCCAGGTGTCAGGTGGTGGGCGGCGCGCGTCAGAACAGCCCTTGGGCTCTTTGGCTTCCCCTCTGCCATGGGGGAGAGCTTCCGCCGGCTCCTGGGGGATGCTGACCTGGCGGACATCGTCTTCCAGCTCAGCGACGGCCGGAGCATCTATGCCCACAAGGTGGTCCTGGCCGCCAGGTGTCCTGCTCTCCTTGTAGCTTATGCGCCAAGCACGCCTGACTTGCCTGACAGCCCCCCGGGTTGCGGAAATCAAACGAGGAGAACAGCCGTCCCCGCCGCCGCTGCCGCCGCAACGGCCGCTGGCGTGGGAGTAACAGTGGCTCATTTGTCGCCACGTGTTAGCTACGAGGCGTTCCAGCGGCTGCTCGAGTACGTCTACGCAGGA
The DNA here is from genome assembly GCA_009602735.1 of Mesotaenium endlicherianum. Classification (NCBI taxonomy): domain Eukaryota; kingdom Viridiplantae; phylum Streptophyta; class Zygnematophyceae; order Zygnematales; family Mesotaeniaceae; genus Mesotaenium; species Mesotaenium endlicherianum. Next base: position 520,954 of record WELA01004349.1, on the reverse strand, counting down.
TGCGTCGAGATCCCTTCCTCTGGCGCGCGTGCTGACGTGGCGCTGCTGGCGAAGAAGTGCGGCCTTGAGCCGCTCTCCACCCTGCTGCAGCCTGGGCGGCAGCCCCTGTGGGGGGCGCCGCCCACCACCTGTCACCTCCTCGCTGCCCTGAGCGGCGAGCCCGGGCGGCAATGCAGCGACGTGATACTGCGGCCTCTGGTTGGCAAAGTTAAGGGAGGGCCTGCCTCCCCCCGGATGGTTGATGGAGCAGGGAGAGGAGGGGGGAGCGGTGGGGAGGATGTGTGCCCCCTGGCTCTCGCTTGCGCGACAGGTGGCGCTCACGTGCACGCTCACCGCGCTGTGCTGGCGGCGCAGTCGGAGTATTTCTGCGCGCTGTTTCGGTCTGGCATGCGCGACAGGTCAGCAGCCGCCACATCAACTTGGGCTTGCGATTCACTCAAGTTCGCACTTTTGCTTGCTGGCGCTCCCACACACGTACACATGGGCATCTACATGGATGCACATGGACGACATGTTCCAGTCCTTGTTGTGCTGGTATGCATTGGCACATGTGTGTGTGTGTGTGTGTGCGTGTGCGCGTGTGTGTGCGTGTGTGTGCTGTGTGCGCCTTTGTGCGCTTGTGAGTGCGTGTGCGAGCTAGCCCATGTGCTTGTTCTCATGTGCGCGTGCCTGCACTCTCTGTCTCTCTCTGTGTGTGTGTGTGCGCGCGTGTGCGTGCGTGCGTGTGCGTGCGTGCGTGTGCATTTTTGCAGTGTGAGAGGAGCAAGCATTGAGATCCCGGTGTCATCCACTCGGGCTCTGGTGGGGCTTGTGCGCTTCCTCTACTCGGGCACTCTCTCCTTTCAGCCCCTCGCGGCCACGCCCAAACCCATGCATGCGCACGCGCCGTGCGGACCAGCCCAACGCCACCACCAGCTGCATCAGCAGCAGCAGCAAGAGCACGACTTTGTCTTTGAAGGAGGAGGTGACGGTTGCAGCAGGGACTGCTGCCAATCGGCAGCGGGACAAGCGGGAGTGTCCGGGGACGGCAGGAGGGGAGAAGGCCTCCGCCAGCAGCCCGAGGATTGCGACCACGCTCCTCCACGGCCCTCCTTCCGGCTGCGGGAGGTGGAGAAGGACTGGGAGGATAAGAACGAGGAGGGGAAGGAGGGGGAGGAGACCGAGGAGGGGCTGATTCTGTGCGGCGCCGTGCAGCTGTGCCAGGTGGCGGAGCGCTGGATGATGGAGGACCTCCGGGAGGCTGCGTGGCGCTTTGTGGGCGCCCGCATGCGCCCCGGCAACGCGCTGGCGGTCCTGCAGGAGGCCGCCAGGTGTCAGCAGTGGCTGCTTGTTGAGCGCTCGCTCGCCAGCCTGGCGCCCTACTTTGCGGAGCTCAGAGCCTCGGGGGCCCTGGAGGGCATCGACGCTGAGCTGGAGGGCGCCCTGAGAGCGGCACATGTCAAGCTGTGGCAGCTGCAGCAGCAGCGCTGTTGACTAGTGTTGGTCCGTGGAAGCCGTGCCGGCGGCATTGTCGGCTAATGTCGGCTTACGGCAGCTGCTGCGCTGTTGACTGATGCCAGCAGCTGTGATGTTGACTGATGCCAGGATGAACTGTAGGGTGGCAAGAAAAAGGGTGAGAAAGATAGTTGGGGGGGGGGGAGAAATATGAGCAAAGGGAAAGCTCCTGAGGTATAGTAGGCAGGGGCTTAAAGTTCTTGGGGGCCAGGTCGAAGGCCACCCCTCACAAAGACACGTGCGTTTCCCGCCGGCTGTAAAAATCTGTAAGGTAGTAAGGACGGGACAGGCCTTGTGAGATTCCTGTACATATCTATTACGACTAGGATTTTTTGAAATTAAAATAGTCAGTTGGCCATTGTTGTCACCTTCTTGTGCTTTCGACTTTTGCGAGATCTCCATTTTGCTGTTAGTGCCACAAGTATACATATTGTTGATGCTAATTGTTTGACAGATGTAGGGCATCATTGCGGCTTTATAAGTCGCTGGCTGGATGAAGACGTGATTCAGTGGTGCCAATGATGTTTTGCACTAGATCATTCGCGCTTTTCAGTTCTCCATTTTCTTTGGATGTAAACTACGAGGCAAACTCCTGGCCAGCTGGCCCATCTCCACATAAGCTAGGGCGCGCGCGTTCCAACAAACATTTGCAAAAAAATTGCGGATTTATGTGCAAGTGATTTGGTGTGCACTTCTCTGAGGTGCTGATACTTTCAGGGTGGTAGAGGGTCAAGTGAGTATGTCCCAGTCCCTTCATGCATGCGTTTGACGTACGCGGACTTTTGCCCCCTCCATGCATGTACTTGTGATTTGTGTGCGTAACTGATGAAATTTAAGAGACAGCATCAGTCTGCGTATGCATGCATTTCTTCATGCAAGGCATACTTGAATTATATGCTCTGCATCAATGACAAGAAAAGTAGCAAAAGCAGTAGGGGGGATCGACTGAACACTATTTGCAGCTTTGATTGAGAAGGCCACAGGATTTTTGAACCTCCAAAAACATGAAGGGGGGACATGTTTTTGGTCCATGCAGCAATTAGTGAAAACAGGTGCGATCAGATTTTCGTCAGTTCCAAGCAATTTCGAATATGTATATGTGTCTAGTATATATATGAACTACATCTTAGCTTGATCGTTCATATTGGTATGAACAGGATAAACACAAGTAACAGTCTAGTTCAAAAAGCGAGACTCTTTAAACTTCCGTTGCTAATGATTGGAAAACCTGAAAGGAATATAGCCATTCAGCAAGCCCTTCATAAGGAGTGCCCCTATTCTGCCACGCATTTCTGTGACTTGATTGTGGACAATACGTAACCTCTCACCGTTTTGAGCTGAGAGCAGAACAAATTAGAGGTCTACCAAGCAACAGAGATGTTGCAGGTAAACCCCCCCCCCCCCCCCCCCCCCCCCCCCCCCCCCCCNCCCCCCCCCCCCCCCTTCCGCCTTGAGCAGGAGGCGGGGCTCATGCAGGCATGCATTCTCATAGCACTATAGTAACCTATGGGCAGCAAAGGACAGTCTGGTTGATACATGACTCTTACAGTTCTAAGCACACTTGCGCACGCGAATACCACGACTGGGGCGCTCGCCGAGCCAGGCGAGGCGTGAAGGAGAACGTACGTGGGGCAGTCTCATTCCGCTTAGAGCACATCTGTGGAGCAGTCTTACACGCGCACATCCCAGTACGAGGGGACGCAAGCCGCCAGAAACTGAGGCACAAGTCGAACAAGTACATGCAGGTGCAGGTGCAAAGCGCATAGTAGAGGCAGCCCACTCCTACTTGTACACTTTGAACCTCAAAATATGCACGCATCCCATGACTAGGGGGCAGTTGCTCCCGACAATCGGGGCGCCAGCCAGCCCTCATTGACAAGGGCATTTTCCGAGCCAAAGAAAAGGCAGGGGCAAGGGCAGGGGCAAGCAGGACGAGGCGGAGGAGGAGGAGCAGGACCAGAGATAGTGAAGAGTGTGGAGGAGTCCATTGTTTTCAGTCGAAGGCGGAGGCGGCTCAACGTAGAGCATGCGGGGCAGACTAATCCACTCGTTGAGTGCGAGCGCAAGTCAGCGTGCGGCGCAGTCTACTCCCCAGTGGAGGGCTAGGGCTAGGGCTATTGACTCCTACCTGAGCACAAGGGCTAGCCAGTCTAGATTTAGTGCGGAGGGTGGAGCATCCAAGCTCCCACTGGGATGCGAGGGCTAGGGCCAGCCAGTCGGTGCCAAAGCGAAGCAATGAGAGGGAGGGCTACCCCTACTCGTGGGCGAGGGGCTAGGGCTAGGGGTCTAGGACTGGCCAGCTAGTACAGGGGGTGACAGCCTAGGAGATGAGCTCCTCAATCACGCAGTTGAGGTCCACAAAGAGCAGCTGCCTACTCCCCACTCGAGTGCAAGGGCTATCCTCAGAGGCGCAATCGTGGGCTTGGGCCAGCTGGTTAGTGCAGGGGGTGCGGCAGCTTCTCAAGCACGCACTTGAGGGCGAGGGTTATCCCTACTTGAGAGTTCATCGCAAGGGCTAGCTAGGGCCGGCCAGCTAAGTCAGAGCAGGGGGTGCGGCTCCTCAAGCATGCAGCTGAGGTACGCATAGAGCAGCTTACTCCCTATTTGAGAGAGAATGAGATTAAGACCTAGAACTAGCTACGTCAGTGCGAAGGGTGGGGCTTCTCGAGAACGCAGTTGAGGTACACGTTGACGCCCTCGCGCTCGCCGGCGTCGGTCTTGGGCGCAAAGTTCCAGTAGAGGCGCTCGTAGCCGAGCAGGTCGAGCACCGCGACGTAGAGGGGCATCTCGCCGACCGACGCGTAGAAGAGCTCAAACCAGATGATGCCGCCCGGCCGCAGCACGCGGTCCCAGTCGAACAGCAGCTCCTCAAAGTCGAGCAGCGTGAAGTACTTGATGCTGTTCACGGTGTGGACGAGGTCCAGCGTCCCGTCGAAGAACGGCAGGCGGGCCTTGTGCGGGAGGTGCAGGGGCAGCAGCCCCCGCAGCGCGATCGTCTCCATGTAGGGCAGCCCGGCGCGCACGTCCCACAGCGTTTCGGTGTCCATGGCGGTGGTGATGATGGTGACGTTGAAGGCGGCCATCTTGGCGGCGAAGCTGCCGGTGCCGCCGCCGGCGTCGAGGCCGATGCGCAGGCCGCCCTTCTTCATGCGCACAACCTCTTCGATCTCAATCGTCCCGCGCTTCGGGATGACCCAGCGCATCGCCTCGAGCGTGAGGTTGAAGCAGTTGCGGCAGTCGCCCAGCTTGCGCGTGTTGATGCACTCGTACGACTTGCAGTGGTGCAGATCCCACCGCACGTTCTCGTTCTTGAGCGCCGCGAGCGACCACAGCGACGCGGGGAACGGCTCGGGCTCCGCCGCGCGCGCCGCCGCCGGCGCGCGGCACCGCCGCTTCGGCAGCGCAAAGCAGCTCTTTTCGAAGATCAGGCTCTGCGTGAAGTACCAGTCGTTGGGGCAGTCCCCGCGCGCAGTATAGTTCAGGTACTGGGCGAGGTCCTCCGCGGTGGCGGAGCAAGCGTATGAGTCACGGCCCGCCGCCGAGGGGGCCAACGCGGGGTCGCCGCCAGCAGCTGCGGCGGCGGAGGCAGAGGTGGT
>WELA01004349.1:492256-504663 GCA_009602735.1 Mesotaenium endlicherianum | reverse complement strand
CTCTCTCTCTCTCTCTCTCTCTCTCTCTCTCTCTCTCTCTCTCTCTCTCTCTCTCTCTCTCTCTCTCTCTCTCTCGCGCACATGCGCTCTCTTCTGAAAGGAGCTTCATCAATACATCTCTCATGGAGAGCAGACGCGCCAGGCTCTTTGGGCCCCATCATTCATCTCCGTGCGCCAGCTGTCGCGTGGGGGATTGGCCGCGCAGGGTTTCACGACGGTGCTCTCCGACATGTGCCCCTCCACGTCCGGCACGGCGGCAGATGTCGCGCTCTCGGTGACCCTCGGCGAGCGCGCCCTGGAGCTGGCAGCTGGCGCGTTGGCGTTGGACGCTCACGATCTCGGCCCCGAACGCAATCACAGTCACAGTCGCAGCCACTCATCTTGCCACCACCCCTACGCCCATTCTCAAAATGACGCTGCTGCTTCTTTCCGCGACAGAGCGGGGAAAGATCTGCGGCGAGAAGAGGCCGAGGGGAAGGGTGATAGTGATGATGGGGTGGGAGGAGGAGGAGGAGGGGAAGGAGGAAGCAGCAGCGGCGGCGGTGGCGCCGGTTTGCTGGCGCCAGGTGGCGCCCTCGTGGTGAAGCTTCTGGAGGGCGCCGGCACCCAAGGTATCCTGCACTCCAGCTAGCTGACACGTGTCACGTGTCTCTCCTTTCTTTTTGTCGATAGCTCCCTCCTCCCCCAGACTGCTTAATAAGTGCTTCCCACTACTAAACTAGCACGCTCATAAAATAGTTGCAAGCCAGGTCCAGTTGGGTTCTTCTCCCTCTCGTGCGCTCTCCCCACGCGCTCGTTGTGAGTGCTCTTCCTGCCCCCTTTTTGTTTTTGTAGAGAAGATTTAATAAACAGAAAAGACGCTTTTCTGTTTCGTCTGGAGGCCTCTGCCCCCGCAGACAAAAGAACAAGCAGAACAGATAGCGCTGGCTATGTTTTCTTGCTTGCTTGCCCCCGGACGAAGGAAGGACACAAGGTGAATAAATATAAGTACAAACGTACTCATACATGTATTATATGCGCATATAGCTTGTGCTCCCAGCTGTGGCATAGGGCACAATGTGCCTTCCAGCGGCGCGCGCGCGCGCGTGCGTTTGCGCGCGTTGAGAGCGCTGCAGGCGTGTTGCTGACTTCCCGCCGGCGCTGCTTCTGCTGCTGGCCCCTCCGCTGCAGCTGCTGCTGCTGCTGACCCCGGGTGCACGCGGTTTCGCGCGGGCGGGACCTCGTGTGTGTGATGCGATGTTAGCAGAATTTGCGCGGCTCTGCAAGGTGCACTTCATGACCGTCGGCTGGCTGCGCCCCAAGGCCACCCGGCCGGCCTCTCGAGAGATCTACCTCATTGCAAAGGGCCGTTTGTAGCTTGCCGGCAGCCGCCCTTGAAGGACGGGCACAGGCTCAGGGTTTGCGGTTTTGCATCAGGGTCTAAGGTTCTGCGCCAGGGCTCAGAGTTTTGCGTGAGTTTAGGAGGTTAGGGTTTAGAATCGGTACCAGATTGTCGCTTGAGAAGTCTGCCTGATAGCCCCCAGCCGTCTGTTGCTGCCGCCCTCTTGTGGGACGCCAGGGTCTATGATTTCGGGTTTGGAGGTGGTGTCAGGACGCTCTTTGAGAGGTCTACCTCATAGCCAAGCCAGGGGGTCGTCTATTGCAGGCCGCTCTGGTAGAATGATTGATTTAATGTAATAAGTGCTAGATGTAGGTTCAGTATCAGAGCGGACTTTGAAAGGGCGCTGTAGAGTTCTCCCGGCCACCTGCTTTTCTCCGAGTGTGGGCCAGTGGGGTCAGTGGCAGGAGTGCAGCCGATGTCACACGCTGCCATCCTGCTTCTCAGAAGTGCAATCCAGGTAACGCTCTTTACACAACAGTACGTTTAGCCCAATGGGTGCGCTAGTTCGCTGAGTTTGCTACAAGAAAATATTAAGGCTTTGGCAAGAATGCAAACCAGCAGCACGCACTTTGCTTGTACCGGCTAGCTCTGGCTCCCTCTGCTCCTTAGAGGCCCAGCAGAGTCCCTGTGGCATGAAGTGATCATCATGATTTGGTACTTTTGAGAGCAATTTCGCATGCTGGTTGCAACCAAGTGGGTGTACACAACGGCAACTATTGCTTATGATGCTCTCACTAAACAAATTGTGCGGAGCTTTGCCACCTTGAATTATCAGCTAGAGCTGTATTTATTTTTCAATGCAACCGGCCTCAGCACGGCAACTGATATCAAAACCAGCTAAGGACAGAAAACGCATGCAAGTGTGCGCATGCAAATGGGGACAAGGTTCAATGTAGCATGTGTACACTGTCATATATGTTGTGTACAAAGCAGCAATCTGCTCAACATCATCCTCTCAAAGTATTTACTCCTTATAACGTCAATATGATCACTATATGTGCTGCATATACGACAGCCTTAGTGCTCTATGAACAGCCATCTAGTCTGCTGCCATCATAATGCTTGTAGCTATCCCTATGTAAACCTAGCTGCCTGGAGGTGGACTTTTGCGTTAAGCAAGCCTGCAGCCTCTGAGGACGTGCCTTGAAATAATCATATGCGAACTAACAAAGACCCTGGCCAGGAGCTTGGCGGGCTGCCCTTGAATAGACACGTGCTCAAATACTGTACTGTGCCCTGGGCCCTTTCCTTACTGTGCCCCTGTGTTGGAAAATTTATGTGAATATATATGTCGTATTGGAGGTGGAGGCAGCAGACACGCAATCTCATCTGGGACCACATCTAACCCACGCATCTGCCAAACTGGACTTTTGAGTCCCCAGACTAGAAGGGCAAAACACGAGACAGCAGCACCAGCCTAATCTCACCATATATAGCAAGATAGCTTAAGCTTGCATTTTGCAAGGGCACGGGAAGCTATAACACCTGACTACTACACAAGTGCACACAACTCGACAAGAACTCAGCGCAACCACGCGAGCCCTGCGATTCCGGGAGGCCTCCAGGGGGGTCGATGAGACAACGGCCCACTGGCAGAGAGCAATCGCCTGCGAATTGGCTTCGACCCAGCTGCCCGCAAGGCGGCAGCTCCCTGCGAGCTTCGTCTGCCTGCCACACGTGCAGCTGAAGAAGCACCACCCAAGGCAACGACGCCCCCACCTCCGCCACCGCCACCTCCTCTTCCACCCCCAGCACCAGCAGCAGCACGGGCGCCAGCAGCGGCAGGGGCAGCGGCGTGGCGTTCTTCGAACAGGTAGCGTGCAGCCGGAGCCTCTTGCAACGGGACACATATCACTCTCGCGGACAGTTTGGGGCTGCCAACTGCCCCTGCCCCAGCCCCTGCCCCTGCCCATGCCCCCATGCCTGCACCTGCGCCTGCACCTGCGCCTGGACCCATACCTCCAGCAGCGGCACCAACAACAGCGCGGTGATTGTGCGCGCCTCCTTGAACATTCTGAGGGCTGGGGCTGGGGCTGGGGCTGGAGGCAGATCGAGGCCGAGATTGAGCCAGCGGGGGGCTGAGGCTGGGGCCGGGGCTAGAGGCAAATCGTGTCTGAGAGAGCCACCCTCTCCTGACAGTGGAGGCTTGGGGAGCGCTTGGGCGCATCCACAGCTTCCTCACCCTGTCAGCACCGCCGCCACCACTATTAATAGCTGCTCCTGCTCCTGCTGCTGCATCTGCTGCTTCTGCTGCTGCTTCTGCTCCTGCTGCTGCTCCTGCTCCTGCTGCTGCAGCTCCTTCTCTTGTTGCCGCTTCTGCTGTTGCTGCGTCCGCCTCTGTTTGTGCCATTGCTTCCGCCCCTGCTGCTGCTGCTACAGCTGCTGCAACTCCTCCGGCTTCTGCTGCTGCTGCTCCTCCTTCTCCTCTTCCTCGCGCTGCTGCTGCTGCTGGTGGCGATGGCACAGAGTCTGAGTGAGGCATCGAAGGGTCGTATGAACGGAGTGAGACGCCAGGCGGGGCCAGGTAATCATGAGCCTGACCATAATGAGGAGCTCTTATACAAGGGGAAGAAGAGGTGGCGGCCGAAGGCAGGCTATGCGATGTTGACACCTGGCGTGCATCTTGGTCACAGGAGGTGGAGGAGGAGGAGGTGGAGGAGGAGCGGGAGCTCAGCGCCAGGTCGGCTGGACGTGACACGTGGCGTGCGTCCCCCAACGCAAGGTTTGGGGCAGACTCCGTTGACTCTCCGAATGCCCTTGGCTGCAAATGGGTGTCTGATTGTAAGTATTCCTTTTTCTTCGCACCATGCAAGTCTCTCGCCAATGGCGCCATATCCACTATCCATCGAAGCCGTTCCAGAGGAAAGCTCGTAGCGGGTTGGGCGGAGGCGCTCACGTCCTGCCAGGTGTCAGATGATTCAGGAGTTTAATGTCCACGCGGCGAGAAGGCCCGGAATGACCAGCAGCGCAACTTTGCAGCTGGTTTTCTTTGCATCCTCACTGACGTGGAGAGGGAGGTAGCCAGCATTTGCCAAACGTGTGGATGTATTGATTAAGACAGGTTCCCAGGGATTTGGGAAGGCCGGGTTTCGGCTCTCAGCATCAGGGTAACACCAAAGGTTTATGCGCGACAGTTCGCGAGTTGGCGGCAAGAGAGGGAAAGAGAGAGAGGAAGAGAAAAAGAGAAAAAGAAGTACTTTGCGATTGAGAATGAGATAGAAGTGTGTAAAAATACGCACGCTTTCTGCAGACATCGTCACCTCTGACCAGTCGTGAACACGAAGTACTGTACAGGCAGAAGCGGAGATGGCGCAGGCGCAAGCACCGGGAGCGACTGAGCTCAGCAGGGCCGTGCAAGATTGGAGGACCGGGGAGAAAGACCCATGCGCCCCCTGACAACGACGAGCCCAAGAAGGGAGCGTGGTGGTGTTTGCAGGTCCTGCTCAAGCTGAGTAGTGCCGGCTGGCCACGGTCCCTTCTCAAAGCCTTGGGTAGACAGAGATGGTCCAGACTTCTCCATCGGAGTTTCTCGCCCTCCACTTTCCCATTGACCCCCCCTCGCCCCCGCTTCTCCCTCCCTCCCTCCCTCCTTTCCTTCCTCCCTCCCTCCCCATTCCTACACCTTCTGCAGACTGCGCACCGACTTTTCTAGATGCGTATTGGGTGCGAGTAGCCAAACATGCAGGAGGCAACATGGGGTCTGCGTTCCCAAGGCTTCTTCCCATGGAGCCTTCAACGGCGACCTTGTGCGCTCTTGGTCCAGGAAGCCGGCATTTGGAAGCGAGAAGGTAGCTGGATGCTGCTCTGTATGTGCGTGCGTGCGTGCGCGCGCGCATGCAAGCAAGCTTGTGTGCGAATATGTACTGAGCGGGTAACAGACTGTATATGTTGCTTTATGTGTGCGTGCGTGTGTGCGCGCGCACGTGAGTGTGTGTGTGTGTGTGTGTGTGTGTGTGAGAGAGAGAGAGAGAGAGAGAGAGAGAGAGAGAGAGAGAGTTTGTGTGGGTTTGAGTGCATGCACGTGGGCATGCTTGTGTGCGCGAAGGACAGAAAGACAGAAAGAGTGCGTGAGTGAGAGGGAGGATCTCCACCTTATCATGCAAGCCTTGGTGGAGACAAGAGTCACCTCTAGGCTTGCTTGCCCCACTGCCAGCTGCCACACAATACCCTGAATCCTCTGCTTTTGCTTCTGCCCTCGCTTCAGAAGCTTCTGAGGAAGCTTCTACCCCTAGCTCTGGCTCTGCTTCTGCTTCTGCTCCAGCCTCAGGATCAGCTTCAAGGCGTTCTGCTCCTGCTACATTCCCAAAAGCCCGTGTCTCTGAGGCAACTTCAGCTCCAAAAGCACCTGCCTCTGCCTCAGCCTCTACCTCTGCCTTTGCCTCAGCTTCAGCACCAGAAGGTTCAGAAACGTCTGACGCCCCTCCTGCGTCAGCTTCAGCTTCTGGAGCTTCTGCTCTTGCTCCAGAAGTTTCCACATCAGCTTCCGTTTCAGATACTTCTGTCTGCGCCTGCTTTGCTCCTCCTGCCCCTGCTGCTCCAGTTTCCTCTTCTGGCCCTGCGTCAGTCGTATCAGCATCCGCCGCTGCGCTTGCTTCAGTGTCTGGCCCAGCTTCAGAGGCTTTTGCGTGCACATCAGAGGCTGTCGCGTGCACTTCAGCTTCAGGTTCCGCTTCGGAAGCCTCTGCCCCTGCTTTAGGGTCAGCTTGCGCTCCTGCATCAGAAGCCTCAGCCTCAGCCTCAGCCTCAGCCTCAGCCTTCACATCAGCTCCAGCTTCCCCCTCAGCTTCTCCGCTGACTTCAGCTTCAAGAGAGTGTGCATGTGCTCCAGTGGCGCCAGCTTCAGAGGTCCCTGCCTCTGCTTCAACCTCATATTCACCTTCTCCTTCTGCTCCTGCTCCCGCTCCTGCTTCAGCTTCAGAGGCTGCTTTTGCTCCAAAAGCACCTGCTTGTGCTTTGGTATCTCCAGCTTCAGAAGCTTCAGTCTCCGCTTCAGCTTCAGCTTGAGCTCCTGCTTCAGAAGCCTCACCGCTCTCACCCCCAGCTTCAGCTTCTCCCGATGCTCCTGCTTTATCTCTGAAAGCTTCTCCTCCCGCTTCATGAGCTGCTTCTGCTTCGACGTTCGCTTCGGCTTCGGCTTCTGCATTGGAAGACTCCGCTTCGCTTTCACCTTCTGCGTCTCCTCCTGCTCCTGCTTCAGCTTCAATAGCTTCCGCCTCTGCCTCATTAAGGTCAGCCTGTGCTCCTGCTTCAGAGGCCCCGGTCTCAGCTTCAGCTGCGGGTTCTCCCTCTACACCTGCTCCTGCTTCAGCTTCTGAGGCTTCTGCTCCCGCTCCAAAACTTTCATCCTCACCCTCAGCCTCGGGTGCTTTAGACCCTGCACCTGCTCCTGCATCTGCAGCTGCTCCTGCAGCTGCTTTGGCTGCTGCTTGTGCTTCAGTTCCGACCTCTACCTCTGCTTCGGCTTGTGGAGCTCCTGCTCCTGCTCCTCTTTCTGTTCCTGCTATTTGCATCTTCTGGTGACATAGTGGGTCAGAAATTTCTCCTGACCCTCTGTAAGATAGTTGAAGCAGCTCTGCAGTTACGCTCCCAGCTGCTTGCTGGTGGCTCACATCCTGCCAGGCGTCATATGTTCCGCATAGCACCTGATCAGCACGCAAGCATCACAGAGGAAAGAGCTTTTACCAACTCCATTTCTTCCACCTAAGGCTGATGGCAAGGACGATACAATGAACAGCAATGCACATGCTGAAGGAAAGAACGGAGGGAGCGAAGGAGAGAGAGAGGGAGGGAGGGGGGGAGGGGGAGAGAAAGAGAGAGACAATGGAGCCTGATCTGGGCAGCACGCAACAAAAAAAGAACAGCTTGCAGTGTGCTGATATACATTTTGGCAGGCCACATGAGACAGAAAGTTCAAGAGAGCTGGATAGCAAAGGTAACAGGCTTGCAACGTGCAAGCTGTCCAACGGGATAGACATCTGTATGCCAGAAAATTTGGAAAAAAGAACTTGAGCCGCACAATAAGTGCTGCACACCTTTTGCTCTGACCTTATCAATCAGTAGACCATTACCACATGGCACTACTCACGTGAAAAATATGCCATCATTAGTGGCGGTACGAGTGATGATGCACACAGCATGTAAGTCAGATATCGCACAAAGTGTGATGGTGGTGCAAGAGCGTTAGCACAAGCTTGATTAAAATAGTTCATGACAAGAAAGATGAGACGGAAACGAGACACATACATGCTTGAGTACCTCATTGTGGGCGCGTTGGACAATAGGAGCCTCCACATGCACCACCTCCTTCACCTCCTCCGCAAATTTCACAGGCTCTCCAGCTGCAGCAGTAGCAGGCTTGGCTATGTGAAGCGGGGCACTTGCTGGACGGGATACTGCTCTGCCAGCAGCAACTACTTCTGTCACCTTACTGTTGACCTCGAACTCCTTGACAAGACCCTCAACAGAGGGGCCATGAGGAGAACCCTCACCTCTTGGTTCAGCTTCAGCTTCAGCAGTGTGTGGCACCTGGTCCTGCTGCTGCTGCAGGTCCTCAAGGTGAAGTTTTGCTCCTCCAGCTTCAGGAGCTAACCGAGTCTCGCTCGCCTCCTTGACACTTGGACCGCGACTGGAAGAAGAGGAAGACTCTACGTCTGGTAGCATAGAATTCTTATCCAGCACAGAATGCTTATCCTCAGAGGAAGTGTTCTCAGGGAGGGCAACCTCCTCATGCCTCGAATTCTCGAGAGGCATACGAGCAGAGGAAGCACTTGGCATGCTGTCACCAGGCAAAGTCTCCATCTCTTCAGGCTTGATACCAAAGAGCTTCCTTTTCACATTCTCACTGTCACCCTCGTTGTTATCCCCTTCAGGCTGGTCAGGCCGCTGCCACACATGCCCCCTTCCTTCTGGTATTGGCTCAGACTGCGCCTGAAGCTTGCTAATTGACTCCCAGTACTTGACGAGTCCCAAGACAGATTTCACCATGGGAGGGGTAAGGGTTGGCTTCTTGCGGCTAGAGAGTGGGGGGGTGGCATGAGGGACAGGCTTAAAGGGCGGGATTGATGAGGGAGACCGGTGCGGAGTTGCGGAGGTCACATCATCTCCTTCCATACCATCTTCTGCAGCAGGGACTTCTTCCAGAGACAATGAAACAGGTTCGTGCTCCTGCATGCTGCTGTTTGTACCAGGGGCAGAAATGACGGGCAGATTTGACGAGGAAGATACATGCTCCTGCATGCTGCTTCTTGAGCCTCCCTGCAGCTCCTCGTGGTTCACATGACTGGCTCTATGTTGGCGGTCTTCCCCCACTACATCAGTAACTATTTCCATTTGAAACTCAATATGCTCGTGCCTTTCACCTTCCTGCAAGGATGTCCTCATCTCTTTGCTTGCAATACACGCTTCATCGGTCTGAGGATCATTTAGCACCCAGGCTTGTACTTGCTACAGCTGATGGGCTTAGACTACCTTGAGCGTCGTTGAACTATCATCAGTACGTCTTCCCTAAATCTTCACATCCAACTCTACCACTTATACATCAGATATATCCCAGATTTAGTTATAGCCACTCTCCGTACGCATATGATTTGTCATGCTTCCCACCTGGAGTCCATCTTATATATAGTACTGACTTAAGGCCTAGAGAGACTGGTCTTTTGTAGTTGTTTATGGCCCTGACTTGATCCACTGGAAGGAGGCTCATCTGTACGGAGAGTGCTTTCCTCCACTGATCCCCCTTGCCCTCTGAAGCTGCCAACATGCATGGGCCGTTATCAGGAAATTTAGCCCAGTGTCACGTATTTCCTACCCCTTGAAGAAGACGTCTGAATAAGACAGGAAAGGTCGTCACCTCCATCCGTTTCAACCTCTTTTCCTTAAGTTATCATGATTATGATTCTCCGTTTCTTCACCTGAACTGAGTTTCTCTTCCTACAGACCTCACAACCATTGTATCCGGCCAACCTCGCGACTACAATTGAATGATTGCACAAATATGTTCCAGGTATATAAGGAGAAGCGTCTCGTCTTTCGAAGGGATGACTAGAATACCGCGAGCAGATGTTTTCATTTATGTCTCACTAAGCTTGCTTCAAGAGTCATATTCTAAAGCGAGGACTAGATCGAGGAAGGACAAAGAATGCAAGTCCGTCGTCAACAATGTAACTCCTTCATACAAAATTCAAGTAACTTACAATACAGACAGACATTCTTCTCGAAAAAAACAGCAAGCTGAAGAAAAGGCTATGACACTTATCGAAAGCGATAAACCCGAGAAGCGATAGACCGAGCTTTTGCTGGAATAAGGAGGTCTCCGACGCATGTACTTAACATTGCCAGCTCCAGGTCCTTGGTTCAGCACGAACTTGAATTTCACTGAGGAGAAAGGAGGGAGGAACTGTAGTGCGAATTGACGTGACCGCATCATCCTTCGCTTAGCACCGCTTAGCTCTTCAGAAACGTAGCAAAAGTCGTGAGCAGTCATAAACCGTGCATACTGGTGCATACATTTCCTTGACTTAGCCTTGACCGTTTAGAAGAGGTCAATGTCAAGACCAAGCCTGAACTGCTAACGTCTCAGCAACGTTTCAACGTCGAGGTCGTCGGCACGCTCCAAGGAGGCGTGAACCACCAGCACTGCTGCATGCGGCGCTTTGACGAAAGCAGTCGAAAGACGGCCCCCCTTACCAAAGGGCCCTCTCGCACTCAACACTCCCACGCCTCATTATTATACAAGCTGCTTCAATTCAAATCTCTTACATGAGGTTGCCTCATGTGAGCAACCTTACGCTACGTAACCTCGGTAGCCAGTGCTTCTCTTGCCTGTAGGAGTTACGTGGAGGTAGAGTTGTTCGGGGAAGCCTTAGTGGTGAGCATCACCACCTTCGCCTCCCCGTTTCGCTGGTCATTGCCTTGGCTTTGAAACTTTCTTCTCGTTCTACCTCTGCGGTCAAATACACGTCCCGGGCATTTTTGATCAAGTGCGTAAGTCTGATGCGCATTATCCGATTGTGTAACTTCATCATCGGCTTGTTGCGTTTCTCAAGGATATCTGCTTGGTAGCTGCAGTTGGCCTAGCTGAAATACAAATAAAAGAATTGGTCAGGTAGAGAGGGTTGGCA
The DNA here is from genome assembly GCA_009602735.1 of Mesotaenium endlicherianum. Classification (NCBI taxonomy): domain Eukaryota; kingdom Viridiplantae; phylum Streptophyta; class Zygnematophyceae; order Zygnematales; family Mesotaeniaceae; genus Mesotaenium; species Mesotaenium endlicherianum. The sequence continues at coordinate 494,163 of WELA01004349.1, read as the reverse complement.
CATTTCAATGGCCCCGGGGGTTTTGACCCACAATCACGGAGGGAGCGCCCATACACGCTCACCTCAAAAATCCAAGGTGAAAAAGGTGTTTGCAGGTTTGAAAAGGAAGCTATCATACTCTACCTCTGAAGCCTCTCGAAAGAGCAAGGCTCGGGAGGGAGGTGAAAACCCCCAGGATCTAGAAGCCGGACCTGTGAAGAAGAAAAATAAGAAATCTAAAGCCGCTCAGGTCCAGGATCAGGCAGCTGCTCAATCATCAAGTCTTAAAATTGAAAATCTAGGTAGCAAGCAGAGTGTGGTCTACCACAGCGTCGTCTTTGACGGGTCAGCTGTCAGTGAAAGCGATTGTCTCCTCGTTGGCAAGGAGGGGAGCAAGTTGAAGACGAAGAAAGAGAAGCAGGCCCAAAGGGAGGAGCTTTCGGAAGGGAAGCAGTCCAAGAAGGCGAAGAAGCAGGCAAAGATGAGCAGCGAGAGCGAGAGGCTCCCCGTGGCTACTGAAGTATTGATGACTCAGCCTGAATGCGAGCCCGGCAGCTCCAGCTGTCTATTGATTGACGATGGCCCAAACAGGCTGAGACCAGGGGATGGCCCAGAAGCAGGGGCCATGCATTTTCAGAATTTTCAGCACGTTCAAACTGTTCAGCACGTTCAGGCTGTGCCAAGTCTGTCAAAAGTGCCTGCAGCAGCAGCAGCAGCAGCAGCAGGGGGGGCAGGAATAGGGGCAGCAAATCTGAGGGGGGGGTCAAGCGACAAGCAGGGCGACGGGGTTGACAGAATTTGGCAGTATGTGCAGAAGCGGGCGGTGCTGACTCAGAGCCCTCTCGAGGCCTCTCGGCCGGCAGGAGAATGGGCGGCAGGCATGCTCGGACAGCCCCCCCTAGACGGCCCCGGGTGGGCGCCACCTGTTATACCCAAGGCCCGGCTGCAGCGGGCCCGGGCCGTTGCCAGGATGACATCTGTCACGGACACGACAGTCATGGGCGTCGGCGCCAAGGTGCGGGTGACTCTCACAAATGAGGCGGCAACCGTCGATGCCTGGATCTGCACGCACGTCTTGAAGATGGGCGGCTCTGACGCTCCCCCGCCTGCCGGGGAAGGCTCTGCCTCTGGAACCGCAGCAGGAGGAGGAGCGGGGGGAGCGGGGGGAGCGGGAGGAGCAGCAGTAGCGGCAGGAGGAGCAGCAGGGGGGGGGGGACCGGGGGTGACGGAGGGGAAGGGCAAGGGCAAGGGGAGGCGGAAGAGGAAGGGGAAGGGGGCAGAATTGGCGACAGCAGCGGGGACAGGGACGGAGACGGCGATGGAGACGGGGACAGGAATGGCGACCGGCACGGGGACGGGGACAGAGACAGGGTGTGCGCCGGAAGGGCGGCTGGTAGACCACGGCGCTGCTGGTTGCACCTTGGATGGCGCGACTCCTGCACCTGGCAGCTGTGCCGGGCTTTGTGGGGGGCCTGCTGCTGCGGCTGCTGCGGCAGCATCCCCTCCAAGCCTGAGCCTGTCTCCCGGCAACGGCCGGGGTGCGGGTGCATGCGAGTGCGCGAGCGAGGGCGGGAACAGGAACGAGAACGAGCCGGGAGTTTCTGCCGCCGGCCACAGCGCCAGCTGCAACAGCAACTGCGGTGGCGGCGGCGGCAGCGGCGGCAGCAGAGGAGGAGGAGGAGGGGGAGGGGAGGCGGCGATGATACGCATGGGCATGGACGTGGAGTGGCGGCCCACGTTTGCACGCGGGCAGGCGCCCAACCCCGCGGCGCTGCTGCAGCTCTCGCTGCGCCACCACTGCCTCCTCGTGCAGCTGCTCTACCTCGACGCGATGCCCGCGCGCCTGGCGGCGCTCCTCGCGAGCCCGCGCGTGCTCCTCGGCGGCGTCGGCGTGCGCGAGGACGCGCGCAAGCTGCTGCGCGATCACG
>WELA01004349.1:421193-431350 GCA_009602735.1 Mesotaenium endlicherianum | reverse complement strand
GGGGGGGGGGGGGGAGGGGGGGGGGGGCGATGTTGAGTGTGTGCCAGTGTGCGTGTAAGTGTGCGTGTGTGCATGTGGGTGTGTGCGTTGATGTAACTCCTTACTTAGTACGCAGACCCTCTGTGCACGCACATCAGGTAACGCGTAGTGCGTGCTACTTCCACATGCTAGCATGTCTGTATTCTCGCCTTGCGTGTGTGTGTGTGTGTGTGTACATGTGTGTGTGTGTGTGTGTGTGTGTGTGTAAACACACCACAAGTCTGCTGCTGCATTCAAAGGAAGAAAGTGCCACATGCGAATGATTAAGAACAACAAACCCACCCACAGCGTGCACTGTTTTCCTCTTTATAAGCGCCCGCTAGCTTTGGTTGCGCTTGGTTGCGCTTGGTTGCGCTTCAGAAGGTCAGAAGCAATTGCAGCAGCCGGTGGCTCTTGCAGCCGTGACTAAAACACTATACATGCTTCCAACGATCTCACACTCACTGTCGGCCCAGTTCCGCTCGTGATAACCGCATCGACCTGGGCACATGCCTACACGCGCCTCGCTGCCTTCATGCATACATGCATACATGAGAACACATGCAAAGGGAAACGCATGTGCCATCATTCAACTCACTTCTTTTGCTTCCCCTCCCCTCCTTACCCCCCCACCCCCCATGGCCCCGTGGCCCCATCCCTCCATCCCCCCCTGTCCACCCACAGACACACACGCATGCGCACACACGCATACACGCACACACACGCACACACGCGCACACGCACCCACAATAAAAGTGTGCGCGAGTGCCGTAGGCCTGCGCGCACTGGTGCACAACGAGTGCGAGTCTCGCTGCCAGACAGAGGGACAGAGGGGACGGAGGGGGCAGAGGAAGAGGGCGACAAAGGGACAGAGGGGGCAGAGAAACAGAGGGGACAGAGGGAGGCTGAGGGCTTAGGAGTGCATGTACCTGCACCATTCTGGAGTGATGGAGGATGGAGGTGACGACATCTGGCGGCGCCAGGTGCCAGCCCTGCGAATCGTGGGCCCCCTGCCTAAGGAGGCGCTTGCCGTGCCATGCCAGGCAGGCGCCTGCGCCGCTACCCACCACCACTACCGTGATGGGATCCATTTGATTGTATCTGATTATACTTTACCGTCTAATCAATTCTTCAAGCTCGAAATAAGAATATGCCCAATTTACAACACTGAGCCACCTAAGAATCTCCTGCGCTTGAGTTGGATTGAATACACGTGTGTGCAGCGTGTGAGCCTATCTAGCTCACTAGCCTGGCCTAGCTATTTCGATATGGTCTTCGCCAGCTAGGTGTGACTGATAGTCACCCTTGACAAAGGAATACCTGCTTGCTTGCCGCTGCTAGCAGCTCAATCAATGTCCCCAGCTCTAGTTTGAGACTTTAATGAATCTTATAATAGAGGTCCTAATGTTGGTCTGTATCACCACGTGGAAAGAGCGATGCGGTTAGCTGATGTACTGTTCACAGAGGAAGGTTCAGATGAAACGTTGTGATGCTCCTCATCGTCCATGGTGTCTCCAATAGGCTCTCTATTTCGGGCTTAGAGACAGACTACCAGTCTGGTCGTGGGCATCTGGAAGCTAGAGATTTAAGAAGACTGTATCGGTCTCAAACATCTCGACCTCGACTTGCCTGAGGAATCCGTCCAGTGCTTATTGCTACGCTGTCACCGATTGTGCTTACGACCCTGAATTGAACTTACTTCTAGGTCAATCAAAGGCCTTATGTCGATTTATGAATTGCAGAACATGCACGTATACAGTGAACAGCCAGTCCTACAGCACTTCAAGATCTTACTATGCGTGGCCCCACCCCTTCGCTACAACTTCTGGCTGCCTGGCTGCCCGAATTGAAGTGAGCTCAACCCTGACCTGGAATTCACTTACAGACTAGACGCTAATAGTCGACAGGCTGAGAATTGAGAATCAAATATCGGGGCTGCTTAAGCGAGTCCGTCCCGATTGACGTATGCTCCTCGAGAAGGAGGGCGCATGCAAGAACCTGGTAGGTTCATCCGTAACAAGCACACTACATGCATGCGGCTCACAGCTGTTTCCACGACGCTATATGAGATAACAGCTAAAGCAGCATCTGTTTATGTCAAAAAGTGCTCTCGATCGACTCCCAGAGGTTCAGCTGGCCGTACCACAGACCACCCAAAAATATTAACTAGCGGCAGCTTGGATGCATACTCTATACTGCATATACCACCCTGCTTCCCACTAGGGCATGCAGGTATCCGGAGGTGCCTTCTGAAGTGGGTGGCTACGTGGCAGTAATGCTAATACCACCTGAATTACTGAAAGATCATCCCGTTTTATCCCCACTTCAACGGTTACTCATCGTCTCTTATTGCTTACGCGTACCATCCAGCTGTATACTGGAGCAGTGGAGCCCCTGGCACCCGAGGCGTCTCATGGAACCCCTTCGAGGCTGTATGGTTCTGTGACATCCTGAGGAAAAAGTGGGGCCCGCGCTGACTGAACCGATTGAAGCATGAAGTGGCATTAAGCTGGCAGAAAGGTCCTGCTTCTACCCAGCTTCAGCCTGCTGTAAACCACTACGGCACACTGTGACCTGCTATCCATTTCAATGTTGTCGCTGAGTACAGTTGTCAAACTCATCTTGGGCAGTCCTGCTCAACATGTACTGCTTCGGAGTTGTTTGGCATGGTTTGGAGCAGTTTGGAGCAGTTTGGAAGTACTCTCGGAGCTCTGCTGAGCTTTCGTCAGCTTGGTCATGGCAGGCCAGGTGGAACCATCCACGGCGCCGGGCAAGCTGCTGTAGCCAGCGGTGGTGAACGGTGGGCAGCTGTCTTAAGCAGTATCGATCATAAACCTCTCGAACCTTATTCGAACCTTATCTGAAGCTAAATCGAGGGCGTCGTGGTTGAGAATCCCGGACGTATGTCTGTGCCTGCCGACCCTGGCTGCTTACGCAAGCAGCTCATATGTGTCGTATGCTTAACGAGGTAAAGTGGCTTTCGCACTGCCTCGTACACGTAGCAAGCGACTGACAACGACGAAGCGTATACTTTGAGATCGCTCGCAGTGGCTCGCAGATGTTTCCGCTTGAAGGGGTCGGTCGTCAAGTGGAGAGTCGCGCCCTGATGTCGCTTGCCATCCCTGCTTGGTTCCCTGCAAGGCAATTTTGAACGTCCCCTGGTCACAAGAGGATCTTAAACTTCACATGCGTCAGCCTCTTTTCGTTCGTGCGATTTTGACAACAGGTCCAAAACACTTAGCACTAACTTTGCCTAACTTTGTCAAACTTTGCCTTTGGGTGTGGATTCCGGGATTTAAAAACTGCAAGTTGAAGCGCATGTGCTTGATAGAGTTGGCATTACCACCTGTCTTTGGACAATTGTTACAACGGTAATTTTTTCCAGAGCTCATAGTCCGGGTAAGCCCGATGGGTACACAGCGAGGGCACTTAAGAGTTCAGCGACAGACTGCCTTTTGTGACGAACTACTTGCTGGCCACCGTTTAAACTTACATTCCTCACGCATTAGGCATTACAGACTCCCGAACACCTGGCTGAAGGCAAGGATTACATTTTTCAGGAAGATACTTCTTTACAGGATACGGCAGCACTTCTGTTCTGTTGGGCGAAGTGTAACTCCCCAATGATCACTGTAGCTTGTTAAACGAGTTTCTTGCTCAGAAAAGCAGTACCTCGTTGCTACAAGAATGTTTGGGCAGAAGCTTGCACATATACCGAGTGCTGCCATGACACCTGTTTTCATGAAGCGATATGCCAGCCATACCAGTGTACCACGCAGCTTAAGAAAGCTCTTAGGAACTCGCTTGTTACTACTCATTGTGCTCTCAGCATGGCCCATGCTAGGCGACAGCAGGCATCTCACGTCAGCAGACCACACACCGTTGATCCCCCAAGATCATCAGATGCCTTCATCAGGTCCACTGCAAGATTCACTTGTAAGAGCGCGTCGAAGCTTCAAACCTTCCTGCAAAAGCATACTCCTATTTAGAACTCACCTCCTGATCAAATGACCATAGAGTCATGAGTCAGTCAAGCTTCAGTCAAACAAGTAAACGCATAGACAGACTGCAGCAGTCATCTCGAGCAACATGGATGGGCATCTGCATGTGTGACAGGTGGCAGCTCATGGGTTGGTTGGCATGCTTTACATAAGATAGCTTGAAGAAGAAGCTGGGGTTGAGGGATACATCTAGGCATGACGTACGTTTGTTACTTTAAAGAATTGAATATAGGATTCACAGCATTGACTCCACGATTTTCTGTGCAGACTTACAAAGGCCAACTGCTGGCCTTGCGCCAGCTGGCTGCACAGGGGGGGTCTTCGACAGATCAACAATCTACTGACGCGGTCGCAAGCTTCTCAAGCAGAACAGGTGGCACTGGCAGCATGCAAAATGAGACAGAAGGTACGCTCTCCCTCGCCCTGACAGCTGGCAAAATCGACTACTGGCATCAATCTGAAGCTGGCTGCTCTCCTGTGCCTACAGGCTGCCACCTGGACCTCTCTCACGACCCTCTATTCAATGACACCCTAGAACAACCTCCCGGGAACAACCTTCAAAGAACGACACTCAGAGAATGACCTTCAGTGATAACAGCCTTCAATCTTTCGAGAGAGCATCCAGTAGAGGGATGCGGATCCATTTTGGGAGCCGAGGGGGTCAGCCGATAGGCACGGGCCGCAGCCGGTTCCTTCGTTGAGCAAGGCACCTTCTTTATGACACTGTCCTATGACTCCTCTCATAACACTTTTGAGTGACTGCTTCTCCTGACAACCTTCAACTTTTTATGACATTTTCTGATGGCACCTTCTTATAGCACCTTTTATGCGACACATTTTGCCGCCCATGTATGACACCTTCTAAGAGAGACACCTTCTTATGACACCTGATAGAGACACCATATGACACCTGTTGAGACACCTTCTTATGACACCTGTTAGAGACACCTTTTAATGACACCTTTTTAGAGACACCTTCTTATCACACCTTTTTAGAGACACCTTCTTATGATACCTCTTTAGAGACACCTTCTTATGACACCTCTTTAGAGACACCTTCTAATGACACCTCCGAGACGCATTGCATGGCGAGGAATAGGCCCCTGGCAAGCAAGCGCCCAGGAGGAGGAGGAGGAGAGGAGGAGGGGAACGCTTGCTTGCTTGAGCGACATGGGCCCCTTTTGTGGGGCCCTCTGTGGGTCTCGTATTTTTGGAGCTCCCTCTCCCCTCCCCCCTCTCCTCGCTCTCACCTTTTCCCCTCTCCCCTCTCCCCTCTCCCCTCTCCCCTCTCCCCTGTCCCCTGTCCCCTCTCCCTGCTTCCCACTCCCCATTCCCCACTCCCCCTATTGCCCCTTTCCCCCTCTCCCCTCTCTGCCTCTCTGGCTCCCTGGGTGGCCCTGAAGCCTATCGCTTGCCAGGCTGGCGCTCCCATGACTCCTGACTCCTGACTTTTGAGAACTCTGAGCATGTGCCGTGTGCGCCAGGTGGCGGGAGTGGGGCGGGCGGAGGCCAGCAGAGGCAGAGGATGCGCATGGGCGGCAGCGCAGGGCGAGGCCGGCAGCAAGCACGCCAGCTGGGCGAGGGGGTTGCTGCAGAGGAGTGCGTCGGCCATAGCTGCTCACCTGTAAGCTTCCCTGTAGGGCTCGGGCTCTTGCCCAGTGCCCCGCTCATGTGAGAGGCCGGCCCCGGCGCTTGAGAGAATTTAAGAGTGTGCGTGCGTGCGTGCGATACGTGCGTGCGTGCGGGTGCATGCGTGTGCGTGCGTGCAAACTGTGCGTGTGTGCGTGAGATTGGAGGTAGTTGGAGGACTGTGGGCTTGCGCTGGGAGTCTATGTGTGCTGGTGACAGGTGGCCCCGTGCATGCTGGCTCGGCGCTCACTGCCGACTCGTAGTTGACCATGCGTTGACTCTCCCTTTCGACTGCTGAGCGTTGAGCCCCTCACACGTGGGGCTGTCAGCGGAATAGGATAAAGGGAAAAAGGGTGCTGCCGCCCTTTTGTGTGTCCGTCAGATTTCGATCGTACGAATGCGACGGAATGATGTTCTGAGACCAGCAGAGAGAGCAGAGCGGACGAGAAGAGAGTGGAGAAGAGCAATGGGATGCAGGTGCAGTACCTCGGCCTGGGAGGAGGCAGAGAGCACCTCCCTCCCCGTTGTGATGTCGTCGCAGGCTGCAGCATGCCCCAGCATCCAGCAGCTCAGTCGCCCGTCGCCAGCTGTACGCGCGGCCAGGCACGCCATCAGCCAGCTCGCAGTGTGTCCCTCGCAGGCTCGCGGCCTGCCGCCAGCCAGCGCCCGCCCGCCCGCCCGCCTGCTGCCAGCTGTGTCTGCGCGCGCTCCTCCTCCTCCTCGTCCTCCGAGAGAAAGTGCCACGTCGCCAGAGGTGCTCTCAGGAGGAGATCACGTGGGGACCACTCGCTCTATCACTCCTTAGCCGCGGGCCCTGCTCAGGCACGCCTTGCTCAGTCTTCTGCCCTCGGGACACTTGTAATGCCCCTCGCTGCTGTGACCCCGCCCTGCCTCCACTCTCTCTCTCTCTCTCTCTCAATACTAGGCTCGGACGGTGTGGGCTTGTCCCAGCAATAGCCCTCTGCAACTGATACTATGACGTTGTGTGCATGTATGTGTATGTGTGCGTGTGCTTGTGCGTGTGCGTGTGTGCGCGCGCTTTTGTATGTGTGTGTGCCTGCAGGCGCCTCCCCCTCCAAAAGCGGCGCAGCGCTCTGCCCTGCCGTCGCCACCTGGCAGCGGCGCCAGTGGCAACGCCACCAGCAGCGGCAACACGACCACAGTCACCACCACCACCAACGGCAGCAGCAGCAGCAGCGGCAGCAGCAGCGGCAGCAGCAGCGGCAGCAATAGCAGCAGCGGCAGCAATAGCAGCAGCGCTAACAGCAGCACTGGCAGCAGCAGCAGCGGCAGCATCGCTGGCAGCGGCGTCGGCGGCGGCGGCGGCGGCAACGGCGTCGACCACCCAGAGGGGGGGGTGGCGCGCGCGCTCGCGACGTTCGACATCACCAAGAAGGCCGACAAGCTGGTGCATAAGAGAATCCGCACGCCCGTGTGGGTGTTCATGGCCATTGGCGCCGCGTTTGCGGTGCTTAATTGCTTCTATGCCTGCTGCTACTGCCTCTTCCGCGCCTGCTGCCTCCCCTGCCTGCAGCCCAAGCCCTGTTAGGGCTGCGGGTGTAGGGTTTAAGTGGGGGGGGTGCTGCGCCTGCTCTCCTGCTGCCTCCGTCGCGCCTGCTGCTGCTTCCCCTGCCTGCAGCCCAGGCCCTTCTAGGGCTCCCGGTTTCCCAAGGTGCTGCTCTAGGGTTAGGAGTAGGGTTAGGGTTTGAGGTGGGGAGGGGCTGCTACGCCTGCTCGTCCTGCCTCTCCCCAAGAGCCTGCTGTTGCTGCTGTCTTCTTGGATGGCCTGCGACTGGGGTCTTGAGTGCGCTGTTCTTTGTTTTTCCAGCCAGGGGTTTAGGGCACTCTCGATTCTCCAAAGAAGGGAGCAACAGAGTCTTGCTTTTTGAATTACTCATTGGGGTCCCCTTGGGATAGGTCAGTAAGATGTAAGGTACTTCTGTTTCAGAGTTGCGCTCACACAGGTCACACGGTGCGGACGTCCCCCGATAGCTTTGTATATATGAATCATTTTACAACGGTGGTAGTGCAGCGGACGGCTAGGTGTGACCGCTCTGGTCAGCATACAACCATATATTATGTTATAGTATACCATTATATCATATTCTAATATATTATCCATATGTGTTTAGCCCGACTGTGAGGCTCTGGTCCTGCCTACCTCTACGCAGACTGAGTAGCCACCAGACTTAACATACGAGTGACGGCGTCATGTACGACTTTTGTCGCAATCGCGCACAGCAATGTCGCACAGCGTGCAGCTTCTAGGTTCTTACAGCGCACTTGCTGTAGTTTCTTCCAAAGCTAGGTGTTCTCTCAGTGCCTGCCTGTCTGGTCTGGAGGCCGGGCTCTCCCCGAGGACTGACTAGTCCCCCCTTCTGCCAGATCTGAGCCAGGCACCCTGAGCTTTAAGGAGGGCAGGGCCGTATTATATTCGCTTAGGTTTTCAGCTAAGTTCGAGCTAGGCGGTCCCAAGCAGTTAGGACTCAGTCTGACGCTGCCAGGAGCTCGCAACTAGTCAGCGTAGGTTCACGTAGAGTTAGGTCCCTTGGCATTCAATCTGTATTTTTTCTGGTTAGGGTGTAGAGCTCAGGTTACAGGTCTCTGTTTCGTTGGTGTTTTTTTTTTCATAGCTCATGAAGCAAGTATGTATGTGCAACATATGACATTACAGTACAAAGAATGCACAGCAGATGTTGCAGTTGAATCCGTACGTGGTAGGCTATTATGGATGTAGTAGATGAGAAAGACAGGTTCCCATTCATGTTGGATGTTGGATCAAGTGAGCGGATTTGTCAGGAAGTTGCCAGTGCACATTCATACACAATGAAGTTTTTTCCTGTGCATGCTTAAAATCTGCACAAACTGGGGAGTCAATTGCCAGAGGGCAGAGGGCAGGTGGCGCAAGCAGTTTCAAGAGGCACATGTGTAGGGGCTTGATTGAAACTCACGGCGGTTGCGGGCAAGCTTATAGGCATGAATAGTGTAATGCACTTATTGGTACATCTAACGACTCTGAAATACATACTTTTGGGTAATTTTAGATGAAGAAAAGAGGAAAAGCACGCATGATGCCAAGTGAGAGTCGGGGTTGGGAGAGGATGCCCGCTGGCACATGCGCATTTGCCCGCACGACTGACTGGGCACAATTTGATGCTGAAGTCCCCCGGTCTCTGTACAACAGACCTACGGTTCAGCCATGCATCAAGAAGATTTCAGAAATGAACTAATAAGAGGTAATGACACAATTTTTTAAGTCGACATTAGTGATCGATATGCAAGCGAGGCGGGCTCCTAGGGCTTCACACCTTTGTGTACTTTATAACATATTCTACTTCTTCACCACACATGTCTCCAACTCCCACTGCCAGGACAGTTTTAGAGGTCAAATGTAATGCACATCATTCTGCCCCGTGAAATGCGTCATCGCAGAGAAGCTCCGGCTCTGAAACATTTGCCTGTGAGTTTCAAGTGTGGGATATCTAAGAGTTGGAGCCAGTAGTTGAGACTCTATAAGAAGAAGAAGGTCGCTATTCCAGACTTCATTCGTTTCAAGGTGTGTGTTCGAGTCTGCCACAAATATTCGAATACGGTGTAGCGTTAAATTACTGGTAAGTGCAAAAGCCATACAGGTGTCTGGCCGCTGATGCTGATACAAAGATATCTCAATGATAGCAAACCGGCATATGCATAAGTGTGGCTGCTTGGTGCCTTTCTTAATGTCATGTGCTCAGATATGGGGCGCTTTCATCACTTTTAGTTCAAGCTCTTCTAATTGACTATTGATATAGTCCCTCACACCAAATGGCAAGTTTCAGAAGCCTGATGTTAAGATTATCAATACGTCTAAGCCTACTGTAATCAACATCAGTGTGATTAAGCCAAATGTGTTTAAATCACAGACATGCTCCAGGGTCAAATGCCTCCACTGTCCATGCACCTGCCACTTGGCATCCAGACACTAGAGTTCTGGCAATCATGTTACCAAGTGCAGCTGTTCCAGACAATGCACTTCATCACTTCCGGTTGTTTTGATAACAGTAAGTGCTGCTTTTGAGCATGCAGCAACATCTCAAAGCCCAAAGTGTTGAGCATAACAAGAAATTAAAGCCCCTATGTGTTGACCTTACAAGCATCAGGGCGGCACTAAAATCAAAGTGGCGTGTACAAGCAAGGTGCTCCACGAACTCTGGAGAGAGTCTGAATTTTACCAGATAAGAATAGAGGGGATGGGAATTCAGAGGCGAGGCCGCCTGGCAGGTGGGATGCGCACCCTCCAATGACGCGCATGAGTACTGGGTACACAAGAAGGAGCACAGCGAGCACAAAACAGCTGTCGAGCACACGATACCCTCTTCACTTTGTCACTTCCTGTTGAGAATCCGTCTCGCGCATGAGCTTGCACGCACGGGCCAGTGTACACACACATGCTTACTCGCACCCGCATGCACGCACGCAATCACACGCACATGCGCGCGCGCACACGCACACTTACTCCTCCCCCCCCCC
>WELA01004349.1:407317-420442 GCA_009602735.1 Mesotaenium endlicherianum | reverse complement strand
GGGGGGAGGGGGTTCCCTAAAACGTCTTAAGTGCAGCAGTAGCAGCGGCAGCAGGAGAGTATGCGGGCGGTGTGCGCTGTGATGTTCCTGAAAGTGGGGACTGCGACATGGCGTGTGTGTGAGCGGAGGCGGGCGGTGCGCGGCGTGTGAATAACATGTGCTTCCGAGAGTGGTGGGCTCTGGTGCCATTGTTCTTCTCGGCAGTTTTCCGCACATGTAACCAGACGTATTAGCGGGCCTTCTTGTACAATTTTGAACTGTGTGAGGAGAAGGGCCGCATAGGAAGGCGGGGTCTACATCGCTCATACCTGTCTCCTATTCGCCGGGTTCTGAAAGGAAGGCGCACGTGTGTCTACAAGCAGGTGCATGTGTGATGTGTACTCCAGCATCCGGTCTGAGGATATGAACAGAACCCGGAGACCAACAGCAGGCTCCTCAGGAAAACATCTACAGTTCAGCATTAAAGTTTAGGGTTTGGAAGATGTAGCCGACATCATATGGCAGGCCTCCTGGGGCAGGGGTGGGGGTTAGAGTAACAGGCTCTGGCCGGGGAGAAGCGCAATGTTGAGGGGTAGCTGGGGTGCTGGTCACTGGGGTGGGGCAAGGTTAGGGTTCGAGAGCTTCAAGGTTCCCCTTCCCCCCCCGTGTGCTGCCGGCAAAGGGAGCAGCAGCGCTTGGCATTTTTGCATGCAGGCTGACAAGCGGAGCCTTGGCGGGCGGCATCCCCGACAGAGCCATTCCCTGAAAAGCTCTTCAATGCCAGAATCTTAGACCCCGCACCCAGAACCCCGCTCTTCTGTCTCCAAACTCCTGCAGCGTTCGGGCCCGCTTCCTTCTTCTCTAACTTCTCGCAGACTGCCCCTACCCTTTGTTTCTCCCATCCTCGCTCCCTGCCCTCCTAGCCACTCGTATAATCTCCTGTCCTCAAGAGACTTCTTCAGGGGTACTTCATGCTCGAATAAGCATAAGCGCTTCTTGTAAGTAATGTACTTTTCTAAGGTGTATGTTTAAGACGAATAAGCACCCCTACTCCCTTCTACTTCACGGCTTGCCTTCTCCCTCGCCTGCCTTTGCCTCCAACATCGCCCGCAATCGCCCCCCCTTCTAGGATGTCAGAAGGAAAGCTGGAGGAAATCGTCATTTTAGAGTACAATATCTGCAAACAACCCAGCCCTCCGGCAGTTTTAAGATGGCTGGGAACGTGGAATGTGCATAGACTTGCACCTTTGCGTGCTTGGCCTACCTCGTGTAAGGAAGTGGTGGAATAAGAACAGGTTGAAGAGGAGTCTGTACGATTGAGTACAATATACTTGTTCAATTTCTCGAGAACGGTACATGTGAGATCGACCCGTTTTGACCATGCTCGTCTTTCACGCTCAGCAGTACGGTCAAGGGCCGAAAAACAGCAGTCAATAGCTGGTCAAAAGTCTCGACACTGAAGCGACCGCGTCAGGACGTTGAGATATGGTGCTTTAGTTCACCAGGCCAGGTGGTCCCCCACGAGGCTCATCTTCAATGGGATGATAAACTTGATCGCAGCCACTCCCAGCAGCTCACAGTGGCTTACAGCCTCCAGCTACATGTGGTTTGACGTCAGAATTTGACGAGGCACATGCGCTACTTATGGAATGGCATCACATGGCATCTTCAGAAGAGAACAGACACGACATCATCTCAAAAACCGTGGTCACATTATCTTCGTTCACAAGTCATCCTCCCTTAGGCCTGAACTGCTCTGGAGCGCACGCTCTGAACTGCTCCGGAGTGCTTTGGAGAGTCTAGCTTTTGAACAAGGGACCACATGAAACTGGCGCCCAATGACCATGAAGTACTCAGTACGCATGAGACCAGAACTTTGCCTAACGACCACAGTGCAGCTGACGCAGAGCCTCCACCAAGCAGCCTCCAACAGGAAGACGGCGCCAGTTGCCTCTTTCTCACTCTCATTGCTCTAGCTGCATGCCCTATAGCTGAGACATATCTTACACGTAACTTATCTCACACGAAAAGCAGAAGCTATCAGAAGCAGCTCAAGGCAACTCTTGCAGCTCTGGATTAGCGTGACCTTTCGGTCCTTGAATAGGAGAGTGACAGGTAAGGGGGCTCCGGCCTTTGGTTTGCAATATATAGGCACGAGCAGAATGGTGTCCCCGGTTCAGATTGCTGACATGGAAAGAGTCGATGATATAGGCAGACGATATGTCCGCGTGAGGGCACTAGGAGACGGCCTCAATGGCATGGTGTACGAAGTGAGAGACAGGAGGAGGCCAAGGCACAGCTTTGCGAGGATGGCAAAGGAAAGCATCACAAGAAAAGACGATGCGGAGGACCTCAAGAACGAGGTCGAGTTTCAGAAGGGACTAGGCAAGCACCCGAACGTCGTCCAGCTGGCGGAGGTTGTCGAGAGCGATGAGTCTTACCACCTGATCATGGAGCTATGCGAGGAAGGTGACCTCTGCCAGCATATCAGAGACAATGTCCGGCTCCAGGAGAGGGAGGCTGCGGCGCTGTTCCGCCAGGTGGCGCTCGCGGTGGCCTACTGCCACTCCGAGGGTATAATGCACCGGGACCTGAAGCCCGAGAACATCATGCTGACCTGGAGGCCAGCTGGTGCTGCTCGGAATGGAGGGGAGCTGACGGCAAAGCTGGGCGACTTTGGGCTGGCCGCCCGCATGAACAACGGGGCAGCTGGCGCGACAGGCAGCGACTCTTACATGGCGCCAGAGGTGCGCTGGGGTGACGTGCACGGCCCAGATTGCGACATCTGGAGCCTGGGCGCGGTGCTGCACACAATGCTCACGGGCACGCTGCCCGGCTGGTCCCTAGAGGGAGGCGAGCTGCGGCTCGTGTTTCCGGACGACTACGGGGAAGCAATCTCGGCTGCGGCCCAAACGCTCATCCGGCAGATGCTGTCGGTCGACCGCTTTGCCAGGCCCACGGCCGAGCAGGCCGCATGCGATCCGTGGCTGACAGAGCAGCTGGGGCACGGCGTGGTGCCGCCACCATCGGGCGCCAGGCGAGCGCAGATGCTGGGGAGGCAGATGGCAATGCAGCAGGTGCTGCGAATGCAGGTCGAGCTGCAGATTGCGTTACGCAGGCGAATGTCGCACGCGCAGGCGCAATCGCAGGCGCAGGCGCAGCTTCAGCCCCAGCAGCCGCAGCGGCTGCAGCAGGTCCAGCAGCGGGAGCAGCTGCAACAGCCAGAGCAGCCGCAGGAATGGCAGCCGCAGCCCCAGCAGCTGGAGCAGCAGCAGCCCCAGCAGTCAGAGCCACAGCAGCCGCCCCAGCAGTCGCAGCTGCAGCCGTCCCAGCTGCAGCCGCAAGCAGTGTCGCAGTCCATGCCGATGGGAGGCTGCCAGCTGGCAGGTGCGGGGGGCTCGGGTGGGGCTGCCCCGGCCCCTCCCCAGCAGCAGAGGCAGGAGCCGGAGCAGGATGCAGACCCGGTGCACCGCAGCGTTCCCCTCGCTGTCGCCTTGCAGCCGCAGGCGCCGCCGCAGCCAGCGCCAGAAGGCCGCGTGGCGCGGTCTCTGTTCGTGGCTGCCCGCCAGCGGGCGCAGATGGCTGCCCGCCAGCGGGCGCAGGTGGCTGCCCCCCAGACCGTCCCCGTCAGCAGCGCCGCCGCCTCTGCCGCTGGCGCCCACCAGGCAGCTCCCCCCGGTGCTGCCTCCCCTGCTTCTGTTGTGAGAAAATTCTCCTGCAGCCCTCATCGCAAGAGCGCACGCAACCCAAGTGTGAGCCCAGCCGGGGAAGCCGTCGCTCCCTCCGGCCCCCCTACCCACCTCCCGGCACTCTCTCTCTCGCAAGCTCCCCACCCCCCGTGCCGACACGGTTGCTCTCCTCAGTGCGCGATCCAGGTGCCCGTTGAGAGCCCGATGTCGGTTGCTGGGAAGGCAAAGGCAGGGGCAAAGGCGCGGAAGCGGGCGGCAGGGGAGGATGCTTCTCCCATGAAGAGAGCAAGGGTACAGTGGGCAGTGCCAGGTGGCAACGGCTGCTGACCTCACCGGGCAGCAGTTCCCCCACGTCAGCAATATGGAGGAGCTGCACACCTGTGGAGCGGTAGCAGCAGCAGGGGCATCAGTCTGAGCAGCAGCAGCAGCAGGAGGAGATGGAGGAGAGCAGGCATTCAACACCAGTCAACGCGAGAAAACGCCGGGTCAACACCAGTCAAACCAGGACAGCCTTAGTCAGGACTCAGCACCAGCCAGCGCCAGTCAGCGGCCACACAGGCTCCGGTCATTTGCAGCGCCTGCAAATGACCGGAGCCTGTGTGGCCGCTGACTGGCGCTGGCTGGTGCTGACTGGGGCTGTCCTGGTCTGACTGGTGTGATGCAGCCTGAGGCGATGTCTGCGTGTGGTGACTTGTGCATGCCGCATTTTTGATGTACATACAGCGCACGCGCGGCGCACTGACGCTTGCCAAGGTCCTTAGGATAAATTTATATTGTAGTGGGTGGTGATGAGATCGAGGCGTGAAAAGATGTACAGAGAAATATTCTATTTATATTGTTCGATAAGTATTTGTGAAGGTCATTTATCAGTAACAAAAGCATGGATTGACAAGTGTTTTATCTAGTAAATTTGGACACCTGTTGCCACCTGTTTTCTAGCTCTTTAATGAGAGTGCAAGTGATATCATCGTTGTGGTTTATTGAACATAGGGGACTACCATTTATGTTCTAGCATGCTCGAGAATATCAATTTCTAAATCGTGTTTGCCTCAAGTCCTCAAGTACGCTGTAGGCCCAAACTTAAGAATGCAGGCTCAGCCAACGGACTGTGTCAATAAATCACAAGGATCAACCAAAGACGCAGGCAATTTATGATTGACATTTATGAACAGCATGCGCGCAGCAAAGCGTAGGTGCAAGATGTTACCCATTTTTATCCCTAGCAGATTACTAGCATGCATGCACATGCAAAAAAGGATGTCTTTACTTGCGGCAGCAATTTAGCTAAAGTGGCTATAGAACCGCTCAAGCTCACATGAAATACTCTGAATGATTCCCACAAAAGGTGTCATGCACGTTGCAGTAGTACACTAACATTGAAACCAGTTCAACCAACGTCAACGAAGAACTACATTGTTAATAGACCATGACTTTATCTGGGTAAAGACATAACAGATATTTGGGCCCCCTTCCCCTTCAATGTACTTTCTACGGGTTGACAGATGTACTAATTCCTGCGCCAACGCAGCTAGTGCGCGCCCCAACTCTATCACATAATAAGATCTGTCGACAATCGGTTCACATGTAGCATCACTCAAACATAATGTCTTTGCAAGGAATTGCATACGCACACGCGTGCCTTAGTACACCTGCTAACACGTCAAGTTGCCTCTTCTCACATGCGCCCATGACTTCATGAATGTGCAACTTGTTTTGAAAAAAAGAAAATGTACAATATTAAATACGTCTGCAGATTTCTCCACGACCATTTCGTCTGCAGATTTCACCACCAATCATTTGAAGACTCTATCAGCCACCAACGCTATGCTTGGAAGTAAAAGCTAGAGTATGTGATGGACCGATGTTAACGGCCGCCTCGTCAATATCCTGCGACCTATGAAGAAGCAACACTTATCTGCCCCAATGAATAGTGCATGACAAAACAATATGTCAGGATGTCCCAAGTAATTCAAGAATGCAACAAGATTCAATGAAAGAAAAGAGCTGGCTACAGTCTTCCCTGCCCCACATCAGCCTTCTGGCCATTTATTGTATATAATATATACGTAAACAGTCGCACAAATGTCTCATCACTGCAGCACCCAATGCTCAGCACCTAAAGCACAAGACTTCTAAAATCCCAGAATACTTCCAACATACTTGCGAGAAAGGAAACAAACCAGATAGAGAGGGTTGCGACCATCGAATCCTCAATCTGGCGCATGCGTCAGCGATCCCAACTTTGCAACTCCCCAAGAGAGCCCAAGAAGCAGCCCTGCCCCCACCCCCGCTCGCACTCGCAATTGGCTTCCCCTTGCGCTAGCCACTGAAATGGCGCGCACTGGCGCACGCGCCTTCGCAAACACGCGCTCAATTTCAAGGTTCTGAACCTCACCAGGGGAAGGCCTCAAGACTCGCAATCGCATACAACCCTGCACCCGTCCCTCACTCCCTGCCCCTGCTCCCTACCCCCTGCCCCCGCCACGCCCCCGCTTGCGCTCGGACGCGCCCCCTCCTACTCCTGCCGAGCTCCCCCTCGAGCTCCTTCTGAGAGCTCCCCCTTTCGGCTCCCCCTTAGGGCTCCCCCCTTCTTTTCCCCTCTTCGGGCTCCCCCTTTGCGCCGCCAGCTAGTGCGCCGGCGCGCGCTAGCGCTCGCACTTTTGTCCCACATGCAATGTTGAGCGCCAGCCCCGCCAGCGCCCACCACCCGTACTTGCTGCATGCCAAGGAAGGAGGGGGGTGGGGGAAGGGGGGAGCAGGAGGGGGGATTGCAGACAAGCGCAAGAGGAAAGCAAGTGCAGGCACGGGCGTTAAGGAAGAAAGCGCAAGCACAAGCTCAAGCGTACGGGAGAGAAGGAGCGCAGGCATACGCGCTGCATGGCACAAGCGCAAGCACAAGAGAGAGCACAAGCGCATGCACAATCAGAAGCGCAGAAAGAGCGCACGAGCGAGAGTGCAGGCGCAAGCACAAGAAAGCGCACAAGCGCAGGCACCAACGCATGCACGCGCGCAGGCGCGGGTGCAAGCGTAGGCAGACTGGCAAGCAGGCAGAAGCATAAGAGCAAGCGCAGGCAGGCGGATGGACAAGCGCAGGAGAGACTGGAGAGGGAGCAAGAGAGTTGCCAGGCGCCCGCACGCGCGTGCCTTGCTGCAAAGGAGGGCGCGCACGCAAGCAGAAAGTTCAAGAGCACACACGTGTATGCGCACACGAACGCAAGTGTATGCATGCACACATGCACACGCACGCGCATATGCACAAAGCCCGGCGTGCACCTGGGGGCGTCACTCCCAATCCCTGGCTAAGAAGGCCGGAGCAAACACGGAGGCATGTGCAGCATCAGCCACAGGCCGCTTGCTCAGACACTCCACTCACACAAGAAACTCAAGTGTGGTGGTGTCTCGAGGCTCAAAGAGCTTCGAGAGAGAGCTCCGAGGAGGACAGCGAGCTTCACACCATGCCCACACGCGCCACACACGCCACACACACCTTGCATACTCCACTTTTGATGCGCTCAGACACTCACTCAGGCCCTCAGACACGTTTCCTCTGCACTTCTGTGTGCTTCTGCTGTATCATGGGCAGGCTGCACGCCTGCACGCGCCTACCCATCGCCACATGGCCGCATGGCACACTTCATACACAGTGCACACACAGATCGCTGAATCAGATACTCATACTCAATCACTTTTTGACAACCTCATGCACTTACGCTCAAAGAATCCGACACACTTACGCACGCACACCGACACACACACACGTACACGCACATGCACGTAGACAACAATGACATTAGGGCACTCGAGATACTCAAGAATGGGAGGGCTCTCAGCCTGAGGAGCTTTGAGAGATGGAGCTCCTTCTCCTCCTCAGAGGGCACCACAGTGTGCACCTCTTTGATTGTGCTCAGGGTCTCCAGGTGATAGTTATCGTACATTAATTCTCTTTAATCTAAGATAAAAGATAAAATGAATTACTCTTTTCACACCTGCCATCTCAGGGGCGCACCTCCAGCAGACAGATGATTGTCAACAAGGGTGCTATATCCAGGCCGCAAGTCAGCGCGTGCCACGGTGTGAGCTGGGCAGGACTAACTCCCATGGCGCCGCACTCTGGGACTCCACCCACCTGGCACCAACACCGCTGCAACCTGAGCACGCGCTTTCAATCCTGCACAAACCCCAACCTCTCAGCTCAGCCGCGGCACAAGGCAAAGCCATAAGGCTTACTTGCATAAGGGCCCATCCGCAGCCTGACACCTGGCACGTTGCGGGGGGACTCTCAGGGGACCTGGGGGTTGCAGGCAGCAGTGAGTGCAGGTGGCGGTAGATACAGCCTACAGGTGGCAGCAGGTACAGCTTCCAGGCGTGCCGCGCCAAGGGGGGCTCCGCTGGCCTCTAAAGAGACTTTGGCCGCATATTGCTGATCTGCTCTCAAGTTTCTGTCTCGCGCCCCGCTGCCACCCGCCGCCACCTGTCCAGCCAGTAGCACGGTGAAGCAGCCTTGTGATCATATGCATTTTGTAGATGGGAGTGAGTGTAGAGGGAGATTGCATGCTGCCAATTGTTGCCTCTTGCTTCCAGCCTCCGGTCGAGCCTATAACAGGGACACACATACGCAGATACACACATGCACCCACAAAGATGTGCAAAAGCAAGCACACTCACTCACACACACACACACAAAAGGATTACGAAGACACGCGTGCGCAAACCAACACTTACACACACACACACACATACACATACACCACACACACACAAGCGGAGCCTAAGTGCAGAAGCAGCAGCAGCAGGTAGTGTAGCAGCACCTTCGTCAGCGGCAGCATCTTTGGCACGAGAAGCAGCAGCATCAGGAGCACGCGTGAGCACGTAAAATGCCTCATGCTCAAGCTCGCTCCAGCTCATCTCCCGGACCAGCCCCTGGGGTTAATGTCCCTGAGGTCTATGGCTGTAGGGCTTCCACCCTGCGGGACATGTGGCGCCCCCTGCAGCCCCACGCAAACACCTGTCACTCACCATTGCCACCAGATGTCACTGCTCCGGAGCGCCCACTCAAGCGAGGGGGAGCAAAGGAAGCCTGGAAGCTATCCACACACAAGCGGGATAGAAAGCGCACGGAACCGTGCGCCAACTGCTCGCACGGGGCCGCCAAATCTGAAGTTTGTATGTTTGCAATGTGGTCGTCAGCCAGCTGCACGGCAGTTGGCATTGCAGAGACAAACCGGGTTGCGACAAGTGTTAACCTTGAGGATGGACCAATGATGTTGGGGATGCACTCCCGTGCCTCCAGCTGTCCGCGCGGGTCTGACACACACACACATATCCCGCACAGAGTTAAGACGCATAGCAGCACCAACATTGATTGTGAATACTCAGGGAGAAACGCAGCAGCAAGGCTGACATGGAGCTTCTTGGAACACAAGAGAACACGTAGAAATGACACAAGGGAAACATTCCCACATACACGCAGCCCTTCTAGGAGGCCCTTCTAGGTGGCACTTCAAGCCTGTGTATGATTGAGTTAAGTGGCAAGATGTGAACATGCCACAAGGTGGCATACAGTGAAGCTGCGAGGGCCGCCGGATGCGTTGACCCTGTTGTCCTGAATGAGACGTTGCACAGGAACATCTGTGAGATTGAGCCGAGTTGCCCGCAGGGCCCTGCCCGCACCCTAGAAACAAACAGGGAAGATCAAAGTGCCTTGAATGCGAGCGCAAAGAGTTGTCAAAAGTTGAGGTTTAACACCACACAGGAGAAGAAAGCGCCATTACTCTTGCCGAGTTCATCTCTGAGGGCAATTATCCAACTATATTTGTATTAAGTGCACGACTTGACAACAATGTAAGAGTATTGAATACTGGACATGTCTGCCAGACAGAAGGTGGCCACAAAAGACGTACATGCGCATCTCAACATTCTATTATGCACCCAGAGGATTGCAAATGTCACGAGGGAAATCACAACACATATATTCAGAAGCTGCTGAGGTAGAATCACATATGTAGATCTGAAAAGGATAAGAAAGTAGTGCTGCTACTACAGTATCATTGCAACTTGCAAGTGAAAAAACTGCCAATGATCTCCTCCGTTGATCCAACACGTGTGCAGATAGCCGCTCCCTCCATACTGCCATCAGTCTGCACCACAACAACAACGTCAAGCTTCAACATTGAAGATGAAGATGGAGTTACTGCTCTGCACAAGAGGAAAATGTTGTAGCTTATCCTGCAGTTGGCTCCAGGAGTCATTAACTTTTAACCCTCACTTTTGCAGGACCTAGTTACGAGATGCATATATACTTCATTCAAAAACAAGATGTTATGCAACAAGATGGGTTCAGATTCATACCTTACTGCCAAGTCCAACAAAATTGCATCTGGGGGCAATGACACTGTTGAAGAAGCCTTTGGTTCTCCGCCAACTGCAGAGCGTCATCTCCTCGTGATATAAACCGCGTGCTGCAGGAAAGGAGAAAAGTCAATTAAGAAGGATAGCTCGACTGATGCGATTAGTCCAGCCCACAAGACTACACTTTTTGAACAAAAGTTCACGTGGTCTTGCTACTCTGATCTCACTTTTGCTACTCGATCTGAGTGTTCATAAATTGCTGCGTGCAAGAACAGGATAATTGAAGAACCTTGGTCGATTCCATCATTGAATAGAATAGCTTAAGATGCTTACTTCCGACAATACAGTTGAAAGATCTCACTTACCGACATTCCGGATCCAAGCCGTCGGATCTGAGACCAGTGGAGGAGACGTCCAAGGAGTGTGAGCCAAACACTCTGCATGCCAAAGTGGCCTAAAGGCAAAGTGTGAACAAAGCTCATTCTGGAACTAAAAGGTGAAGTGAAGGCGAGACTTTTCTTAATCTTGATTGTGGATGAGATGTCAAAGGAGTTGATGACAACAATGACATCAAAAAAAGCAGCACGCTTGATGGAGGTCTTCAGGGTTGCTTGGTTGTTTGCTGTAACAGTAAGCATGTTCAAATTGACTAGCATTTTACATATGTTCTACATGCAAATGGTCATACACACATGAACAACTATCTCAATGACTCAGGATACTCACACGCACAAACATGAGCCACATCTGTTAAACTTGACTACACCTAACATTGAACAAGCCTCAAGCCCATGCTACTTATTGTGACTCTCAAATTCCCCTCTGATTTTGAATGGAAGTCAGACTCAAACCTCAGCACCTTAAGCCTGGAAGCAGACCTTTAACCAAATTTGATTGCAAAGGCCAGCGAGGTCTTACACCATGAGCATCCTGTCATAGATGCAAAATAAGTCCATACCTCACATAGGACTGCACACAAATGACAGATTATGAACACTTTCCTTATACCCATAAGGTCCTTGCTAGGGTACCCTGTGCACGGTAACATGTGCCATACTAGTGTACCTGTCAGAGCTTGGCGGAATGCGTTGTGGTTATTAGCCTCACAAGTACTGTGGTCACTAGCTTAATTAATCATACTTGGACCGAGGGTCATGTTAAAATTTGTACGACCTTCAAACGAAACTTACTGTTGACAGATGACGTGAGTATTGGATTTCAAAGTGCGTCCCTCTTGTATTATAGAAGAATTTGCTTGACTGCTTACAAAGTCACCAATAATTAAGCACATACCACTTGCATATATGTACAATAATGCATATACACACTGCTGAATGTGCCACATATTGCATTCTCCCACTTAATGCATGAACTGAAAGGAGCATATTTTGACAACTGCCACACAATTAAATGATCAGTTACAAGTTTTGAACTATATTTACTCTTGAACTATATTTACTCTTTGAAATCTAGTAAGTATATTGATTGTGAATAATGTTGCGCATGTGAGAAGTGTATATTGAGTGAATATGTTCATAGTCTTGCCATACTTGAAAGCACTCTATGCCACACAATGATCGGAATCCGGATAACTTACTCTGGTTCAGTGCATTATTTTGGCATGCAGTTTCGTGCAAAGAATACCAATAACTTTGTCAGCAATATATACACCAATCTTGCAATCAATTAGAGTATGCAACAACCCGGGTAACAAGGTGTCACCAAGGCAGCTTATCCCAGGCCCTACGGTACCTTTGAAGCGTATCATAGAGACGCGCGTAAGCATCCAATTTGAGTTGAGCTCGGCAAGATCATGCAGGTGTCAACCTTGCAGTGACCACGGCTTTGAGTTTCTCTATGGTAGCGACAGTAAGACTTCATTCGAGAGTGCAGGATAGCACGTATCGCAAGCATTAACAATCAAGCGTCACTTTGTGCATGCAGACTTGACGTCTTAATTGTTTCTGGAAGGTACATGCAAGACGTCAGATCTGCACAAAGTTAACGCTGCGAAGCATAAGCCAATTGATGCACCTCGCTTCCTCACGCTCTGCTTTGGCCTGTGCGATCTTTTCAAACGAGTGCGATAAAGGAGGCCCCTGCGATGCGCTGCGTGTCAAAAATAGTGCTCCTGTGCTCCCATCTGCAACGATCGCTCCGTCCTTGGCACGGTTTCCGCGTGCAGCGAGTTTCTAAACGCGAGCAATGCTTCTGTCGCTCGGGGACAGCTCAGGGACCTCGGCGGTGCTCCAATGCCCGTTGAGCTTTGACCAGGTTTGACGATTGTTCAACTTCGAGAACCAGTGTGAACTGGGTATTAACATGGGTATTAACTTGCTGGTGCACTAGTCGTCTAATTGACTCTGGCTTGACTGGGCTTGACCCATGCAAGATGCTGAAGGGCGTCAGCTAGGCACCAAATCATCAAGCGCATTCAGTATGCATTCAGTAGTGCCTCGAGGCTGAGAGAGCAGTTGGAGCATTAGCCCATGCAACTAACGGAGCACCAACCTTCTTCACGATATTGACGATTACTATATGACTCCATACTCCATACTGCTCTCGAGTCTGAATCTAAGAATTTGTGAACTTCGCGCTATCATTGGATGCAATCAGTGGAGGTGAAATTGAGTGCATTGAACAATCTTTAAAATGTGAGTCTCGGATAAGCTTGATCCCCACGCCATGGCACCTCACAGGTTGCAAGAACCAGGCTCAAGCGTTTCGCAGGTCTCAGTCGAGGACGCAGACGTCGATCGTGCTGACGCTGACCTGGAGTCACTAAAGTCCCTTCTAGGCAACGACTCTACGGCGGCCAGCTCAACTTCTGCCTCTCAGACTGTGGGGAAGGCCCGCACGCCCGGATCCTCTTTGGCATTCCTCACATTAGCCGCAGGCATCGGAGGTTTTCTTTTTGGATATGACACGGGTAAGCAGTCTTCACTCTTGATGCCCCCTGCCGGTACCTGCCTCTCAAGTACAAGTTTCGCTGCCTGAGATGCCCTCCCTGCCCGAGATGCCCTCACATTACAATCTTACCAATCATATTGCACGCCTGTGCTCATGGCCGCTGGCCATTCCTGGCCAGTCTCTGGCTTGGGGGGGGGGG
>WELA01004349.1:367684-379394 GCA_009602735.1 Mesotaenium endlicherianum | reverse complement strand
CCCCCCACATTGCTACCTCCGTCCCCTACTCCCTCACCCCCTTCCTATATGCCTCCCTCCAGGGAGCCTGCTTCTTATCCCTTTCTTCCTCCGAAGCTGTCCCTGCGCTATTCCTTGTGATAACGCTACACCGGTGCTTTCAGGGGAGCCGCTTCTAACCCATGTAGCACTCTGCATCAGTGAGGAGAGTTTATTTGAATTTTTTTTGAGCTTCCTAGAGCAAGGGTGAGCTGCTCCCTTCATCTCCTCTTGTGGAAGATCTCTCCACGTGCCCAGGCCTGAGGGATCTATGGCTCCATGAGGTACTGCTTGGCCTTGAGAACAGAATACATTCTTTTGTTGTTTCACATAGCATGTATGTGGTACCATATACCCGCATTACACATCTGCATATGAGTGGATGTTTCTTTGTTTCAGACAACACGTGCCACACACCCCCCCTGCACATGTGCACATGAACGATGCATGCACGCTCAGACAGACGTGCATGTGAATGCACAAACAAGTACAGAAGCACATGTGTACTTACGCATATGAGAACATATGTGCCCAAAAATGCATGCTCTCGCGTGTAAGGTCTTAAGAACAAAGGAAGGACTACAACATGAATCGTCGTTACAAATATACAGATGGAAAAGGTCATAGAGTGAACACCAGACCTACGACACCACCCCACGCATCGCTCAGCACAAGCACCGTTCCGCACGAGCTCAGCTGCCGGAGAAGGCTGTACCAGGGAAAATAGCAGGATTTTGGGGGATGCACTGAAAGAACCCCAGTGTCCAAGGGGAATGTACCCAAAGAAAGGTATCTGGAAAAATATCAGGGTTGGGGGGAATACCAAAGGCATACCAAGAATCTTACTTTCCGAGGGGGGGATGCACATGGAAGAGTCTCAGGACTTGGGGGTGGATGTACGTGGACGCGTTTCAGTGCCAGGGGGGATGTACCTGGAAGAAGCGCAGGGTCTTGTCGAGGCTGGCTGTGAGCAACAGCTGAGCATTAGAGTGGAATTGCACCGACTGCACCACCCCCTTGCAAGGTTCCTCCTCGTTAGCGTCGCGCATCCTCGTCACCTCCAGGATGCCAGCTGGCAGCCTGCCCTTGGCCCGCACCACCAGCCTCCCCTGCCGCAGGAGGGGGTC
Source organism: Mesotaenium endlicherianum (assembly GCA_009602735.1). Taxonomy (NCBI): domain Eukaryota; kingdom Viridiplantae; phylum Streptophyta; class Zygnematophyceae; order Zygnematales; family Mesotaeniaceae; genus Mesotaenium; species Mesotaenium endlicherianum. The sequence continues at coordinate 378,249 of WELA01004349.1, read as the reverse complement.
GTCTGCCGTGCCTTCCTCCTCTCTGTCGTCAAATCCCCCCTCTCCCTCGCCCTCCCCCTCCCGCTCCAATTCCTCTCCATCCTCCCCTTCGACGTCCTCGTCGAGCCACTTGTCGCCCGAGGGTTTAGCTGGCTTTCTCTGGCTGGGCAGCTTTGCCCAGCCCGTGCCAGGGTTTAGCCTGGCGTGCTGTCGCCTCAGCCTCTGGATGTAGTCTAAACCCTCAACCCGCTGCTCCCTCTCTGCATTCCTGAGTTTCCTGAGCCTGTTACTTGTAGCCAAATTCACACTCACACTTGCCTCGTCCTCGTCCACCCACGCTGGCGCCCTGGCACGCGTGCCACGTGTCTTCCCAGGCCTGCCTGCATCTCCATCCACTATACCCTCCCCCAAAGCCTCCTCATCGTCGGTGATGACGCTCACTGCCTGGTTCTCGGCTTCATACTCGTCCCTTTCTGCCTGGGCGGCCTCCTCACGAACAAGGTGACTAATGGAAAAACCCTTGCTGGAGTCCAGCTCTTTGCCGAAACCCTTGGCAGCCTCGGCGCCCCTGCCGAACAGGAGTGCCTCTAAATCCTTCGCTTCTCTAGCATCTTGCTCTATCTCCTGCACGGTCTCCTCCGCCTCCTCCTCGTCATCATGTCTCCTTCTCCGCTTCTTCAACTTGTCCTGTCCCCCCTTACTGACCCGAGGGTCACTAGCCTTTGACATTGGGACAATGTTTCTGGCTCAGCCGAAGCACAGAATTAGAGTCGCTTGGAGTCGCGACACTACTACTTGCGAACTCAAATAAATGCAAGGAGCACAATGAGCCTATCAGACTTCGTCAGTGAAAGCAACGGTCTTACAGGAGGTTGGAGAAGTTGCCGCGAAGAAAACAAAGTGAGCGACAAACAAAGGCAAGTAAGTCACGAGGCAGTGTTGAACTCAGATGAGAGCTCGACTTGAGAGCGATAAGAGGAGACTGCTCCTAACCAACTTTTTCAAAGAAAGAGCTTGAGCTGACTGGATGTGTACTAGCTAGCCAAAAGCCAGAAGGCCAAAAGGGCTGCCTCAGACTACCTCGTCGCTGCACCTCTTCCCATTGTGTGAGTCCATGCATGGCTGGTCGAGGGGCTTCGCTGGAGTCGGCAACAGCATCCCGCTGCGTCGTTTACGAAGTTGAGAAGGCTACCTAGAGCGAGTTCTGGGCCCAGGGGCGATTGCATAGAAGGGAGCAAAACGCGTTTATATGCTCCGATATCCTTGAGTATTTCAACACAAGCCAGACACCGTCTGCTTAGCTCGAAGTGTCGCGGAGCAGCGCAGAAGTGCCCCTTTGAAGTTTGAGTGCGCCAGATGCAATTGAACTCGCGGGTAACGAGAGTATTTCTAGAAGGGAAAAAATATACCATCGATTTGCGCCGCAAAACCAGATTTGCCATCAATAACGAGTGACATCGAAAACTAATATCTAAGTTAATATATGTAACCAGCTTTACTGCACATGCTGATATATATGATATATACAGATCCTACAAGAACGGCGTCAATCGTGAAAAACTGGTGTGGCAGAGTGCGGAGTCGACTCTGGAGTCCAGCTGGAGTCGGGACTCTTGAGGGGATAACGTACGGTGGCTGTGAATAAAAGTCGGTGCTTGCTTCAACTCTCGGGTGCATACGGGTGCAGCCCAGTACTCGGGTGTACTCGAGTCACTCGGTTGCACTCGGGTGCGCTCGGGCACTCTCGGATGTGATTGGGTACTGCTGCCTACATGTGTGTGCTTGTGGTGGTTTCGATGAACTTTGGTACCGGTTTGGTACTATCGGGTGCATTCGAGCATATTCGAGTGTTATCGGGTGCTATCCGCACTATAATCTATGGGATCAATGAGGGCTGAATGAGGGTGAGAGGGTGATTGGAGTATTCGAGGATGAGAAGCGGCAGTTACTAACTTTAGGGAACAACCTGGAACGGTTAATGAGCAAGCCGTACGTGCTTCATCTGACTCCATACGGGACAGCCTAGGCAGGTTAGGCTGGTCGGCGTTGCTGGAGACGGGGGTACAACTGGGTACAACTGCACACTTGGATGCAATTCAATTGTAACATACTCTATGTTTGTGTACCATAAATAAAATTGCTACCCTCTCCAAATATTTGAAGCTATAAACTGTCGTAATTGTTCTAGAAGGACCTCGGGTGCATCTGTGTCTGCTGACACGGAGCATCCTCGGCAGTGGCAACGTCCTCGACAAGATGAAACAGCTCCTTACCTCGAATGTATCCATCCGCATGTTACCCTCGCTATTTGAACACCATCATTGCGGTATAAGCTGTAACTAGCGAGGTGTTCGGCTTTCACCTTCAAGATAGAAGGCATTCATTCCTCTAGTTTGATACTCTGAGAAAACTTGTACGTAGAGATATTTTATCTTGGCGCCGTCTTGTAATGCATGGAACGCAAGTCATTTCCGGAAATTTACTAACTACACGCAACCAGTAGTCCACGAGGGACGCAGAACGTCAATGACCTGCGCGCGTGAACAGTCGGAAGGAATCGTGAATTTAAGTCGCTCTGCCGGAGTGCCTCCATTAATAAGCAAATTCATCCTGCAGTTTTATGCAAATTAGAGAACGGCTTCCACAAAAAAGTGAAGTCAAATTCAAAATTCCTCGTAAATGGCTGCTCAAGCCTTCCTCATATGTGGTCTCTTCCTCTGTGCATTTCAATACGTGGCATCTTCAGACACACCACAAGAGGTACTATAGCCAGGCCAATCATATCACAAGACAATGTGAACTATGCACACCTGTATGCAACAGACCTTGTTTGATTAACTGCCCTTTACACCACCAAGTAGCACGTGTAAAATAAGTGCGGCTAGAGGAAACCATAAATTTCGTACATATAAGCTTCTGGATGCACGTGCGTGGTGCGTCATATTAAGTTTGATCCCTTAACATGCATCCCGTGCAGCCAACCCTTCACTGAACTTTAAAGGGGGGCAGGAAGAAGCCAGCTTCTTACTTTCTACTGCATGCATACATGTCAGCAGCACCTCACTGTAAGTAAACTTAGCAATGGAGGGGGGAAAGGAAGACCAGTGCTCACGCCTGACCTCTTTCTCCAAATGCACGTTTTGATGCATGTATGTGTGCAACAGCAGATCTCCAGCAAAGGGGACAAGGACAATGACGTCAGCATCCAGAACAGGCTGGCGCGCGAAGACTACGTGCAGCTCAAGAAGGGGGGGGGGCTCAACAACTTCGACGATGGCTATCTGGGGATGTCGGATTTTATCCGACCAATCCCCAACAGACTAGAGGACAACGTCCAATCGGGACCCGCCAAGTCAGCAGAGCTCCAGGGGTCCGAGTTTGCGGAGGAGATTCTGAGACAGCGTGAGCGAGCGCACGCAAGGCGTGAGAACGAGCTGCGGGAGAGCAAGGCCCGAGTGGCCTACTGGTTGGAGCAGCACGGCTATGGCACGCAGACGGCAGACGCCGCCTATCATTCTGCCGAGGCGGCAGTCTTGCAGGAGGCTGCCGACGCAAATTTCAATACACACACACACGCACAGGCGCAGGCGCAGGCGCAGGCTGAGGGTACTGCGGCAAAGTTGGAAAGCGCAGCAGCAGCAGCAGGAGGAGGAGTGGGCAAGGCCGACAAGGAGGGGCAGCATGTCACCGGCGAGATCCGTGCAGGCAATCCAAGTGTCATGATATTTCATGCTTCTGCCTCTCGGCAGAAGCAGCAGCTGCAGGAGCAGGGAGAGACTCTTACACAAGCTTCCGAAGACCCCTCTGGCAGATCTCAGCCTCTCAGCCCGGGCGCAGGCTCGGGCTCAGGCTCAGGCTCAGGCTCAGGCTCAGGCTTTAGCCACGGGCTGGAGGGATCTTCCGGCATACTGAGCGACGCACACGTGCCAGCTGGACTGGGGTACGGAGCAGAGAAGCAGGGAGACGCGGGCGGGGAGGTGCTGGGCCAGGGAGGGAGCGGGAAAGCTGAGGTGGCCGTTTCTGGTGCCACGCTGGCGCTGAACGACGACGACGCCGACGCGAGAGAGATCCTCCTGCTTGGGGGAATGGCCTCCTCCTCCTCATCATTTGCGGCCATCTCTGCTGCCGATGCCGTCGCAGCCGCGACCGATGGCTCCTACTTGGAGGGAGCCTTAGAAGAGGTGCCGCTGCGGGCGCGTGCTGGTAGGCTCACCTTGGAGGCGCCCTTAAGAGCCCTCCACATGTCCTCCGCCTCCGCCTCGGACTCAGGCTCAGGCTCAACTTCAACCTCAGCCTCATGGGAAGCGGATGGAGCATCAGTGTCGGCATCTGCATCGACATCAGCAGCGGCACTGAGGTCAGTGCCAATGTCAGCATCGGCATCATTGGCAATCGCAGAAGCAGAAGCAGAAGTGGAAGCAGAAGCAGCAGCAGCAGCAGCGGCGGCATCAGAAGAAGCATCAGAGGCAGAAGCAGCGTCTGCAGGAGCAGTAGCAGCAGCACAAGAAGAAGCCCACCCGCACGAGCTGATGGGAGAGAATGATGCTTTGCGTCTTGCCCTGCTTCAGCCCGCTCAACACTCGCATCAATCTTCGGCAGAGCTGCCGCTCTTGCAAGAAAGTAGAGATTGGATGACTCTCAGGAGCCGGAAGGGCCCCATAGAGGAGGCAAAGCCCGTGCCAGGGCTCCTGCTGGAGCGCCAGGTGGCGATGCTCAGAGGCTCGGCAGAGGCCGCCCTCCTGAGACACCTGGCCCTCAGAACCCAAGCCGGCCTTCCCTTGAGGGGATGGCTGGAGAACTTAGAGCCGCACAACGAGCTTGAACTAATAGCCCCGAAATTCTTGAATGAGCGTGATGTGCAAGAGGAGGAGAGTCAGGAGACGGAGGAGGGCAAGGTGGCGGAGAGAGAGGATGAGGAGACACGTTGGCAAGCGGCGGACCTCAGCGTGGCAAATCCGCAGGAGGGGAATACGGAGAGCATGCGCTTCATTGCAGAGGCAAGCGCCGGCGACATCAGCCGTGCGGCAGCCATTCTCAGAGTCTTGCGCGTGGCACGATCCGGCTCGGCTGCTGTGGACGACGGGCCCGACGGGTTTAATCGGAGTAACTTGGAGGGCGTCTCTCAAGAGAAGGACGCCGTGGAGGAACAATGGGTGGTGGACGAGGACAGTAAGTTTCACACAACCCCTCCATTTCTTCCACCTAGACACCTTTCAAAATCCCCATCGCACGCGTAGGGGGCAATATGTACCATCCCCTTGCTTTGAGAATTGCAGGAAAAATTTACTGAGGGAAAGCCTCCCCAAAGAAATTTGCATCAATACCCCCCTGTGGTGGAGAAGGACAATATGCCCATCGGGTTCTCTTTCTGTAGACTTCCTCTTCCTGAAAATTCTTAGCCTTCTTTTGTGTGAGTTGATGCGCAGTCATTTGCCTGCTCATGCACGTGTGTGTTTCTGTGCGTGTGTGCGCGTGCATGTGTGCGTGTATGTATGTGTACATGCACATATGCGCCTGCGACACAGGCATCGCTATGCCTGTTCCCACCTGTGTGCTCATGCTCGTCCGCGCCATGCCGGTACTTCCCATAATTTTCTTCTCGTTCAGATTCCAGGATAGCATAAACAGATCATGTGCCATCAAAATTGAAGATTTCAATAAGTGTTCACAATTCAAAAAAATTAAAATCTTTAAATTTGTTAAATTCATTCCTCTGAACTGCTCATCGTGTGCAGGAGCCAGCGTGTACACCTCCGTGGCGGCTGAGGTGGCGATGCAGCAGTCGCAGCGCTCTGCCAAGAGAAGCGACGGAGTGGTAGCAGAGCACAAGTTGTCGGCGGATACACAGGACACGCAGGACATCATGCTCGAGTCCAGCTCCGACAGCGGCATTCCCGCCGACATCATAGTCGAGGACTATGAGTACTGGGGCTTGACTGACAGGCCAGTCTTCCACAGGCACCGGAAGAGCCTGCAAATGCACGCAGGTACGTATGTGTTCCGAGCGTTCCAAGGACCGAGCCATTTGAATGTGCTGGAACTTTCTGCCAGTATGTTCTGAATGTGCTGGCCGTACGGCCGCATGTCTGCAGCCTGCTGCCAGCTGGTACCATCGCAAGTTCACATCACATGCGTTACAAGGTGCAATCTCGAGAGTCGATTGCCACTTCTATGTTTCATAAGTCCATTATGAGTGTAGTCATGAAGTAATGCACAAGATTGAGCTGGATGCATATCACAATGCAGTTATTATTTTATGCATTTTACAAGGCAGTCATGTTGTTATGCATTGTAACCTTGACTCGCCCAATGCTAACGAAACTTCAGCGGGATGTTTTGCATGAGCAGTGAAAATAGAGTGGGAGGGGCGTTTGCCGCAGAGCACGAGTTTCCTCTCGTCCAGAATTGTCATATTTGCCCCCCTCGCTGCGCTGGTATGCGTCGCCACGCTGTGGGCGGTGCTGGCGCGCACGCTGCAGTCCCTCACTCCTCGGAAACGAGCGCTCGGCACCTGGCAGTAACTAGACACCGTCACAAGATTGATCCCCGCTATACTATGCTGATATCTAATTCTTACTCAGAAATTGCTTGATTTGTTGCTGCACAAATTCATGAAGCAATGTATATTCATTCATTACATTAATTTGGTTGATATGGCATGCAAATTAACAGACGGCATGTCCATGCAGCCAGCTCGAACCCAGCGAGCATCCTTTTGTTAGTGCGCTAGGAGAATAAAAAGGTGAGTAGGCATAATCATGTACCCACTTGAACACTTGAGTTAGTTACCGTTAGTATAGGAGCAGCTCCTGTATCAGGATAAGGCCGACAGGCAAGGTTTGCTAGAAGGAGCAGGAAAGCAGAAACGCGTGCTCGCATACAGAGCTAGCAGCCTATACTGAGAGGTATACGACTTAATAAGTGACCCAACACAGAGGTCAGGAGCCGGCATGGACGCGCATTCTGATTGCTCTGCACAGCCACGGCTGAGTTGGATACCCAAAAGTTTGCAGAGCAATAAGAATGCCCACAAGAGGCTTTGAGTTTTCAGATGTGGCAGAGAACCGTTGCTTTTCTTTACTTATCATCTCTTTGTTCCTCTCCCTCCTACTCCTACCACTCCAATTTGTTCACACAACCTGACTCGCAAAGCCAAGCACTGCCCTCAATGAGCAATGCTCGCCAGCAACGTAGAAGCCGCCCGTTGCACTGGACCAAATACCTCATTCTGAACATTCCTGGTGCTACCAGACTGTGTTTGAGTAGCCGCGAACAAGCACGCAGCGGGGAAAGCGCAAACCAAAGTCAATCCTCCCCACGCAGAAGTTGCTTCAAGCGGAACTTCGTGCTCCACTTTAGCCCTGTATCGACATTATGGAACATCATAAGACCAACATAACACCTACATAAGGCCTTCATAAGACCACCATAAGACCTAAATAAGACCTATATCAAAATTATGAGACAATATACATCAGACCTACACCTCATAACCTCTCGAACCATAAGCCCCTCTACCTAAGAATCTGTAAGCTACAATCTAGTCTTTGTCGCAGTCTACCACATAGAGAGATCCCATTCTCTCCCAGGCTCCCAGGCAGGCGTGCAGCCTCCGCCACAGATTCATCTGATAGCGCTCCCACTCCGCCGTCACCTGAGCTATAGCTGAAACCCCCTCTGCTGTTACCTCAGCTACAGCTACAGCTAAAGCACCCGGCCCACGCGGGGCCTGAATCTTCAAGGAGCTTCTGCAAAGCTGCGCATCTAACAGGGCCGGAGCGGAGCCACACTCGAGCTTTGACTCCCTGGCTGTTTCTTTCGCGCAGAGAACGGCCCCTTGCTCGGAATCCAAGCTGTTGCAACTCTTGAGAGGGCGGCTGGGAGACAGCGGAGCTCCTGCTTCTGCTCCTTCCCCTGCTGTTGCTGCCAGTCCTACCGCTCCTCCTGCTTCCGATCTGACTGCTCCTGCTGCTCTCGGTGCTTCTCCTGCTGCTCCTGCTCCTCCTGCTGCCAGTGCTGCTGCTGCGGCTAGTGCTGCGGACAGAGGCCTCTTCTTCCCCCGAGGACCTCGGCCTGCTTCGTCATCTTCGGCTCCACCTCTGCCCATTTCTTCGCCCCTCCCTCTCTTTTCGCCTCTACCTTCACCTCCGTCTCTTCCTTCACCTCCGTCTCTTCCTTTTCCTTCGCCTCTTCCTATGCCTCTGTCCTCGCCTCTTCCTCTGACCTCGCCTCTGTCCTCGCCTCTGCTGCCTTCCGATAAGACGCCTGTAGCAACGGGAGTGGCAGATCTGCAGGCCCCACGAGCGCAATTCTGCTGCTGTTGATGAGCTCGATGCTCCTCCTTGCAGGCTGCGGCGATGGGCTGACCCCCGAGCGCCAGCTGGCTCAGCGGCAGCCCCGTGCGCCACGTGCAAAACTCCGCCACCTGGACTCGCGCCAGTCCAGACAGACCCCAGCCCCCAGATGCCAAGACGCCCAGAGATATCAGAAACTGCGGGAGAGGCAGCGAGCGAGTGAGCGAGCAAAGCAAAGCGAGCGAGCAAGTGGCAAGCGGGCGGGCAAGAGGGGTCGGCCAAGAGCCCGTCAGTGGTCGCAGGTGGCGATTGCAGAGACATGCAAGAGGGCGAAAGGACACGGCTGGAAGTCTCTTGGCCCGTTATGTGCAAAGGGAGGGGCCTAAAGCAAGCATCAGGCAGCAGCAGCTACAGCGTAGACGCAGCCATAGCCACAGCCGTGGGCACGGCCATGGGCACAGCCGAGGGCACCAAAGCCGGAACTGACGCAGGCCCCGGCAGGGCCACTCGGAGGCCAAATGGGGAGCCATGTAAGAGAGGGAGATGACTCGAAGGAGCAAGTTGCGTGCGCAAGGTGAGGAACCTGAGGCAGGACCAGGTGGCGGCAGCCGCAGCCACAGCAGCAGCTACGGGCACTCGCATCGGCATTGGCCAGACATGTGTATATAGATATATCTATAGTCATGTCTATATATATGCATGTTAAATACCTATCTATGTAGTGTGTTATGGACGCATACGTATGTATAACTCCGCATGTCACAAAGAAAGAGGAAGGGAGCACGCGATGTACCATACAAAGCAGGGGGGTAATCACCTGAAGTACGTGCAACAGGCTGTCAAACGGCTGCCTCAGAGCAGGTGCGCCCCCGCAAGAGATAAAGACAGGCGAGCAGCCTGCTGCCTCTTCTCCTGCACCTGCGCATGTACCTGCCCCGCATGCACCTGCCCCACATGCACCTGCCCCGCATGCACCTGCCCCTGCACATGCACATGCACCGTTATGTGCATCGGCACCTATGTCTGCACCTGCAGCGCCGTTCGCATCTGCATTGGCGTCTCTACCTGCGTCTCCACAAGCGCCAGCAATCGCGCCAGAGCCGGCGCTTGCTGCGCCAGTGCCGGCGCTTGCGGCGCCAGTGCGCCAGCCGCGTGCGCGTGTGAGCGACTCTTTGCCAACGGCTCCTCCGCCGCCGTCGCGCAGGCAGAGCAAGCAGACGCCGTGCCGTGCCAGCTTGACAACCCGTATATCCTCTCCACTGCTTCGGCCCCTGCCTCTGCCGGTGTCTGTGCCAGGGGCCCCCCCCCTGCTGTCGCCAGCTGCTGCTGCCCCCCCCCCACTGCTGTTGCCATTGTTGCCAGCTGCTATTGGTGCCCCCCCCCTGCTAGCGCTGCCGCTCTTGGTACCGCTGTTGCTGCCCCTGCCAGCGCCGACGCCGGCGTCGGTGCTGCTGGCTGCTTTGCCAGCTGCCACTCTGCCAGGTGGCGCTGCGGCACGAGCTCCGTGTGTTGGTGCCGTACTTCCGCCAGGTGTCTGCATCCCCTGCGGTGGGGCTTTTGGAGCTTTCCCGCCGGCCGTCTCGCGAGGCTCTGAACTGCCGCCTGGCGAGCTGTCCTCTTCTGAGAGCCAGTAGCGATACATGGCGCTAGAGATCTCGACTGGCATGGGGACTCTGAGCGCCACGTGGCAAGCTGCCGGCGCCCTCCTGCCTGCCCTACCGCTGCCCGCATTCTCCAGGCAGCAGAAGTCCCGCTCCCGCCTCATCCCTTCCTGCTGACCTGCATCTACCTCCAGGGCAGCGCTAGCTCCTGACAATTGGCAGCATCTTAAGGGACCTCCCCCAGGTAAGCTACCCTCAGATAAGGTGGACAAGCCGTTGAAGCCAATCAAGGTGGGGCGTGAGACTCCCCCCCTGCTGAGCTCTTCTTCTTGCTCGCTTTCTCCTCTCCCTGTATGTACTTCCTCGCATGAGAAGCCATGACTATGGCTATGGCCATGGCTGCCCGACGCATGAGAGGGGGAGCGTGGTGCAGAGGGAGGAGGCTGCGACAGGAGGGCGGAGACGGAGGAGAGAGCGGCCGACAGGTCGCGCAGGAGGGGCGCGTCCTCGTCGTGACACTTGTCCCGCGTGAACCACATCGCCAGCGTGCATCGCTCTCCCGCCTCCACCTGTACACAGCGTGGGGGCACTCAAAATTCACCCCCAACCCCTGCTTGCCTCGTGAGCTTCAGGAGAAGGCGAACAGGGACAGCAGCCATGCCCGTGGGGGGGGCCGGGGGGTGGGGCCGGG
>WELA01004349.1:331323-345856 GCA_009602735.1 Mesotaenium endlicherianum | reverse complement strand
GGGGGGGGGGGGTGTTAGAGCTGCTCTTGAGAAGGTGCATATAGGAAGCACACTCGTGCCGACAAATCTCAGCACTCATTCACTTGGGGTGGGTGTGGGTGCTTGTGCGGACGCTGATGTGGGTGTGTGGGTGTGGGTGTGGGAGCGGGTTGGGGGGCGGCACAACACACAAACAGGCAGCAAAGAAGCTAGAGGCCTCCAAGCGTCTGAGGAACTTCAGCAACATCGAGAAGCTCGCTAAGGTGCCCAGACAATCCTCTGCCCTGCCTGCCGCGTTGCCTCCTCTCCCTCCCCCTCTAAACATCTCCCCCTCCCCCTTCTGTCCCCCGCTCCTCTTCTCCAAGCACCCCCACTCCCAACCCGGCCCCCTCCAACCCCTCCAACCGCGCCCACCCCTCATGCTGCATGGAGTTGCCACACGACAGGCGGGAGGACGAGCCGCGGCGTGCTTGCCAAGTGTGTGTATAGGAGTGGGTGCACGCGAGTAGTGCTGGTGTGATGATGTGGTGGTGCTCGGCCCATGGTGGGCTCCCAGTTAAAAAACGTGCGTCCTTTGCTTACACAGTTCAGCTGGCCCAGCTCCCCTCCCCCCGGTTGTCTTGGCGGCTCGGTCTCTGTCGCCGACGTTGGCCTTGTCATTATTCTCAACGCATGCCGTCGTCACTGCAACTGCTGTTATTGTTATCGTTGTCGTCACCATTGGTGATCGTTGTCATCGTTGTTTTAGCTGTCGTAACTCTCGCCATCTTCATAAGCCATTGAGAATATTCTTCATCAATTTCATTGTTGTCACATCTTCGATTCGTGGACTGACAGGGCACTGCAAACCCATACCTTGAATGGGCCGCTTCGGTGCCTTGCTGGCGAGCCGGCTGATCATCTTGCTGACGGGCTGGTGCGCCACCTTGCTGGCTGCCAAGGGGGCGGGCTGCCAGTCGGGCTGACTGCGTTGCTGGCGCGAGTAGGCTGACCCCTTTGCCTTGCTGGCGCAGGCGGGTAGGCTGACCGCTTGCCTCGCTGCATGGCTGGCTGAGATGGTGACAGGGACTGCACAACAAGACACCCACCTTCTTGGGGGGGGCGGAGGCTCCCCCCCTGTCGTGGGCGGCAGCAAAGGTGAGCCCCAAGACAGGTGGCAGCAAATCCTCGACTCCTGCTTCGACGCCCGCCGCGGCTTCCAACCAGGGGTATGTCTGTCACCGGTCACCCTGCCACCCGCTTTTCCCCTTCCCCCTGGCCCCCCCCTTCTCTGCCGGTGCTCCTCCCTCAAGGGCGCTCGTTCTGGTGCACTCGCTCCACAGGAGCTAGGCAGACACACCTGCTGGAAACTGCAGAGCCTGTTCTCATGTCTGTAGCAGTCCTTCCCCTTGGTTCTGGTTTGGCTATTTGCGTGGCTCTCTTTGGTGCTGCCACCTGGCTCTCTCTGGTAGAGCGCGAGGTGCCCTCCTGCTGCAGGCCCTCTCTTGGCGGTGCCCTCACACCAAGCGCAGTCGGCGGGACCACGGTCTTTGGCACAGGCTTTAAGACGCGTGTGGGTGACTTTGTGTTTTCAAGACTTCGGCTGTCTTGGGCTCTCCTGTGTGCGCTTCTGCTTCTGCCTCTGCTTCTGGAAAAAGAGGAAGGCCACCTGGGTAACTTCTGCGCTTGAAATTTCGGATCGTGCTTCTAAGATTCTTTCCGTGCAAGTTGGACGCCAGTTGTTTGCCTGGCTTTTGAAGGCTCCAGTCGACAGCCTCCTATGACAGCCCCGGTGAACATTTCATGTGAGTTGGTTTATGTGTGCTGCTTGCGTCTTATGCGCACGATGGTTGGTGACACAGGACAAAGAGGCAAGGAGGGCCGACGGCAACCAATGGCGCGGGAGGAGGCGGCGGCGGAGGAGGGGGAGGAGGAGGAGGGAAGAGAGCGAGGCAACAGCAGCAGGGAGAGTCGGGGGCCTCCAACATCGCCTCCAGGGCTCTGCAAGGCCTTGGGGGGCGGCCCCAGCAGGCCGGCGGGTCGAGTAGGAAAACGCTTGCTCGCGGCGGAGGGGGCGGCGGCGGAGGTGGAGGAGGAGGAGGAGGAACGGGCAACGCTTCGCGAAGGAATGGCAAGAGGAGAGCGTGGAAGAAGTAGGAGCTTTGCATGCATTGTTGCATCGGTGTGGGAGGTTCCAGTTACAGCGGAGAAAGGGCCCTCCTCAGGAGCCACTTGGGTACGAGTAGTTTCTGATCCTGATTCTGATTCTGATCCTGATCCTGATGCTGATCTTGATTTGGCCTCTGATTCTGCCTCGGATTTTTGTTCAAATTCAGTTTTTAAAGGAATAACAAAGCTACTGCAGCAGCAGCAGCAGCAGCAGCAGCAGCAGCAGCGGCAGCAGCATTAAGTGATACCTTTACCATAAGCACATCTTATTTGAAGCCGCAGCCCCTCGAGGGCACAAGCAGATGAGCTGGTGTATGTCTTTTGTGCTCGTGTCTGCTACTTGTGCTCGCTCTCTGAGCCTCTCCGCCTGGCTCTAGGAAAGCATGGAATCGACTTCGAAGGTCCAAAGCTCGGGAAATGTGAATCAAGGGGCGGCTCGTATATTTGAGCTGAGTTTTGGGCCTGCCTGTTGCACAAATCCTGACCTTCAGTGCATTTCAAATAATCTTTCTAAGGCTACATCCGTGCGGGCTGCCATAGCACTAGGTGGACTTGATATGCCATTGAGAAAAAGTTGCTGGTTGCTATGAACTGTCCTCGGGAGCCCGACATATCGGCCACTGGTAGCTGAGTCTACATTCCCTGGGCCAGATTTGAAAGTTCCAAGGGGTATTGGAAGCAACTTTTGTACAGTCATTCTCTGCATGTTCGTGTGTTCTTCTTCCCCTTTTCGTGATGCTGGCCAGAAGTTTGCATGCGCGCGCAGATGCGATTAGCTCTGTTCTTTGCAATCAGGTTGGTGAAATCAGAGTTAATATACTATCAGTAATAAGAGGTGTGCCGCAGTATCTGTTTGGTCCCTGCTCATGAAGCCGGGCTCATATTCGACAGGCATCTTTGAGTAGCTTGGATTATCAAAGTACAAGTCCCCCGACTCAACTTTGTTCATTCCAATCAGCGGCCAAATAGAACTTGACTTATTTTGTAGTGATTCTCAACTGACCAGTTTGCCCAAATGTTTTCTACTCAGGCAAGATATGCCAAGCAGATGTCATTGTTCTAACTATGCTCGAGCAAATGATCAAGCACGCGTGCATGCACATCTTGCAACTTGTCTTTTGATATAAATGCAAGTCATGCAAATTAACATACGCGACTACAAGCTGGTAATATTGAAATGGCAACAGCTGTGGAGATACGATTGTCCACGTACAAAGTGCACGTTGTATGGGAACGTCACTGTTGGGAAAATTGTGGTCATATGGTGCAATTCATCTTGCATATATGTAGGTACCTTTGTCTTACCTTGTTCATCTTTGCCTGAGATGATGGCATATACAAATTATTGAGGTGCATGATTGCACGATGCCTATCAGCCCATTGTGTGAGCAGAAAGGCTTTAGGCGTTCGGTTTTGAATTTATGGTTTAGAGCGAGGGCTGCAGAGACGAAAACTTGTCTCAGAGAAGAGTGCATAGAACAAGCCCGAAAAAATGGAAAATTATTTTGGATTTTTGAATTGCAAGAGTACTTTCTACTTCGCCGGGTATCATTAGTTGCTTTTGAATCTGACTAATCCAAAAAAGAATTAGCCCCTTAAGCTATCTTGTGCACAGACCTACAAGCGGCCCAAAGGTTAATCAAATCAAGGGCTAAATATAATTTTGATCCTTCAATTTCCAAAATGCAGAGATCCACGGTAAAAAAAAATCTAGGTAGTACTATAGTAGGAAAAGAAAAACAAGGAAATTGCCAACTCAAACTAGTAAAGACTGAGAAAATTTCCTTGAAATCTTCGGTTATGATGTCAGCAAAGGCTGATGTCACCGTACAATAATACAAAATTCAAAGTACAAAGTATAGTTGTACCCTCCCAAATTTACGGAATTCTTATGTTTGAAAGGGAATGGAAACATGTAATTAGGTTAGAGAGGCAAAGTAAAAAAAGCTAACCAGGGCCTTAAAAAAACTTACAAAACCTTCTGAAGATTGAGAAGTGGTTTAATTAAACTTTTAAGTTGTATAACTTCAACTAAAGACTCCATACATTAGTGTATTGTATGTATAAAGGCAACCTATCAAAAGATTTCTTGGTTATTATTTGCAGATTGAAGTTAAGAATACAAAATTGACACACCCTCGTTCAAAGGATTACTCAACAAAGTGGGGGGGAACCTCCTAGACCTTAAGCCTAGGTTTGCTATACATACAAATATACAATATATAAATGATGTTCTTAGTCTTACCTCTCACTAATTAATGAATTCTTGAGCACAAGGGGGTGCTTCACACCAATATTGGTATCTCTAATAAGTGGTAAGAGTTCAAGGAATTCCTTAATAATGTATGAAGCATTAAAAATTTATTTTTGAGGCATCAAATGTGTGTTTGGAGTGTGATCACCTGCAAATAGTGGTATGAATTGTCATTATGGTGATTGATTTTTAAGTTAAGCAAGAGTGCTTTGGCAAAGATGATTCATCTTAGCAAAACAGCCATTAAAAAATTTGATGGATAACCCTTGACTTCAAGTCTATGATAAAAGCAAAGTCTAAAAGAAAAACTTTGAAAAGAGCTTTTTGGATACCTTATCTTTTAGCTTCACTTGTAATCTGTTTTTTTAAGAAGGGTTTGAATGAGCAAAGCTCAAAATAAGACAAAAAGTATAGAGTAAGCTTTTTTTGTTGTGTGGTAGTATCAAGATATTAATTAAGTTGATACATAGGACTTTTGAAAAGCACAACATCTGAAATAGTACTTGTTGTGTTGTGAGTTTAATAGTAGGAGTTAGAGTGTTTGAACATTTTAACTAGTGTGTCTCATCCATAATTCTTGTCCAAATGCCAAAACATCAATTATATATTTATGATATGGACGTTACTTTGCTAAATTTGCTGAAGGCAAAAATGCTTAGCACGCTTAGTACGCATTGCAATTTGTGCCTTGTACTGCGACATGTGTAGAAGAATAATCTAATTGACTTTTTTTAGAAACAAAAGGCCTAGAACACTTTATAAGACGGTACTTTATCCTTTGAAGTTTGAACACAATCTTTTGACCTCCCTCCTCCAAACAACTAAGACGGGTCAGCAACGGAGTCCTTGACAAAATCAGAGATCAATTTCCTAATGGTTTTCTATTAAAAACTACATTAGCATCCTCCATTGCAACATCTCTAGCAGATCTTAATAATGTAGGTAGCAGCACAGATCTTGTAACCCTCTATTTCATAATACAAAATATGTTCAGTGTAGTGAAACAGATGGATAAAGTCCTTAATAAAGTAGAATACTTTATCTATTCTAGACTAGGATCTTTGAACACAAGTGGTAGCTTCTTGAAAGAGAGATGGTTTCTAGAAAGTTACTATATTTCTCAAACTTGGCAAGTACAAGAGTAATTCTCAAATGTCTTTCTATGCTTTAGCTCTTGTTTATATACTTGCTACGTAAGTAATTTCTAGGAAGGTACATGTTGATGTGTTGGCACCCAACACATCCCAAAACTTGCCACCTCTTTCTAGAATAATGTACACATGTCCATTTGACCTCAAAATGGCATATTTGACTTTTGCCTCATGGAGTTATTCTAGATCCTTCCTCTAACTTCGAATATGCCTTAGAAGGTTCAAAGGACATAAACCAAGTCACTAGAGTATCTATTCACACTTGAATCCACACAAAATTATTCTACAAATATTCAAAAGTATTAAAATAAAAGCAAACTAATATATTGTAACTCACATCACTACATTCAAGAATCTAAGTATCCTCAACAATAACACATGCCACGTTAAAAATAGCTGCAAAAAAATCAATGGAGCAGAGTGCAAATAGGAAATTGAGATTAAGAATGCACGAGTTCTTATGCAAGTAGATTAGGTTTGTGCTTCTCAATCATCAAGCACAAGTAATCTTGTGAAGCACTTTTTAGCAACTAAATCAAATTTGGCTTGCAAATCAAGTGTAGTGCCAGAACTGCCTAGAGCTACCTTAGGAATGTTTTGCCTTAACTGAATAGGGATTGTTCCAAAGGAGCAGTCTCTTTGCATTGTTGTGAGTGATGGAGCGCTAGATCCTCTTGTTCTTTTGGTTCTTAATGGTGCAAATAAAACACTCTAGCAGCTTGGCAGCTCAAGTGGAGCAAGGACGAAGTGTGTTACGGGCGTTGGTGGAGCTGATGTCGATGCCGGGGCCTCCATCAACTGCTTATTATTGATCTTATTTATTAAATTTTCTTTTCTTGGCATACTATCTCTTATTGCAAATCTGGCTTCGATCACTAACTTTTGCTGAAAATTTGGCAAGATTTCTGCAGAAGGAGGGCACTGGCTACTAGCTAGTGCTAGCAAGATGAGCAGAAATAGTAGCTATAACTATAGCTTTAGACATGACGGCAAGACGAAGATGGAGAAGTGGAGGAGGAGCTGTCACTAAATAACATGTTAACCTAAGCGCTAAGTCTGAGGTCTCTCATGCTAAGTGTAATGAATCAGTATATTAGTAAATATAGTATTCATTTAAATATAATAGTTAAATAAGTTCAGCCTATTGAACTCTAGTTGATAATCACTCTGCTGAACTTTATACTTAATATCAATTTAATGACTCAGCCAGAAAGTAGCTGAGATTCTCAAGTTCAAGTGCAATTTACACTCAACACAATCACTGGGAGTGTAAGGTTATGAAAGTGTAGTTTGTTTCTTTCTAGTATTTTATATGCATAGAGTGTGATTTTAGAAGAACTTTGGCCTTTATTTCAAGTCATTTAGACAAGTATTGAGATAGTTATGAATTTTGGAAGTTTTTAGTGAGTTTTTAATGTCACAGATTCTATTTAGTGACAAGGACAGGTCCAGTGACGAAAATTTCGGTTGGAGTCCAGAAAGTAGGACATTGAAACATGAGGGTTCCAGAAAGTACGTACAATTACGTAGAGTGCCAAAGTGATCGTGGAATTTCTAGAAACTCCGTGAGGAGTTAGTGGATTGTGTAGTAGAATATTCTAGAGTGTGATTGTGTGCGTGTGAGTGTGCTAGCTTGTCCAACTAGGCAAGGTCAAGTACATGGAAGGAGCCATAGGAGAAGGTTCTGGAGGTACCTTGCTAGAGAGGACACTTAGAGTTAAAGGATAAATGGGAAGCATAAGGAAGTAGAGGGGGCTTATTCTAGTCTAACCTTCTTATCTTGTACACGACTTTTCTTAATAAAGTGAGTTCTTTTCCACTCCTCTCTCATGTAGCCCTCTAACTCTTGCAAGAGTGGCATACCACCAGGCCACTCCACCTTGTGTATGCAACTAGGAAAGGTCCTCGTGCACGCTTCCACTCGCGGGTGAGGGTGCGTGAGTGTGTATGGGCGCACTCCCCGCACCCTTCCCCCTTTCAGGGAGGTATATTAAACAATGGTGGCTTCTTATGCCTTTGCCCTTGGTGCTGGAGTTGGTAGTTCAATCTTGCCTTAGTACTCTCCTTCTGTGGCTTGCCCCGCGTCGTCTTTATGATGTCATTGTCCTAATCTAACATACTCTCAGAATGTTTTGTGCAATGTGGACACGTGATTGGCAACTTGCCCAAGTCAGGGGCATGAGCTGCAGCCTTCAACCCCTCCAAGGTGCGAGGGGCACCGCGGTGACACTTGTCGTGGACACCATAAGCACGGGTATGTTGAGCTTGCTCCAGTCAGCCCAAACAAGTTGTTATCAAATTTGTAATCGCCACCGTGATAGAACTTTGACTCTGAATAGGTCATCTTCTACATGCAGGCCTGCTGTAATGACAGTGGCCGTTTCCTCCAGCAGCCTTGAAGACACTCCTTGTATGCTATTGTAGTCATCCTAACCTTCAAAGTATATGAGGGTGCAGGTATTAGCTGCTGAGTTTGTCATACCCAGCTGAAAGGGGAGAGGGGTGCTGGGAGTGCGCCCATACACACTCACGCACCCTCACCCGCGAGTGGAAGCGTGCACGAGGACCTTTTCTAGTTGCATACACAAGGTGGAGTGGCCTGGTGGAATGCCACCCTTGCGAGAGTTAGAGGGCTACAAGAGAGAGGAGTGGAAAAGAACTCACTTTATTAAGAAAAGTCGTGTACAAGATAAGAAGGTTAGACTAGACTAGACTAGGCAAGACAAGACCCCCTCTACTTCTTTATGCTTCCCATTTATGCTTCAACTCTAAGTGTCCTTCCTAGCAAAGTACCTCCACAACCTTCTCCTATGGCTCCTTCCATGTAGGTGACCTTGCCTAGTTGGACACGCTAGCACACTCACACGCACACAATCACACTCTAGAGTATTCTACTACACAATCCACTAACTCTCACAGAGTTTCTAGAAATTCCACAATGACTTTGGCACTCTACGTAATCATACGTAGTTTTTGGAACCCTCATGATTCAGTGTCCCACTTTCTGGACTCCAACCGAATTTTTTGTCACTGGACCTGTCCGTGTCACTAACTTGAATCCGTGACACTAAAAACTTACTCAAAACTCCCAAAACTCATAACTTTCTCAATACTTGTCCAAATAACTTGAAATAAAGGCCAAAGTTCTTCTAAAATCACACTATATGCATATTAAATGCTAGAAACATACAAACTTCACTCTCATAACCTTACACAAGCTATCCTTTGTTATTATTTTCAAAGCTATTATAGTTTGGTCCATTCCCCTCTGTAGTGCTGCTGCGTCTCCTATAATCTGTACCCTTACTACTCTGCCTGGTTGGAGTTGCAATTGTACTATGCGTTGTCTTAAAGGTTCTTGCAACAACAAGGTCCTGTCAGCCAATTTGCACTCTCGTGGGATCCCACTTGAGCATAGATCTTGGCTGCCAGGTTCTCTACTTTCCTCCTGGAAGGCAGCTTAGGGAGGGGAATCTTGGTGTTCTTGATGTACTTGGGCTCCCATAGTCCTGTTGCTTGAGAGTATGTCTTTGACATGATATTCACAAGCATTTGGTATTGCGCTTGAGAAAGCTTCAACTTGTATTTGATAGCCAACCCTAACCTGTCATCCCATTGCTCTTGTATTTGCTTCACTGTGGTCTCCTCTATGATTGGCTTTGGGTGCAATTTTGTTGTAATAGCTTCCAGCATACCATTGTTCTCTGGCTTGTTTAAGAATGCTGTCAATGACTTGCTCATATTTGTCTCACATCCAAACTTGTCCCCCATATATAGCTTCAGGTGGTCATTGCTCATTCTTTGCCATGTTCTTGCAGATCTTCAACCTACTCTACGACGCTTTTCTGGAGGAATTTGAGGGGCTGCTATAATTACCTTCTGCTTCAGGTGCCTTATCTCTCTCTTAGCTCCTCTCAAGTCTTTCTTCATGCCCATGAACTGCCGAGCAACCTGTACCTCCCTATCAGTTGTTTTCCTCTTCATGTTTCTGTTTTCATCTGCATATTTTAGCATTTCAAACTTGCATCTTTCTACTTTACTCTCTAGCCTCTTTGAAGTATCTACAAGTGCTTTCTCAGCACCTGTTTTCTTCCTCTTCAGAAATCTGCCACCTGCTCCTCTAGGCATGTTTGGGTTAGTTTGCACTCTTGGTAGTGTCATTTAATTGGAATAATCATGATGCTTTTTGGCTCTCGGGATTGGTGCAGGTTCTACCTGGGACACAAACTCTACAAGATCCATGATGAGAAATAACTTTTGTATGAATGTGTACAGAGATATAGGCGGATTGGTAGGTAGGTTGGTAAAATGTTGGTTCACCATTTTTTTTTGGCATTTTTTATTTTTTTTTATTTTTTAATCCTAGAAAATATTCTTTGCTTTTTAAACAAAAGAAACTATATGAGCATGTAGAGTTCACCTCTGCCTACACACCAAAAATGCGGCATACATTGAAATGCACATGTAGCAGGACTTATGAGGGTGTGAAAACTAAAATGTCAATTTTCTTACCCGTAATTTTCATTAAACAAACTCTTCAAGTATGAGAACACCATCAAATTTCAAACTTGAAACTGTTATGGAATCCTCTTACGTAGAAGAAATGCTGTGTGAAGTACTAGCATAACACAATGCCAGGTTGTCAACATATGCCACTGAACACATGCATGAAAAAAAGTCACATTTCAAGAAGTAGGCTACTTATCGTCTACTTTTGCATATTAAGCTCACGGGCCCTATCTTGGGCTGTGGTGCCTAGAATGGGCTATAACTTGACCAGTAACATTATGGGGGGGTGCAGAATCTAGTAGAACCATTTTCAGATTCGTACTTCAAGTGTTTCGGCATTGTATGGACTGGCACGCTTCACATGTGCGAGAAATTCCACATGTCACATTTCGGAGGCTCACAGCCTGGTGAGGTTTGATGCAAACTGATTCTTTTTGGATCCAGGGTTACCCAGTTGGGTTCTTAATGCCTCCTGAAAATTTGGGGGGAATCAAGAAAGTGCAGTACAAGTTATGGCCATCTCTATGAAGTGAAAGAATAGTGTAACATGTAATATATTTCCAATTATCGCTTACTTTTGCAGATTTCAGTTTGTGTGCATATCTTGGGTCTCACTGAATGGAATAACCCAAAACTTCACCAATAGCTCTATGGGGGCATGACAAATCCAAAAAAAAAAAATCCGTACTACATGCATACCGCATTTTACGGACGGTCACTCTTCACATGTGTGAAAAGCGCCACATGGCACTCTTTGGAGGCCCATAACTTAAAGTGTTTCTATGAAAATTAAAATACATTTTATTTCATGGCTACCTATGAGGGTCCTTAGTAACCTCTTGAAAATTGGAGTCCACTAGGAACAACTGATGGTCATTTGTATGAAGCAGTAAGAATGAGAGAAAGTGACAAATTCCACTTTTGTCGACATATTCTTCAATTTCACTAGAAGTGCAATAACTTATGGAGAATATGTCAGCTGTGTCTGAAATACTAGGGAGGTCTATATATGGGGGTTATTTACTAGTATAGCATATTTCAGACTATTCCGACAAAACCGCCGCAAATGGCGCTAAAACGTACCTAAGTGTCCAAAAATGGGCATGTGGGCTGCATGTGACAAACATATACCTCTATGCTTACCCTGAGAGTGTCGCATACGAGAGTAGCTTGTTATTTCACATGCTTGTTTCTGTTTCTGACGTCTAATTATTAGTGAGTACCTTGCTTGTGAGCTCGGTTCAACTAAGCTGGACGGTTGGTTTTCAAATTTCACCCATGCAACAGCGTTCAACTTGACCGTTGTGCCAAATCTGTGTTTTACATGTCAGAAGACATACCACAAGCAATATTTGCCATAGTGCGGCTGACAAGTAGGAACAAGACCAGATTCTCAACGAACATGACTAGTTGAAGATGCCAGCATGCGTGATCCTAGCTGGTTCTTGCATTCTGGCTAATTTTAGTGTGACATGCGTACCGCACAAATGCTTACTCCATTGAGGTGGAGTGTAGGCAGCCCACGCGTCGAGCACGATCATGCGAGCTGCACGAGTTGGCTCATTATCCAATATTGGGCCAATGCCACGATATATCTTTTATTCTTTTATTCTTCCAGTGTGTCGATATCAAGATGCAGCATCTCCCAAAAGAGCCCGCCTGCTCCACAGCTGCAACAATCAGGCAGGCAGTACCAGGCAGGCAGTATCACTCTCTAGTCGAACGACAAATATGTACCCTGGTGCCTGAGGCCAATGCCACAATGTATCTGATGCAGCATCTGTGGGGAGCCTGACAGCTGTCGCAACCGGGCAGGCCCATTTCCCTAGCCCAGGCACAACCACGCAAGGAAGCTGGAGCAGAGAGAGCTAAGCACGCGTCGGCCACCCCTAGGCTGCTCGAGGCTTGACCGTCGATCCTAGCCATCCGACTGCGAATGCCGCATCGCGATCACACGCAGATCGACAACTGTAGATCCTCAGGACAGCTGTCCACAAATGTGTGGTCCCAATGCAGCAGACGAATTCTGCTAGCTGCTGCTGAAAAGAATGTACAACCTACAGCCGCCACCTGTACCTACAAGCTACATCCTGAACCTTACTCCTACAGCTGGAGCCTAGAGCCTATAGCCTATATAGCCTAGCTATCAGCAAGAGAGAACCTGCACCTGTCAGCCACCTGCCCAACTCGAGTCACCACCTGCAGCGCTCAAGTCACGCGCCAGCTGTCCCACAGAGCGTCACCACCACTGCCTTGCTGGCATGTCCCTCCTGCCCTTGCTGCCGCCTCTTGCACCCCCCCCACTCCCATAACGACATGCACCACCCCCCCCAGCAGCAGCAGCAGCAGCACCTGCACCACCGCCACCACCACACGCACCTGTATCGGCAGCAGCAGCGGCAGTGGCGGTGGCGGCGGCCCACCGGGGGACCCTTGCCTTTCGTCGGCTGCGGGCGGCGCGGGAGGCCTGCGCCGCCCGCTCCACCGCGAGGGCCTGCTTGAAGTCAAACACGCGGACCTCCGAGTCCTCCCCCGCACACACCACCCGGTCGCCGCCCAGGTCAACGCTGTACACGCCGTGTTCAAACCCGCCGAGCCGCCGCTGCACGGGCTCTACAAAGCCAACACCTGTCTCGAAGTGCCCCCGCTCCCCGCCTCCTCCTCCCTTCCCGGGTTGCTGCCTCCCCCACACGCCGGCCCCCGCCCGCCCTCCGCCTCCCGCTTTCCCCTTGCCCCTCCCGAGCCAGGTGGCGTCACCTCGCGGCGCCACCTTGCGGATGTCCATGAGCGCGCACGCCTTGTCAGCAGATGCGGAGATCAGCCACGGGTCCTCGAGCGCCAGGTGGCGCACGGCCGCCGAGTGCGGGTGCCAAGTCACCACCGCCTCCTTCATGCCCCCGCAGTCGAGCGGTCCTGCCCCGGCGACCCGGGCGGCAGAGGGAGTGGGCGGCGGCAGGCGCTCGTCGAACATGCGTACGGCGCCGTCCTCGCCGCCCGTGAACACCAGGTGGCGCGAGCGCGTGCACTCGACAGCTTCCGCCTGCCCCGCGTGCACCCCCCGCCGCACGCGCAGCAGGCACCCTGTCTCCACGTCCCACGAGTACTGGTCTGCGCCAGCTGTCGTCACCAGGCGCGGCCCCCTGGCGGCCAGCGCCCACACCCAGTCCGCGTGAAAGAACGTCTGCAGGGGCGTGCGCGCTATCCCCCGGCGACCCCCGCTGCCGCCCACAGCGCCGCCTCCCCAGCGCCGCCCCCACGCGCGCACCGTCAGGTCCCACGAGCCGCTGTACAGACACCTGTCGTCCAGCTGGAGGCAGGAGATAGGGCCCCCGTGACCATACACCAAACTGCCGCCCGACGCACGCCGCCCCCCCCCTCCCCCTCCACTCGCCAGATCGGACGAATCAAACGGCGCATCAACATGGGCGGGGGTGGCGAGCGTGGACGAGGCGGCTGCCGCGCTGGGCGGCGGCGCCGCCGGCCAGAGGCCCGCAACGTCAAAGCGGTGCGGGCAGCCCTGGGCGGCGGGCCAGACGCGTACGATGGCGTCGGAGCCCGCCACCACAAGCGTGTCGTCGTCAACGGCGACGGCGCGCATGCACTCGCCAAGGGGCGCCGACTGGGCCACCGGGAGGCCGCGAGCGAGGTCCCAGATGCGCACCGTGGAGTCGTAGCCAGCTGTCACCGCCAGGTCAGCCGAGGGCAGCATGCGCACGCACCGCACGCCGGCCGTGTGGCCGTACAGGAGGTCCTTCTGGAACCTGCGGGGCCGAAAACGAAAGAGCCACCAAAGAGGGAGCGGACAAAAGGGGAGCGCACGATAAGGGAGGAGCCAACACGGGAGCCACGAAGAGGGGAACGGGGGAGAGCAGGGCAAGAAGGGAGCGGATAAAAGGGAGCAGGGCAAAAAGGGAGCTGCCAGTGAAGGAGCGGCTGGAAGGAGGGCCGCCAAGAAGGGGGCCAGAGGAGCGAGACGAGGTCCTGCACAAGCATGCTGGGGCAGGCACGCTGGAATGGGTCTGGTCCAAAGAGGGAGGGAGCAACTGATATCACACGGGGAGGTGGACCCGGCCCTCTCTACTCTCACCTCGGACAGTGCCTCCCAGGCTTCACACTCGGCAATGACACCCCACATAGTGCCTCCCAGGTTTCAAAACTCGGAACAATGACACCCCGCACAGTGCCTGCAAGCCTCGACCAGCAGCGCCCCCTCCGAGCAGCGCCTTCCGACGGGACGGCCGTGAACAGCAACTCCGAATATTGACACGCCCGCATGACCATCGCAACAGAGACAAGCGCCAGGAGATCTGAGGAAATCACCTCCAAGAAACCCCAGAATCCAGAAGTAACCTATAAACCCTAACAACAGAACTTAGACCTTACCCGCAACCAAAACTTTAACCCCGACTAACGCAGACCAGTCCTGAGTCTGGGAGACCTGAGCCAGATACATCATCATGCAACCTTGCGCACAACACCTCACCCCCCCCCC
>WELA01004349.1:290983-319653 GCA_009602735.1 Mesotaenium endlicherianum | reverse complement strand
CCCCCCCCCACACGGCCAGTATGTGGTATGAAATTGACAGTGTTGCAAACAGGTTGAGGCGGAGCTAGCCTTTAATAGTTGCCTGTGTGTCCGGGTCAGCCAGCCCGCCAGCCGCTCTTTCACCGCTCGTTGTCGTTGCATTGTCGTGATGTGCTTGAAGGAACGGGCCCTATTGCCTGCCTCAGTGAACTTGCTTGCTCTCCCTCCTCTCCTGTGTCGGGTGTGGTGCGCTGCAGCATGCCTTGGCATGCCTGAAAATTTAGGACACCCAGAAGGACCACTTGTTACATCTCCACTTGCTCGCCAACTTGAGGAGGAAGCAGCCTATTGCTGCTTCTCACTGGTCCCTCTGCACAAAGGCTGGCTGGCTGGCTGGCTGGCTTGCTTCATGTGGTGCTGTTGCCGTTGTTCACACTGCTGCTCTTCATCACATGTTCTTTGAAGTCCTCTCGAGGAGGCTGGCAATAACATGCATGGCTGCTGCACGCATGCGCGCACGTGCACTTACGCACTCTCTTCCCCTTTTGGATGCAGAGAACGTGCGGGACCACGTGATGGCGTCCACGCGGGCGCTCGTGTGCGGCGACTGGAAGCGGGCCGCCGACGTGGCGTCCAGCCTGGAGATCTGGAAGCTGACGCCAGAGCCCAGCCGCAGCGCCGTGCTCGGCATGCTGCGCGGCAAGGTGCAGGAGGAGGCACTGCGCACGTACCTTTTCACCTACTCTGCGCACTACGCCTCTCTCAGCCTCGACCAGCTCATTGAGGTCGGTGGCGTCAAAACCCTGCATCCTCCTCCTCTCGCCCCCGCCCCCCTCCCTCGGCTCCCCTGCTCCCCTGCTCCTCCCGCTTCCAAGCCCTCCTCTCCCTCCTCCCCTTTCTCTCTGCCTTCTTCTCTTTCCCCTTCTCCCTTTCCTCTTCCTTCTCCCCTCTCTCCCCCCCTCTTCCTCTCNGGGGGGGGGGGGGGGGGGGGGGGGGGGGGGGGGGGGGGGGGGGGGGGGGGGGGGGGGGGGGGGGGGGGGGGGGGGGGGGGGGGGGGGGGGGCTGTGGCTTTCTCCTTTGCACACGTATGAGGTGCACCCTCTGGCATCCGCTAGGCGTTATTGAAGGGCTAGGGGCGGCTTTTCATAGGCCCTCTTCCTCCTCTGTGTGTTACTTGGTTACTCAAAGGGACGCAGAGCTGGTGCCTCTTCTGTTGGCCCTCTATCTTGTCTGTGTGTTGCTTGAACATACGGACAAGCCTGCAATCTGTGGGCGCGGGCGATGTGGCAAGGCCTTTCTCTATTGGCCCTCTTCTTTCTGGGTGTGGCTTGAATAACTGGGTGACTGGGTGATGTGCGGACGGGCGTGGGGTGGGGGGCAAGGAGAGCAGATGTTTGAGCTGAGCGAGAAGCAGGTGCACAGCATCGTGAGCCGCATGATGATGGACGAGGAGCTGCACGCCAGCTGGGACCAGCCCACGCGCAGCATCGTCATGCACAACGTGGAGCCCTCGCGCCTGCAGCACCTCGCCATGCAGGTGCGCGCTTGCACGCACTCACACACAAACACATGCACACACATACGCACGCACACGCACACGCACGCATGCACACACACTTGCACATGCATGCGCGCGCGCTGCAGGACGAGTGGCACACCCTTCGTCTTATCACTCTTTCTCTGCCCCCCCTCTCCCCCTTGTGTGCTGTGGGCTCGCTTTTTCCAGGTTAGGTACTGTTTGGTGCAGTCAGGGTGGGGCATGCCAGGTTGACAGGGCTGGGTGTCGTTGCGCTAAGTTGTGGGTTGCCTGCATCTCATGGAGCATTGCTATTATATGTGCTTTGGCATCTGCGCGTGCCTGGGTGTGCTTGCGATAGGGCCGCGGGCTTGTGGTTGTTTGTTGGTGCCTGCTCTGCTGTCTTTTTGCGGCTAGCGCTGGATGCAGGTGTCTCTTGTGTCAGAGTCTGAAAGGACCCTGTGTGCTGTCATTGCGCCCTGCATGGGCTTGGGTCCCTTCTTCAAGGATCGCTCTTGTCCTTGTGCAACTGAGCATGCGGCTGCGGTGGCATGTATGTGCGTGGGAGTGTGCAAACCTCTGCAGCTGTCCAGAAACGTTTGCTTCCTTTCGCAAGAGTGACTCTGCATGGGCTTTCCTGCTGACTTTGTCCCAATCTTGGGTTGTGCATTGTCTGCGTGTGTGCACGTTTGCTCGTGGCCTTGTGTGCTGCGGGTCCTGCTGCTACAGTATGCTGAGAAGCTCAACGTCCTCGTGGAGGGCAACGAGCGCGCCCTGGAGATCAGGACAGGTGGCATCAACCTGTCGGACCTGGCTGGGGGCGGCGGCGGCGGAGGCGGGGGCGACAGGCGGGGTCGCCGGGACCGCGGCGAGGGCGGCGGCGACTTCCAGTCGGGAGGGGGCAGGCAGAATCGCGACGATGGTGGTGGGAGAAGAGGAGGTTATGGCGGCGGCGGAGGCTACGGCGGAGGAGGGAGAGGCGGCGGCGGGTATGGCGGAGGAGGCAGGGGCGGCGGCCGGGGGTTATACAATAACTCCTACAGAGACCAGAGGCGAGACGGCGGCAGCATGGGGGGCCGAGGCGGGGGCGGCGGCGGATATCATAGCTCTAGGTATCAGGATGCTTACGGCAGTATGGCCAGGACTCCCTACCAGGCCGGCCCTGAGAGGGCGGTGGCGTCGGGAGGCTCTCGCTCGTCGGCCGCAGATAATAGCAACCGCATGGTTAGCCTCAGTCATAGGAGTGGGCGTCACTAGGAGCTGTCGTATTTTCCGTCGGTGTAGACCTACCTGGGAGTCATATTCCTCTTTGAACGTGCTGTGCCTCTCACAAACTTGGATGAAGTTTTGAAAGCAAATGGAGTTGCTGGCCCTTGTGCTCCTGATGGTCATTTATTTCGTGTTTTTACCCTTCTGCATAAACAAGGCATTATTTGTGCAAGCACGAAAGGAGGTGTGGTGTGTGGGCAATGAGATTGTCCTGGTTGTTGCGCAAGGTGTGATGGCACGCATTACAAATGGCAAGTATACAACGATGGTGGCACGTCGAAAGCAGTGATGGACATAAGTGTGGGTACACAAACTGTTTTCAGATTCTCCCAAATCGTCGATTGTTATTGGAAAAGTGGCCTTCGCAGAGCTGCACTCATTCGTTCAGATCAAGGATGCGGTCTGCTGGAGGGAGCCTCGGTGGGGGCCCCGCGTTCTTTTAGTGTCTGCAGTAATAGCAGGACTTTTGTATGCTTTAACACTTGCTCCGCCCTGTCCAGCTCGATCAGCACAAACAATCAGCACGGGGGTAATTGCCTCACAACTGCATTGCGTGCTCTTTCCTCTCGTCTTCAAATCTGTGTCAGTGTGCCGCTTAGGACTAAGTATGAGGCGTTGGGTTGCCGCTACATTAATGCTGCTATAGCTGGGTCTGCAGAAACACGTCGGTGACTTCATGCATGCACGCAAGATCGTATTGCCATCACGCCTTCTAGCGATGGATTTTCTTGCATTTGACTCGAGATCGACATAAGTAGGCGTCTCATGAGACTCCTGGTTGAGAAATTGTGTGCAACTGGTCATGCAGCATGACTTGAAGGTTATTAGTGATACGAGAATGACATAACCTGTCATTCTCAGCGCAGTGACTGTAAAAGATAATACCCTGTCGCTTTGGTCACCAGGAGCTAGAGTAGTTGAGGTAGGCTTGCTCTCTCTTGGTAGAATCAACCAAGACTAGATTTGGCCAAGGACAAGCCAATCACAAGCCCATGTAAAGCAATAGGAAGGGACTCCTAGCGTGACCTATAAACAAGATGAAGACGAAATTAAGTTCTAGTACTTCCATGAGACATTTGAACACGTATGTGCATGAGATATTTGTAGGGTTGATGCATGCAATCAGGAAATCGAAGAGTAAAAGTCAGCTATATGGTGATGTGCTTGAGTATACAAAGCTTAAGTGGTAAGTTACCAGAATGAGTACGTTCACTGATTCTTTCGTCTAAGGTGCAACAGTACAAGGATTGGCTTCAACAATAAACTGGCAACTTTGAGTTTATGTGGGGTACATTTTATATCGTGCCCCATGACGATCTGCTAGGCTTACATAGTAGGTGTTTGCCGTCACACGCGTTCTAAGCGTACATACTGCTGTCTCATAAGTCCTCTACACAAGCGAGTCGTAATCTAGAACGCTGTCACGTTCAGACGAACTATGCAAATCATATTGAACAAGGTCTAGAAAGGAATACCAGGTGACCCTTGCAATCTTAAGTTGAAGTGCTGCAAGGCCTGTTTGACTTCTTGTTCAGTCAATGTGTGCGTGTGTGGGGGCGATGCTGCGACCTTAGTACCCATACCTGCAGATGATTTGGTCGCAATCAACACAGCCAGTGCCCACATGATTCTCGCAGTTGCATGAAACAGGCTGGTGGGCTACTACACAATACTTAGGTATGACTCCCCCACCATCCAGGTAGTAATCCAGGGTGTAATTGCCATGTTGCACCTCCAACTGGACCATTTCTTTGACATACGCCTCGATGCACTTCGCTGTCGGTTTCTCGAGGCCGCCGCGGAATATTTGGCATCCAAGACCTGCGACTCCATCTTCAAACCTGCTTGCTTTGATGGCCAACCTGTTCAATGCATAGCAGCCGTCACTGTGGTCGTCTGGGGTGTCTCTAGTTTGTGGATAACCGAACCCTGGGATATAGGTTAGATAAGCCTCAGTATGCAGCTTCACTGTCAGCAAGGCACCCACTGTTCTCTCCACTGTTGTCGTCAATGTATTCCCAACCGCCTTGTGCTGGGCAGCCGCGAGCATGGGCAGGTCTAACAGGCCACTGAGCATGCTGTTAAGCCCCAGTGCCAGCCGTCGCAATACAGGAGAGTATGGTGTCCGGTCAGCATGATCACTGAAATAATCCTGTGACATGCCACTTTCGCTATACCGGCACAACCCTGTTAACCCACCAAGCAAGCTGTTGACTCCTGCCAATCCTGGGGCATATGGGTGCAGCACATAATACCACACCGTAAGTTGATGTGGCAGCAGAGCAACCTGGCCAGGAGTCAGCTTTGGCCATACAACTTTAGGCAACGGCGGCCAAGTCTGCGTTTGCTCACTGCATGTCACTGTGGGCCGGAGCTTCTTGACTATACGGTAGTATTCTACCAGATACATTTCAGCCACATCCAACATCAACATGATAGCTACCGCGTCAGTGCACGGATGGCGCCGGCGTGCCCGTCGCAGCCGCTTGTTGACCCTATGGTCACAAAGAGCCCTCTACGTACCATGCCAGCTGGATTCCCTAACCTGCACTATCTCCACCCGCTTGCGTTGCCACTCCTGTTTAACAGTCGTTACAACATCTAGGGCAACACATAGAGTTGTGTTGACCCACTCAGTGTCCGATGGAACCACTGAATTTGAGCGGTCTGTCCAACAGTCCTGATGCGTGTAATAGGTATATTGAACCAGTGCTGCCACCGTTTCTATAATGGCTGTCTGCACCCTGCCCCTTGCGAGGGCAGTGACCGCCACGCTGCCATCAACACTCTTCGCAGTCCCCTTAGTGTCGATATACAACGTCTCGTTGGCGCCTACCCACCGTCCTCCGATCCTTTGTGCTGGCACAGCCTGTCCCCACTCCTCAGCGAACTCCATATAGTCTGCAGCCTGCTCAGGAGTTCTAGTCAGCAGCCTGCCCAACGTCCACACACACTTGCTGCGCTGTGCCATCATGGCTGGTGCCCCAACGGCCAATGCAGTTCTCATGTACACATACACATAGTCACGCACTTGATCGCAGCCCATCACTCTGCCCAAAGGTATGCGTTCCTGAAATTGGGCGGACACAGTAACAACAAACGACACAAGTGCCAACAACCCCAACAGCTTCTTCACTCCAACCAGTGCCCTTACAAAACTGATAGCCATGTCGTGGATGTACCATGTGCCTTATTATTGTTAGTAGGATAAACACTTGATTTAGGTGGGCGTTATGGAGGTGAGGGCTTATCAGGTTGTTGGGCAATTGTTGTTTTTTGAAAGAAAGATTGAGGGAGCAGCCGCAAGAACGATCAAGACACGCTGACACATTGGACAGGAAGCCAGTGTTGAATTGTGTTGAATGCATAACTTGCTTAGATGAGCGACAAGAATGAGAAGATGAAACGTTGGAGTGAAATGGAAATTGTATTAATCGAGAATGGCATTATGAGGCATTTACGAGGCCTTACAAGGCATTTGGTTGGCGCGCAAGAGGGGGGAGCCGACGCCCACAAGAGGTGCATCCTGACGCTGAAGGGCCATTCGGGCGGCGGGCCACATCAAGCTCATTTGTTACATCCTGTGGAGTGCCAGCTCAGACGGCACCATATCAGCACCATACGCTCCTGGCTGAGTGGCTTAAACAGTCGTCTCTAGTCTTCGTAGACTAAGCAATTTGAATGTCTAATACATAAAGTGGGGTCCTATGGCCTGAGAATGGTGGACAGGCGAAACGGCCAATATCGACGCCGTTTAGATAGCCGGTGGGACCCTTTCTCGCTACTGCTATCCACTTGACGGTGTTGCACGCGCAGCGCAAGTCACGGCCGCCCAGATACAAAAAGTCAGCATTGACTCACCGACCAAAGGACTGAGTTACCTCAGTCAGCGGTTATGTAAAAGTTGTTATCACTGTCAAAGTGGTCACGACACGTCAAACCCCACACCCAGGGATGGATGGGGATTCGGACGGAGTAGTCAGCCGAAAGGCAAGGGGCCTAGAATCAGCAATGAGCCAGTTGTGTGCCACCTCGGCCAAGACCCTCGAGTGACTAATCACGGCTTGTGCGTTCATCTCAAACGCTGCCAGCTAGCCACATAGGCGTGATTGCCAGCTGAAAAGCTAAGCAGTCATGCGCGACAGTCACAAGGCGTGCATGCATGCTGAGTGACAACTTCTAAGCTATTTGAGGGCTGCTAGGTAAGGACGGCATGCAAGCTAGGCGCTGTGACTAAGCACTGACATTCACGAAAGAGGATAATGTGTGGTGCCTGCAAAAGGCACGAGTCCTGCCTGAAGCTGCCTCATTCTTGCTCGCATCGTTATCAAGGAAGCTGAAGAAGCAAGTGCAGAAGGAGCGCGAAGAAGAAGGAGTTCCCAAGGCCACAGAAGAGCCGAGACGCCACGCTTCTGCCGACGCTGAAAGATTTCTTCTCGGTGTATCATAGAAAGGTTAGACCTAAGGCGTTTCCAAGAGAGGATCTTGCTGGTAGAAAGTAGAAAGCTGCAAAATAGAATCTGTTAGGAGATTAGCACAGATTCGGGTCAAACACCGCAAGCATGCGAAGGTCACTTAAAATGGTGAGTGTAGTGATTTGAGTTATTATATATTAGTTTGCATATATTTTAATATTTTCAAATATATTTGGAGTAGTTTTGCGTGGATTCAAGTGTGAATAGGTACTCTAGTGACTTGGTTCATGTCCTTTGAACCTTCTAAGGCATTTTCAAAGTTAGAGAAAAGACCTAGAAGAACTCCACGTGGCAAAAGTCAAATGTGCCATTTTTAGGTCAAAAGGACATGTGTATATTATTCTAGAAAGAGGTGGCAATTTTTGGGATGTGTTAGGTGCCAACACATTAACATACACCTTCCAAGAAATTACTTATGTAGCAAGTATATAAACAAGAGCTAGAACATAGAACGACATTCCAGAATCACTCTTGTACTTGCCAAATTCCAGAAATATATTAACTATCAAGAAGCCATTTCTCTTTCAAGAAGCTACCACTTGTGTTCAAAGATCCTTGTCTAGAATAGATAAAAGTTTTGTAATTCACTAAGTACTTTATCTATCTGTTTCACTACAGTGGTATCGGAGCTAAGCACTTTGGTAGCACAAGAAGATGGCCGATCCTCAAGACCAACCGCAAGCTTTCGAAGGAAGCCCTTCTTCTCCAAGACACCCTCCTCCAGCGCCGATGGGAGAGCCCACTCAAGAAAATCTGCAACAACAAGAAGCACCACAAGGAGGAGCACACCCTCCTNTCCAGCGTCGATGGGAGAGCCCACTCAAGAAAATCTGCAACAACAAGAAGCACCACAAGGAGGAGCACACCCTCCTCCAGCGCCGATGGAAGAGCCTACTCAAGAAAATCTGCAACAACAAGAAGCACCACAAGGAGGAGCACCGTCAAATCCCGTGGCAGCCGCTATAGCAAAGTTGACCCCACCACAAGGAGTTCCCGCAAATGAGTGGGCAGCCTTCCTAATGACCGTCCACAACCAAGTGGGCTTGGCCACCTATGAAGCAACCGTGCAAGCGTCAAGAGAAGCTATGGCTGCCATGGTTGCCCCTATTGCGAGCAATGCTCAAAATCCAGCCCCGGCTCAAGCGCCTCCACAAGAGCCAACGAGAGCAAGGAAACTCATCAAGCCCGGCAAACCCGACACTTTCAACCCCGGGAAAGGTGCCAACCTGAATTTATGGCTCTACCAAGTGGAGACGTACCTCGCGTTCCTTGAAGTACCCGAGGAGGACTACGTTCCCTTTGCCGTTACCTTACTTAGAGGAGCAGCAACATCATGGTGGCGTAACTATCAAGCGGCTATATATCAAGCTATGGCGCACCCCATGCTCGGCCAAGAGCCCCCACCATCATATGCAAGATGGGCAGATTTTCGTGAGGCCCTCAAGAAGCAATTCATGCCCATCAATGCGGAGAAGATTGCCCGAGGAAAGCTCCACCATCTCAAGCAAACGACGTCCGTTCAAGAGTATACATCCAGATTTCACGCCCTCACTCTTGAGATCCCCAACATGTCTCTCGAGGAGAAGATTGACCGTTACATCTTTGGCCTCAAACCCAAGGTGGCAAAGGAAGTGGAGTTACGCGACTTGACGGACTTCTCAAAGATCATTGAAGTGGCCCAAAAGGTGGATACCTTGGATTTCAAGCACTCCGTGCCTTCATCTTCACGGGTACCGACGACGCGGGTGTACGCAGCCCCTTCCACATCCGAATCTGGACCCACACCCATGGAAATCGGAGTTATTAAAAGGGACCCCGCGGCTGCCCGGAAGAGTGGAAGACCCTCCAATGACACTTATGATGCAAGAAACCAGCAAGGAGTGAAAGCAAGACTCTCCCCGGCTGAAAAAGAAGCTCTCATGACGGCTGGACTATGCTTCTATTGCAAGGAAAAGGGCCATCGTGCACTTTCATGCCCCAAAAAGTTGTCAAAAAACGGACAGCGCCGGTAGGCCAGGAGCCTACCACCCCAAGACCCACTTCACGAGAAGGCAACACGCCAAGTGAGGTGGAGACCCCCGTTGAAGACGACGTTCCAGCCCCAATGAGTTTGAGAGGTTACCTTGGAGGAGAGAAGGTCCACATCTTGGTGGATAGCGGAGCTCAAGGCAACTTCATTGCTGCAGATTTTGCCACCAAGCACGGTATTACTATGCGAACTCTTGACCACGACGAGGAGATTATGATGCCCGATGGATTCTCCTATACTACCCCTTCCAAGAAGACGTACCCCTTGGCACTCTCTATCAAGTCCTTCAAGGATAGAGTAGTGTTCTCCCCCATGCAATTGGGCAAGTACGACGTCATCCTAGGGACGCCTTGGTTGACCAAGCACAACCCCCAAGTTGATTGGAGGACCGGTACTATCAAGATCAAGAATGACATCACTTCAAGAATCTGTATTTTGCGCGCAATCCAGAATATCCAGACCCAAGACATCAAGAAGCCGGCACACGAGATACTATTGTCCGCCCTCCAACTCAAGAGACTTGTGAGGAAGGGACACGAGCTTCTTTTGGCCCTGATCACGCCAAAAGACATCAAGAAAGACATCGAGAGTCAAGAAGGCAGCCCCATTCCCAAGGAGATCCAAGAAGTCTTGAAGGACTACAAAGAAGTATTCTCACCGGAATTGCCCAAGGGCCTACCTCCCAAAAGGTTCGTGGACCACAAGATAGAGTTGGAGCCCGGAAGCAAGCCCATCTCTCGGCCTACGTTTAAAATGTCATACACGGAGCTAGACGAAGTCAAGAAGCAAATCAAGAAGCTACTGGAGCATGGCTTCATTCGACCTAGCAAGTCGCCATTTGGAGCCCCGGTGCTATTTGTCAAGAAGAAAGATGGTACCTTGAGGATGTGTGTGGACTATCGCGCCCTCAACAAGATCACCATCAAGAATCGATACCCGCTGCCGCGCATGGATGAGCTCATGGACCGGCTGGTTGGAGCCAAGTACTTCACGAAGATTGACTTACGGAGCGGCTACCACCAGATTCGCATCGCAGAACCGGACATAGAGAAGACGGCATTCAGGACAAGATATGGACATTTTGAGTTCATGGTCCTGCCATTTGGACTCACCAACGCGCCAGCAACTTTCATAACGATGATGAACACCATATTTCAGCCCACGTTGGACAGATTTGTGGTGGTATTCATCGATGACATCCTTATCTACAGCAAGACCCTCAAAGAGCATGCGAGACACTTGAAAGAAGTCCTCGAAGTATCGAAGCAAAACAAGCTATTTGCAAAGGAGTCAAA
Organism: Mesotaenium endlicherianum; assembly: GCA_009602735.1. Classification (NCBI taxonomy): domain Eukaryota; kingdom Viridiplantae; phylum Streptophyta; class Zygnematophyceae; order Zygnematales; family Mesotaeniaceae; genus Mesotaenium; species Mesotaenium endlicherianum. Next base: position 309,090 of record WELA01004349.1, on the reverse strand, counting down.
GTGCGAGTTGGCCAAGCAAGAAGTGGGGTTCCTAGGTCTCCACGTGACTGCTGATGGCATCAAGATGCACCCCAAGAAGACCACGGTGGTGGAGGGATGGCCAACCCCCACGACCAAGAAAGAACTCCAGTCATTCTTGGAATTTGCCAATTGGAACAGGAAATTCATCCAAGGCTTCTCGCACATAGCAGCCCCCCTGACAGATCTACTCAAGAAGGACAGGCTATATACATGGACCGAGGAAGAGGAAGAGGCATTTCAAGAGTTAAAGCGAAGATTGACCACATCCCCGGTGCTCACACTCCCAAGTCCAAACCCAGATTGGCCCTTCCACGTCATCACCGATGCATCTTCCTATGCAATAGGAGCAATCCTGCTTCAAGACCAAGGCAAGGGACTGCAGCCCATCGCCTACGAGTCAAGGAAGCTAAATCCGGCCGAGCAAAATTATACAACCACGGAGCGAGAGACATTGGCGATTGTACATGCCTTGAAGGTTTGGCGCTGCTACGTTGAAGGACGCAAAGTACTGGTCACCACGGACCACGAGGCGTTAAAGCACCTCCAGACGCAGCCGTATCTCTCAAGGAGACAAGCAAGATGGAGCGGATACTTGCAACAATACAACATCACGTTTCAGTACCAGCCCGGCAAGACAAACCCGGCTGACCCCCTCTGAAGACTGCAATTAAACGCTGTGATGACATCGCTGAAGACAGATTTGGAAGCTCGATTTTCAGCTGCCTATGAAAGAGACCCTTACTACAAGAACGGAGAAGCAGCCTTGGACCCACACAAGAAGCAAGAAGGCAATTATTGGGTGAGGCAAGACACGGGCCAGAGATGTGTTCCTAATGACTTAGACCTCCGGCTCTTGCTTCTACGAGAAGCACACGACAACCCTCTTGGAGGACACTTTGGAATCCTAAGGACCACGGGCGTTCTAGCTAGGACTTATTGTTGGCCAGGCATGTCTAAGCAAGTCAAGGAGTACTGCAGGAGCTGTGACAAATGCCAAAGAATCAAGCCATCATCGCAAAAGGCAGGAGGACTCCTCCAACCACTACCAATCCCCAAAAGACAATGGACGGACATCTCAATGGACCTTATCGTGGACTTGCCCGTGACACCTCGAGGCCATAATGCAATACTCACGGTGGTGGACAGACTTACCAAGATGGCTCATTTTATTCCCACGACGACTAAGGCCACAGCACCACAACTTGCAAGACTCATCTTTGACAACATCTTCCGACTCCATGGACTACCATCAAGAATTGTGTCAGATAGAGATCCAAGATTCACAAGCCATTTCTGGAAAAATCTCTTCAAGAACTTGGGTACATCGCTGGATATGTCTACCGCCTACCACCCACAATCAGATGGGCAAACCGAGCGTATGAATCGTACCCTAAAGACCTCTCTAAAGGCCTACGTGTCTACTCTGGAGCAAGATTGGGACATGTACTTGACCCCCATGGAGTTTGCCTACAACACCACTACGCAGGCCTCTACCCAAGAGTCCCCATTCTTCCTCAACTATGGCTTCCATCCAACCACGCCGCTGAGCTTCACGGCTGGCCATGATGAAGTACCTGCAGCCATAGATTTTATGGAGACATTAGAAGCAGCCCTTACAGCAGCGAAGAAAGCTCCACAACAGGCGCAAGATGCTCAAGCAAGAGTGGCAAACAGGTCCAGAAGAGAAGTTACGTACAGAGTGGGTGACAACGTGTTACTATCGTCCAAGAATATTTCTCTCAACAATAGGCCNCCTGAACAACAGGCCTGCCGGCAGCAAGTTCTCTCCCAAGTATTTGGGACCCTTCAAGATTATCCAGAAAGTCAACCCCGTTGCTTTCAAGCTAGAACTTCCCCAGACTATGCACATCGACCCCGTATTCCACGCTTCCCTCTTCAAGCCATATGTGCAACCCGACAACAAGTTCCCAGGACGTGTGACAACCCCACCAGCCCCAACAATAGTGGATGATCATTTGGAGTACGAAGTGGAAGACATAGTGGCTATGAGAAATTTCAGGAGACAGCAGCAATACTTGATCAAGTGGAAAGGATATCCAGATTCGGAGAATGGTTGGGTGGCGGCGCACTACCTTGACAAAGTTCAGAGAAAGTTGAAGCGCTTCCATGCCGCCAACCCCCATCTTGGACCAGCCCCAAGTCTCTCTACTAGAAGCCCAACAAATTCAGGGAGGCAGCCTGCCACCATCAAGAAGCAGCAGAAGACCCCTTGGAGGCAGCCTGCAAGAACAAGAAAGAGGGAAAATTGACATTAGACACTTTTCTCTTCTCGCGGTTTCTGGACAGAAAACTAAAACTGCTACCGGTGATAGGTCTCTGCAAAATAAATTCTGAAAATTTATCTGGATGTAGTCCATGAGTAGCCGGTAATTTAGAGTCCAAGTTTGCTCAATTTGGAGCACTGGTGAGGGAGTTATGATGCTCTCAGCAGAAGGGGGTCAGGCTGCTGGCATTGTTAGGTCAGAATAGGCCTTCTGACATTGTGCCCTCCCCTGAACTTGGAATGCTCTGAAACTCAAGACTCTGGTAGAACATCTTACAGCGCCCAGCTTGAGACTTAGTTTGTAGAATTTGAAGAAGTATAGAAGGACTTATGATTTTCAGACGTTTCTGCACAGATTTGGAGGAGTGCCTCTTCTCTCAGCTCTCAATGACACTCCAGAAATTAGAATGCTCTCAATTTTGGTGATCCGGTAGAGTTCTTTGACGCGGTTTGTCTGGCACTCAAATTTTCAGATTTGGAGCAGTTCTGTGGATGCTATGAATTTTTGAATTTGTGGCAGATTCTGAGCCAACTTGTGAAATTTTCTTTATCATAAAGGAATAGGCTAGCCAATAAGGTCACACCACCCACGACCTTGCCTAGTCTACCTTATATGTGTAGCACCTGACTTGGCGCCTTGGACTAATCCTCTTCACATGTGTGGCATCTGACTTGAAGCTGTTGACTAGTCTGCTCCACATGTGTAAGATCTTACTTGACGCGCCGAGACGTCGCTTTTTCTGTCGGGGGGATAATGTAGTGATTTGAGTTGTTATATATTAGTTTGCATATATTTTAATATTTTCAAATATATTTGGAGTAGTTTTGTGTGGATTCAAGTGTGAATAGGTACCCTAGTGACTTGGTTTATGTCCGTTGAACCTTCTAAAGCATTTTCGAAGTTAGAGGAAAGACCTAGAAGAACTCCACGTCGCAAAAGTCAAATGTGCTATTTTTAGGTCAAAAGGACATGTGTACATTATTCTAGAAAGAGGTGGCAAGTTTTGGGATGTGTTGGGTGCCAACACATCAACATACACCTTCCTAGAAATTACTTATGTAGCAAGTATATAAACAAGAGCTAGAACATAGAAAGATGGCAGAATCACTCTTGTACTTGCCAAATTGCAGAAATATATTAAGTATCAAGAAGCCATCTCCCTTTCAAGAAGCTACCCCTTGTGTTCAAAGATCCTTGTCTTGAATAGATAAAGTATTATATTTCACTAAGTACTTTATCTATATGTTTCACTACAAGGAGATTCGGGAAGAAATTCCACGTTTCCCTACCCCAGAGCTGGACCTGTTGGGGCTACAAGAGCTCAGGACGGGTGACTGGGTAGCCGACCACTTGATAATGGAGGGGCCCAGCCCGGCAAATCTATACAACAATCTGAAGTTGCCTACATCCAGCACTCCAACCGCCAGTTGTCCAGCACCAGAAGCTACCCCACATCAACTACAACAGCCGCAAGACGTGGCCGCCTGCACCGCTAAGATGGAACCAACACAAGGTAATCCTCACGGTCGCGTGAGCAGACCAAAAAAAGTGGCTCGAGAAGGGAATTCACCTCTCAGGCGGATGCTAATGCGTCATCTCAAGTATAGGGGAGCAGCTCAGAGAGAAGGGGTTCCAAAAGGAACCATGGCTCTTCCTTTACGACCTATCCTGGAGATTTTGCAGAGAGAGGGAGAGGATGGCTTGATTTGCAAAGCCATGGCATCGGGAATTCACATTCCCATGGTGCGCCCTTCATCCACTGGAATGTGGGAGAAGGATAGTTCAGCTCCTAGGCCACCTGTAGTTTCTGAAAGGGAACTAGTAGAGCTGAAAAGTACCATAAGTCGCTTGACAACAGAGAGTGTTGTATACGCACAACTAGCTGCGGCTCAAAGACCACACATTTTGACACAAGCATGGACGGTTGCGCCACCAGCCAGGGAGGAGTTTGGCACAACCGTTGCGCGCATTGCTACCATTGAGCGCGAGTGGGGTTGGACAATCGACCCCAGAGCAGATCCAGCAGGGTGGCCTTTGCCAAACCCGCCCCCACTACGTGAAAAGGGAGGAACGAGAACCAGTTGGACTGCAGCAGATGAAGAAAGGTTCTTGAGGCAGCCCATCCGGAGGCGTCTGACATACTCCACTCAACAGGATAGGTGATGATCCATCGAAAAAGATAAAAGACCTTATGTAAGGTTATGAGAATGTAGTTTGTATTTTTCTAGCATTTTATGTGCTAAGATTGTGATTTTAGAAGAACTTTGACCTTTATTTCAAGTCATTTGGACAAGTATTGAGAAAGTCATGAGTTTTGGGAGTTTCTAGTGAGTTTCTAAAGTCGCAGGTTCTATTTAGTGACAAGGACAGGTCCAGTGACGAAAATTTCGGTTGGAGTCCAGGAAGTAGGACATTGAATCATGAGGATTCCGAAAACTACGTACGATTACGTAGAGTGCCAAAGTCTCGTGGAATTTCTAGAAACTCCGTGAGGAGTTTGTGGATTGTGTAGTGGAATATTCTAGAGTCTGATTGTGTGCGTGTGAGTGTGTTAGCTTGTCCAACTAGGCACGGTCACCTACATGGAGGGAGCCATAGGGGAAGGTTCTGGATGTACTTTGCTAGAGAGGACACTTAGAGTTAAAGTATAAATGGGAAGCACAAAGACGTGGAGGGAGTCTTGTCTAGCCTAGTCTAGTCTAGTCTAACCTTCTTATCTTGTACACGACTTTTCTTAATAAAGTGAGTTCTTTCCACTCCTCTCTCATGTAGCTCTCTAACTCTTGCAAGGGTGGCATACCACCAGGCCACTCCATCTTGTGTATGCAACTAGGAAAGGTCCTCGTGCACGCTTCCACTCGCGGGTGAGGGTGCGTGAGTGTGTATGGGCGCACTCCCCGCACCCTTCCCCCTTTCACCTAAGAAGCAGGCCGCCGAGCCTAAGTCAGCGGAGGAGCAAGCTGCGAAGCTTGCCACTCCATCGCCTAACAATCAAGGCAGAAAAGCCTGAAGGTCGGGATGAGGGCGAAAAGACCCCACCTGAACCCAAAGAGTAGCAACTACTGGATGCCTGTGTTGGGGAAAAGCAACCGGAAGCTGAGGTTTTCACCATTGGAAAACTGGTCTCAGCCCAACAGAGAGCAGAAGTAGAAAGGCTGCTGAAGAAGCACCAAAAAGTGTTTGCTTTCGCCAAGGAGGAGATTGGTGGAACCACTGTCAGTATGTGTGAGATCACACTAACTACTGATAACCCAGTCAGACTTGGGCCGCATAAGCTCAGGCAGACCGAATGGGACTGTGTGGAGGAAACTTGCCAGGAGCTGCACAAGCTCGGCATGCTTGAGAAATCAACCTCAGTACATGGAGCTCCCACAGTAGTAGTTGCCAAGAAGGACGAGGCTAGCAATTATACAGCCACTCGTATGTGTGGAGACTACAGGCAACGAAATCTTCACACAAAGCCAGACAGCTACGTGATGCCTACACCAGAGTGGATCTTTGCGATTGCTACCACCAGGAAGGTGTTCAACATCATCGATCTACGCCAAGGCTTCAACCAGATCCTGTGAAAACAGAAGATCAAGGTAAGATCGCATTCTGGGCTCAAAGGAAATTTTGGCAATGGGCGGTACTGCCGTTTGGGTTGAAAAATGCCCTGGCCATCTTTCAGAGGACTATGGATAAAGTGCTGGAGGGGCTGGATTTTGTAAAACCATACATTGATGACGTAGTGGTGTTTAGCAAGTGCAAAAAAAGAGCACCTCGATCACTTGTAACAAGTGTTCCAGCGCTTGGAGAAATTCCAGATGAAGCTGCATCCTGGGAAGTGCAGATTCTTTGAGGCACACGTGCCTTACTCAGGACATGAGATTGGGAACAATGCTATGTCCCCTCAGGCTGTAAAGACTGAAGCCATTTACAAGATACCTGCACCGGTGAATGTGTCTAAGCTGAAAGCTCTGCTAGGGCTAAGCGGATACTATTGCAAATTTGTGACGGACTATAGCAAAATTGCTGAACCCTTGATAGAACTCCTGAAAAAGAATGTACCTTTTGTGTGGACAGAAGCCCAGGAGAAGGTCATGAACAAGCTCAAGGAGCGGCTGGTAACGGCCCCAGTCTTGCGAACGCCTGACTACTCCAAGCCGTTCAATCTACACACTGACTGGAGTCATGTGGGAATCGGCGCAGTACTCACTCAGGCCGCAAGTCCTAGAGAGGAGTACGTCATTGCCTATGCCTCGCGCTCTAACAACCGAGCAGAGAGCAACTACTACGAAGGAGAGCTGCTGGCAGTGGTTTGGGCTGTCGCACATTTTAGAGAGTATCTATGGAGAAGACCCTTCACGCTGATCACAAATCACTGGCCGTTACTCTGGTTGATGAAGAATGGAGACCTCACTGGTAAATCGGCTCGCCGGGCTCTCAAGCTCTAGAAGTACCAGATGACGGTGGTGCACCGAGCAGGTGTACTCAACAACGACGCCAATGGACGAGGTTTGCTCTCTCCTCTCTTGCTCAGCCTGTATCATTGTTTGCTTGCTTGGGTGTTCCACTCGTTCTCTCTCCTCTCTCTCTCATGCTAGTGCATAGCATCTCTTAAATACCTAATTATCTTCATGTTGTGCAGTATAATATTATTAAGTATGAGTTAATAGTTTTAATGCATACTCATATAAGAGGCTAAGCTAAAGAGAATACATCAGACACATATTAGTTTAGCATAGGATACAAGCTAGTGAAAGATGAAGAGAAGCTGTGATTAAATTGACTACTTCACTCGACACGTGAAATTATGTTACGACAAATAAATCTCAATAGTGCCATTAACAAACAAAGAATGACATGAGCGCTACATTGTAAATCATTTTAGACCTAAGGTCATATATTCCTAATGGAACTTGCTTGCCGGCCTTACAGCTATCCTCCAGCCACAAGTGTGACAACAAAGTGGTACTTAGGAATAAGAGCATAGTGCGCGCACTCTCTCCAAGACTGCCCACATTATCCCCCCAAAGGACATATCAACATAAGACAAATATTCATGCCATGGGAGGGCAAATATTACAAAATTGTGCAAAAGTCAAAAAGCCATATAGAGCCCAAAGTCCTGTACACTAAAGAGTACACCAAAGCAAAGCAAAGCAGAGCAGAGCATTGTTGATGCATGCTGATATTAGAACTATGAAACACATGCAAAAGGAAAGGTCTCAGAGTGTGTCGTGACGTACCTCGTCAAAATGTTGTCAAATAAGACAGGCTGGTCTTGCAAGGAGTACACGACCACATGCGTCACACTTGGTGATGGGTCCGTTGCCAAGCACCCACTGTACATAACCACCCCAAGTAACAATCGCTGCAGCGTCATTGCAGCAACAGCTTGAGAGTAGGGGTTGCTGCATGTGAAGTGGGTGCACAGGTTCTGCATAATCAAGCATCAAAGCAAAAGAAGCAAGAGCAGCACAGTATACAGCAGCACAACACATCACAGCAAAGAAGAGCAAGACAGCAGCAGAAACACAGCAGCAGCAGGTGCAAAGCAACCTAGGTGCACAGCAGAACACCAACATCCCCTAGCAGCAGCAGGTGCAAAGAAGCCTAGCAGCACGGCAGAACAGCAGAACCCCCTCGCAGCACAACAGCACAGCGGAAGGAAAACACCTCAGCAATATTGCAGCAAAGCAGAGTAGCAATGTAATGAATCAGTATATTAGTGGATATAATATTCATTTAAATATAATAGTTAATTAAGTTCAGCTTGCTGAACTTTAAGTTAATAGTCAGTCTGCTGGACTTTACATAATTATCAGTTTAATGACTCAGCCGGAAGCAGCAGGCTGAAGTCCATATAAATCAGCTTGCTGACCCATTCTTTGACAGCCAGCTGACTTCCGTACTCGGTAGCAGCGAACTGCCTTGATTTACACCTAAGTACGATATGTTAGATGAATGGCCAGATGACATCCCTATGGTGGATGGCTATTCGGGATGATGGGAGATGGCGGTGGATTTGGTTAACCGAGGTCCTACCAACGTGGTTAACTCCCGGGTAGGCGGTGCCATCGCACTGACCGTTGAACAGTAAACTCATTCCATGTACATATGCTAGGCATTGCTCTCGAGTTCGGCATTCGGAAACGAGGCCAACTCTCTTGTACAGCTTACTGAGAGAGATCTGAATCCAAGGCGAGAAGCCATTGATACGCACTGTCTTCTAACCTTGCTTATGTATGAGTTTACTGATTTGCATCATTGATGCTAGTTTACTCGCATTTGACTTACGAGTATTATTCCCTGCTAGTGTATTGTCCTTTGCCGTTTAACGAGTTAACGGAAATACCATAAAGATTACTTGCTGATATAAAGATCTTTATTAATTGTTAATCGCCTATTTGGTAAGTCGATTCATTTCAGTGGTATCGGAGCAGTTATCACAGTCTTCTTTGTATGGTAAGGACAAGGTCTCAAACTAGCAACTCCCGAGACATGGAGAACCAGGATAACGAGAATGTCGAAAACCAGGCGGAAAGCCATGTAGCGGGAAACCGTACCTATTCGGAAGCAGTAGCGGATACTGCAGCTAGGGAGGCAGCAGATGAGGCAGCTGCTATTGCCTCAGTCGCAGCTCAGCAAGCTGAGGAGGAGATAGCCAGACTAGAAGCTGAACAAGTAGCAAAGGCCGCTGAAGATATACAAAGGAGGGAAGGACAGCCAGCTGACGAGCGCACTGTTGAAGAACTTATGGCATCAAGGGCCAATGTTCTGAACCCACCTCCTGCCGTACAACTCAATGTACCCCTAGGTCAAATACGTGACCGGCTGAATGCGGCAGGAATTGCTGCTGCAGGAGCAAGAGGGATTGTTGAGGACACTACTCAGCGAGTAGATGCCAATGCTGCTGCTGCATTTGCTAATCTACCACCCCAAAATGTAGACTTGGGAGCATTGTTCGTTCAGATGCAGTCGCAAATGGCGACCATGTATCAGTCCCAGCAGGAGGACAAAAGAATCATAATGTCCCTACTCCGGGACAGAGACCAACTGGGGTCTCACACCACTAGTGGTGGTGGCCGAGGGCCTAGTAAGCCCAAGCCGAAACCTCCCCAGGACTATGATCCTGAGGGAAACAGAAAATATTACCTGATCAAGTTTCTCGCGGATGTTGAGCAGTGGCTGGAGAACTACCCAGAACTGCAAGATTACGAGAAGGTCAGGCACACCGGTGCGCTACTGAAAGGCAGTGCCGCAGACTGGTGGCTTTACTGGAAGGAAGAGCGTAAGGCTCGGCAACTCGGTGACCCTACGTGGGTAGAGTTTGTCGAGAAGTTGCATGAGAAGTTTGATGTCATCAACCAGCAGGAGAAAGCTATCTATGCGATGATCTCCCTGACACTGAAGCAGACCACTTCAGTTGCTGAGTTTGCTCAAAAGTTCCAAGAGAACATGATGAAGCAGCCTGATTTGCCAGAACGGTATAGGATAGCATACTTCAGGTATGGCTTGAAATCCGAGGTCTCTGGTCATTTTGCTGAGAAAAAGTATGAGAAACTGGCTGACTTGATCCAGGATGCTGACGCCTGGGATCAGCAGCAGTTCAATCACAAGCGCCAGAGTAACGCTTTGGTGTCTAAGATTGTCAAAAAGCCCCACGGTTCCTACAATGCAGTTGAAGGAGACCAGGCTGAGGATAATCAGGGTGATGAATATGAGTATGAGTACAATGCTATTCAGTCTAGAGGTAGAGGTGGTCCCTCTCGAGGTGGCTATGGAAGGGGTGGTGGTAGGACTAAGCCGAGACCAGCCTCAGCAAAATCTACTTGCTACCATTGTCAGCAGAAAGGCCACTACAGAGAACAGTGTCCGGTCAAGCACCTGCCTAAGGTCGAGAGAAAAGACCAGCCTTTAAAAGACAGCAACAGTCAGTAATCCAGTCTACTGACTGTGAGGATGCTAGAGATAGTGAGTCGTCACTAGCTGCCCTCGTAGCAGGTATTATGGGTCCTGCTGAACTGGATTCACTATGCATGCCTGACAACCAGATAAAGGAGACCATCAGCAATATAGACGTCCAGAGAGTGCACACTCTGGATGCTCTTGTTCCACCTGATGTCCAACATTTCTTTGCTACGTCAGGAGAACAATGCGAAAGTCAGGAAAAGACAGTCCCCCCTATCCTACTGCATTGCATGATTGCAGGTAGGAAGGTGAGGGCATTTGTTGACGGAGGGGCGTCACATACTTTTATCCACAAGGACTTAGTTAAGCGGCTAAGGCTGCCTACTGTCACCCAAGGGAATAGAAAAATATTCCTTGGAGATGCCTCAAGTATCCCGGGAGGAGTTATAACCAAGCCTATTGAGGTCCAGTTAGGTTCTGGCATTGCAGTTCTAACTGAAACGCTTACATTTGAGGTACTCAACACTGGCTTTTATGATCTCGTGCTAGGCAGGTCCTGGCTTAATAGACATCAAGCTGAAGTGTGTTGGAGCAGAGGTACAGTTAAAGTGAGAGGAGCCAGTGATGGGCAGACTGACTTGGCACCCACCAGTGCTCTTCCTCTTGTCCTGTGTGGATGGCAAATGAAGGAAAAGAAGAGGCTTCCAGAAGGATGCAAGTTGCTGAATGCAATGGAGTTCGTCAAAAGCTGGAACCAGAAGGAAGACAGAATGTTCTGTCTGCTGCTAAGAGAGGTACCTCCTCAACCTGAAGAAGTGGTTGAGAAAAAGGTACACCCTCCGGAACACCCTACTGCTGCAAACATTGTTGCTCAGTACACGGATGTGTTTAATATGCCTCCAGGACTACCCCCTAAGCGGGAAGTAGATCATAGGATTGATTTATTACCTGGTAGCCAGCCACCCTGGCAACGCACGTATGGCTTGTCTTATTTGGAGAGTGAGGAGTTGAAAACACAGATTGCAGAGCTGGAGGAAAATGGTTACATTTCTCCCAGTAAATCACCGTACGGCGCACCTATCCTATTTGTTAAGAAAAAGGATGGCAGTATGCGGATGTGTGTGGATTACAGAGCCCTGAACAGAATTACAGTAAAGAACAAGTATGCTTTACCCAGAATCGAGGACTTGCTTGATACCCTGTCTGGCGCTAAGGTGTTCAGTAAGATAGATCTCAAGAGTGGTTATCATCAAATCAGAATTGCTGAGGGGGATGAACACAAGACTGCTTTCCGCACACGTTATGGACACTATGAGTTCAACGTGATGCCATTTGGACTGACTAATGCTCCTGCTACCTTTATGGGTGCTATGAATGACATTTTCAGACCTTATTTGGATAAGTTTGTGCAAGTTTTCCTGGATGATATTTTAATTTTCTCTAAAGATGAAGCTCAACACCCTGAACACTTAAAACAGTCCTGGACACTCTACGGAAAAATTACTTATATGCTAAAATGAGCAAGTGTGATTTCTTTAAGGAAAGTATTGAATTCTTAGGCCACGTTGTCAGTAAGGAGGGCATCAGTGTGGATCCTAAGAAAGTCCAGACCATAAGGGACTGGCCAGTACCACAGTCTGTCTCTGAAGTTAGATCCTTCCTCGGGTTGGCTAACTACTATAGGAGATTTATTGAGAATTATTCCACAAAGGCCAGTAAACTGACTGACCTTACTAAGAAAGACATCGGGTATGTGTGGGGGGAAGAGCAGCAGGCTGCCTTCCAGACCCTTAAAGATGCCCTTTGTTCTGCCCCAGTGCTAGCCGTGTATGACCCCAGCAAACCGGTGCAGGTGGTTACTGATGCCTCTGATTTTGCCATGGGTGCTATTTTGTTGCAGCCTGCTGACAAAACCACAAAGGATGGTAAGGTACGGCAGGAGTGGCATCCTGTGTTGTATGAGTCTATGAAATTTAATCCAGCGGAGATTAATTACTCAGTGCATGATAAAGAGCTGCTAGCTATCATTCATGTACTCAAACAGTGGAGAGCATACTTACATGGTAAAGCTTTTAAGGTGATTACAGATCATCTAGCTCTGACCCACTTTCAGAAGAAGTCCAAGCTGTCGAGGAGGGAGAACCGCTGGAGCCAGATGCTGGAGCAGTTCCAAGTCCAGATCGACTACAAACCAGGGAAGTTGAATCCTGCTGATGCACTCTCTAGAAGACCTGACTTGCAAGAAAGGAACTTTAGTCAGCATGCTGTAGATAAAGTCCTGTGTGCACTCACTTCACTAAAGGTGAAAAAGTCCTTCCTTGAGCAACTTAGGAAAGCCTACCTTTCTGACCCAACATTTGAGCCCAGCCCCACTACTGGTATGTGTTGTGCTACCGCACTCGGGTATAAGCTCAAGGGAGGGGTCTTGGTGACTGAAACCACTTCAGGCAGGCTGAAGCTGGTCGCTGGGAAACTATATCCATGGACTGGGTGGTCTCACTACCAAGAACTGCCAACGGGCATGATTCAATACTGGTAGTCGTGGATAAACTGACAAAAATGGTCATTTTCATCCCCACAACTGTCTAAGTGACTGCACTCGAAACAGCGAGACAGTTTTACAACCATGTAGTATGCCAACATGGGCTCCCGTCTTATATCATCTCAGACAGAGACTCAAAATTCACCTCTAAGTTCTGGAGAGCTTTAATGGGGTTAATGGGAGTCAAACAGCTGCTCAGCACAGCAAACCACCCTCAGAATGATGGGCAGACTGAAAGAACTAACCGAGTTCTGCAGGAGGTGCTGAGAGCATATATTAACCAAAAACAAGATAATTGGGATGACCTGTTGCCTCAAATCCAGTTTGCGGTCAACAGTGCGGTGCACGCGTCAACGGGCAAAACTCCTTTTGAACTCAGCCTGGGTAGAGTCCCTAGGTCTTCTCTAGATGTGCTAGGGGAATCTTTAACTCACCCTGAAGGGATTGACAACCCGGTCTCCCTCCAGTTAACTCAGGAGTTTGCTGACACCCTGTCAGAAGTCCAACGAAACTTGCACACGGCCCAACAAAACCAACAAAAATACGCTAATCAACACCGTCGGGAACTGACATTTTCCAAGGGGGATTTAGTCAAACTGCATTCTGAGCACCTGTACCTCCCTGGTGTGGTCAAGAAAAAGCTTGGCCCTGTCTGGGTTGGTCCCTATTCGGTGGTCCGTCGTGTCGGTCAGAATGCTTACAAACTGAACATGTCAGCTGAATACAAGGGGCACCCGGTCTTTAATGTCTCCTTCCTGGAACCGTACATCAAAGGTGATACACTGTTCACAGGTCGGTTCCCTGTCCAACCGGGACCGGTCCCCGCTGTCCGGGACGGCGACCCTGAGGAATATGAGGTCGATGAGATTTTAGACGCTCGCTCGGTCCGTCGATCGTCTAAATATGTCATGAAATACCTCATTCGATGGAAGGGTTACGATGCCTCTGGGGACACTTGGGAGTTTAAGGACCACTTGACCAATGCCAAAGGGGCGTTGACACGGTTCCACCTTCGGGCCGCTGGAGTCCCTCCATAACTGTCATTTCAGTTGACACGGGAAGGTGACAGGCGGTCCTGTCTCCATTTAAGTTGGAGGGGAAAATATATGACAGTTAGTGAGCGAGAGCGATAAAAGAACAGTTACGTGAACCCTAAGTGTCAACATAGTGACAGAGGGGACAGCCTGGCCCACATAAAGCACCTAGAGCTGAAGGAAAAAGGGCCTCGCACAACACTACATCACTTAACTCACCCTACAACAGAATCATACGTTTGTGTTTAGCGCATCGCAACTACGTCAACGTTTAGCAATCATCCTGTAAGGTAAACAGGATCGAATCCACTATACTAATACTAACATAATTCCTGCAATCCCTATGACAAAGGTCCATACCCTACTAACTTGTGCCCTGGTTACATGCACAGGATGGCGCCCACCACACAAAAGGAGGACAGAAAGCGCAAGGCAGAAGAAGCCAGGAGGACAATGGAGCAATACCAGAAGGAGCTGGCGGCGACGTCCCTCACCAGGAGAGAACAAGAAAGGTTCCGCAGACAACAAGAGGCGGCAGAAGAGGCACAGAGGAAGAAGGATCAGGAAGCGGAAAACCTCAGGAAAGCTGAGGAGGAGAGACAGAAGAAACAGCAAGAAGAAGCGGCAGCGGCAGAGGAGGAGAAAAGGATAAAGATTGAAGCCGACAGACAGAAGAGCTTGGCCACTTACAGGTATACTGTGGTGGGTGGCCAAAACTTCGATAACCTGAAGGAAGCATTGCTGGCAGCCCAGGAGATCAACAGGCTGGAACAGACAACACTGCTACAGAAGGAAGGAGCTACAGCACTGGACAGGTACATCGAGACACACACCGGCGTGGTCCTTTACGAAGATTATGCTAAGATGGTGGGCTATACAGCAGAGCAGGCCCGGTATCTCGCAGATGATTCAGAGGACAAGCCGGTCCCCATACCGGGAATAGTGGGAGATCAGAGACTCATCCGGATGGTGAGCATGCGGCCCGATAGCTTTAAGGATACGGTATTCTACCTCACACTCCTGCCAGCTTACAATGAAGTTGAGAGAAGGAGCTGGGAGTACTTGGCCAGGGAAGCAGGACAGCAAATGTTCTCTCCCCACTGGTTCGCGTGTAAACTTAGGAAGGCTGAGCACTGACCCCCGTACTACCAGCAGCCAACAGACTGGAGGTGGATGACCGTCACAAATAAGAAGCAGGAGTGTGACCGAGCCCAACCGGATGACTTCCACTATGGCCTAGACGGCTATCTCATCCTACCACCTCACATTGCCCCTTGGGACCCCAGGCTGAATGGATGCCTGAGCAATATGAATGCAGAGACCAAGGAGCATAGGAGGAGGGGAAGAGACTACTTCTCTAAGGGAAAGCATGCCTTTGTCAAATGGGCAAAGAATGCAGGCCGGATAGATATCAGCAGGCTGAAGGCCAAGCAACCTCCAGCGCGCCCTAAGAAAGGGAGGTCGGTAGACTACTCCATGTCTACTAGGGAGCAGGACGACTTAGTGGACGAGACCCCTACTCTCTCCGAGGAGGAGGATGAGGAGGATGAGGAAGAAGAACAAGGCAGAGGTGAAGCATTAGCAGCAGGTACTCAGGATACCCAGGGACAGGCAGTGGCACTTCCTAAAGAACCACGATCAGGTGTTTGGAATGTGATCCCCGTTATGGCGACAACTGGACCCCGCGCTCGCTCCCCCAGCCCACCTGCCCAAGCAGGGGAAGAAGCTGATCTGACTGTACTGGGCAGCAGATACAGGCAGAAATCCCCAAAGGACAGGGGTACCAGAAGAGGGACACGCGGGTGGGCCAGAGGTATGCCAGCCTCCCCCTCCGCTCAGGGGCATGTACCTCTAGCCAATGTATTTCAGCATCCTACTGGAATGCCTGTCTATGTGGGAATCAACACCCAAGTGGTTGAAGAGCAGGCTACCATCCTTCGTTCTCCTCGAGGTCCAACTTTAGAGCAAACAGGGTTCTTTAGAAGGCCAGCTGACAGACCTAGAGGGCTGTCCAGATCTAGGTCCAGATCTCCGTCTCCTGATCCTGAAGCCCCAGGAACAACCCCTTAAGGTGACAGGCTGAGAAGACAGTCAGTAGGGGAGGCTGGGCAGGGTCAGTTCCTTTATTTAAGGCTTTGGCAGTTTAATGTTGTCGAGGCGACAACAAATTAAGTTGGAGGGATTGTAATGAATCAGTATATTAGTGGATTAATATTCATTTAAATATAATAGTTAATTAAGTTCAGCTTGCTGAACTTTAAGTTAATAGTCGTCTGCTGGACTTTACATAATTATCAGTTTAATGACTCAGCCGGAAGCAGCAGGCTGAAGTCCATATAAATCAGCTTGCTGACCCATTCTTTGACAGCCAGCTGACTTCCGTACTCGGTAGCAGCGAACTGCCTCGATATGCATCTAAGTGTGGTATGCTAGATGAATGGCCAAATGACATCCCTATGATGGATGGCGATTCGGGATGATGGGAGATGGCGGTGGATTTGGTTAACCGAGGTCCTACCAACGTGGTTAACTCCCGGGTAGGCGGTGCCATCGCACTGACCGTTGAACAGTAAACTCATTCCATGTACATATGCTAGGCATTGCTCTCAAGTTCGGCATTTGGAAACGAGGCCAACTCTCTTGTACAGCTTACTGAGAGAGATCTGAATCCAAGGCGAGAAGCCATTGATACGCACTGTCTTCTAACCTTGCTTATGTATGAGTTTACTGATTTGCATTATTGATGCTAGTTTACTCGCATTTGACTTACGAGTATTATTCACTGCCAGTGTATTGTCCTTTGCCGTTTAACCAGTTAACGGAAATTGCCATCAAGATTACTTGCTGATATAAAGATCTTTATTAATTGTTAATCGCTTATTTGGTAAGTCGATTCATTTCAAACAAGCAGAGAGCACTGCTCAACAGAACCATAGCAGCAGCGGCACAACGAATGCGTAAGAGAGAGAGAGGAGAGAGAGAAAGGACGGAAGAGGACCAACAAGCAACTAAGCAAGCATGCAATAGAGAGAGAGAGGAGAGAAGAGAGAGAGAACCAGTAGCCAACAGGACCTGAAATCCAGCCAAGAAAGCGATCAAACAAGAGAGGGGAAGAGGGGCACAGAGGAGAGAGGGAGAGGAGAGAGAGGGGAGAGGAGTGAGAGGACCAACGCACCAGCAGAGTAGACAAGCAAGCAAGCAAGGGAGAGAGAGAAAGAGAAAGAGACCAGCGGGGGGAGGAGAGAGGGACAACAAGGAGATCAGCCAAGCAACGAGGCAAGAGAAACAGAACCACCAGACTAGCAGACGTCAAAACCAGCCAACAAAGCTAGCAAGCATGAGGGAGAAAGAGCATACAAGCAAGCGAACATCACAAAGAGAGAGAAGAGAGGCAAGAGAGAACCAGCAACCCACAATACCTAAAGAAAACAACCAAGAGAGCAAGCAAGACAGAGAGTGGGAGAGAGAGAGATAGGAGAGAGAGAGGAGAGAGAGGCCAGCAGACCATCAGACTTAAGAACCAATCAAGAAAGCAAGCAAGAGAAAGAGGAAGAGAGAGAGAGGGAGAGAGAGGCGAGAGACAAAGGAGAGAAGAGAGAGAACCAGCAGACCAGCAAACCTGCAAAACCAGCCAAGAAAGCAAGCAAGAGAGAGGGGGGGGGAGAGAGAGAGGGGGAGGCGAGGAGAGAGAACCGGCACACCAGCAGACCAAAAGAGTAACGAAGCAAGCAAGCAAAGGAGAAAGAGAGGGATAGAGAGAAAGAGAAAGAGAGAGACAGAGGGGGGTGGGAGAGAGGAGGGAAGTGGGACAACTAGCAGAGCAGAGGACCGGCCAAGCAACAAGCAAGAGAGACAAAACCAGCAGCTGAGCAGACCTCAAAACCAGCCAAAAAAAGCGAGTAGGAGTGATGGACAGAGAGCACCCAAGCAAGCAAACATGAAAGAGAGAGACAGAAGAGAGGAAAGAGAGAACCACCAGCTCACCGGACCAAAAAACCAGCCAAGAAAGCAAGTAGGAGAGGGGGAGAGAGAGAAGGGGAGAGAGAGAGGAGAGAGAGGACCAGCGGACCAGCAGACCAGAACACCAACCAAGAAAGAAAGCAAGAGAGAGAGGGGAGAGAGAGGGAGAGTGGAGAGAGAGAAAGGAGAGGAGGGAAAGAACCAGCACACCACCAAGCCTCCAACACCAGCGAAGAAAGCCAGCAAGAGAGATACGGGGGAAGAGAGAGAGGGGGGGGCGAAGAGAGAGAACCACCACACCAGCAGACCAGCGGGTAAATAAGCAAGCAAGCAAGGGGGGGAGGGGGGAGAAAGAGAGAGAGAGAGAGA
>WELA01004349.1:265862-289759 GCA_009602735.1 Mesotaenium endlicherianum | reverse complement strand
AGAGAGAGAGAGAGAGAGAGAGAGAGAGAGAGAGAGAGAGAGAGACCAACAAGCCAGCCAAGCAAGCGAGAAAGAGAGAAGAAGCAGCATACGAGCAGACCTCAAAACTAGCCAACAACGCAAGCAACAAAGAGAGAGAGGAAAGAGAGGAGGAGACCACCAGACCAGCCAAGCAAGCGAGCAAGAGATAAAAAGACAACCAGTAGACCCAGGTGCTGATAGCCAGCCAAGAAAGCCCTGAAAAACTAAAACCTGAACCCTACAACACAAGGATGTACAACAGTCTGATGGTTGATTTTTATCTTACACAGAGTGAAGAGGACATGAAATGTAGATTTCACAGGAGTCGAACAGGCCTTGCAAGGCAGATGGCCACTCCTCTTGTTGACATTGAATAATTTGGGCTCGTGTGATAGGCAAATTAATCCCATCCATGCCCGCAAAAACATGCAAGGCAGAGGCAGAGAATTAGTGATGGGGGAGAAGGACATTGCATATAAAATGCTGAGTAGTTCTAAAAAGGTATCTATTTGCCTGGATAGGTGTAATTTTCATGTGCACTGGCATCAGTTACTTGTCAAAAATCTTACCTGACGTAAATTTGCAATACTGAGAGAATTGAAGAAGGCGTCCCCAAAGACGTCGTCCTCCCTCCTAACCTTCTCGCGACGTGACATTTTACTTTCTTGTTTTGCAGAGGTGCGCAGATGCTACAAACTTGCACAGCAATGGAGTAGCTTAATTTGCATGACAAAGCATCGATCCAGCAGACAGAGTGTAGAGATAAGATTACTTCTCACGTAAAGTCAAAATGCTTAAGTTAAGCTGGCATCTATCGTGAGCACACTCCCTTTACACCAAACACGCATGTACTCCCTTTGCGTCATTCTGTATGACAGCGTGTTAGCATGTGTAATGAATCGGTATATTGGTTGATATAATATTCATTTAAATATAACAGTTAAATAAGTTCAGCCTGCTGAACTCTAGTTAATGATCAGTCTGCTCGACTTTATATTTAATATCAATTTAATGACTCAGCCGGAAGCAGCAGGCTAAAGTCTACTTAAGTCAGCTTGCTGACACATTCTTTGACAGCCAGCTGACTTCCGTACTCGGTAGCAGCGAACTGCCTCGATATGCATCTAAGTGTGGTATGCTAGATGAATGGCCAGATGACATCCCTATGATGGATGGCGATTCGGGATGATGGGAGATGGCGGTGGATTTGGTTAACCGAGGTCCTACCAACGTGGTTAACTCCCGGGTAGGCGGTACCATTGCACTTGCCGTTGAACAGTAAACTCATTCCATGTACATATGCTAGGCATTGCTCTCGAGTTCGGCATTCGGAAACGAGGCCAACTCTCCTGTACAGCTTACTGAGAGTGATCAAAATCCAAGGGGAGAAGCCATTGATACGCACTGTCTTCTAACCTTGCTTATGTATGAGTTTACTGATTCGCATTATTGATGCTAAGTTACTCGCATTTGACTTACGAGTATTATTCACTGCTAGTGTATTGTCCTTTGCCGTTTAACCAGTTAACGGAAATTGCCATCAAGATTACTTGCTGATATAAAGATCTATATTAATTGTTAATCGCTTATTTGGTAAGTCGATTCATTTCAGTGGTATCGGAGCTGTTATCACAGTCTTCTTTGTATGGTAAGGACAAGGTCTTAAACTAGCAACTCCCGAGACATGAAGAACCAGGATAACGAGAATGTCGAAAACCACGCGGAAAGCCATGTAGCGGGAACCCGTACCTATTCTGAAGCGGTAGCAGATACTGCAGCTAGGGAGGCTGCAGATGAGGCAGCTGCTATTGCCTCAGTCGCAGCACAGCAAACTGAGGGGGAGATAGCCAGACTAGAAGCTGAACAAGTAGCAAAGGCCGCTGAAGATACAGAAAGGAGGGAAGGACAGCCAGCTGACGAGCGCACTGTTGAAGAACTTATGGCATCAAGGGCCAATGTTCTGAACCCACCTCCTGCTGTACAACTCAATGTACCCCTAGGTCAAATACGTGACCGGCTGAATGCGGCAGGAATTGCTGCTGCAGGAGCAAGAGGGATTGTTGAGGACACTACTCAGCGAGTAGATGCCAATGCTGCTGCTGCATTTGCTAATCTACCACCCCAGAGTGTAGACTTGGGAGCATTGTTCGTTCAGATGCAGTCGCAAATGGCGACCATGTATCAGTCCCAACAAGAGGACAAAAGAATCATAATGTCTCTACTGCGGGACAGAGATCAACTGGGGTCTCAAACCACTAGTGGTGGCTGAGGGCCTAGTATGCCCAAGCTGAAACCTCCCCAGGAATATGATCCTGGGGGAAACAGAAAATATTACCTGATCAAGTTTCTCGCGGATGTTGAGCAGTGGCTGGAGAACTACCCAAAACTGCAATATTACGAGAAGGTCAGGCACACCGGTGCGCTACTGAAAGGCAGTGCCGCAGACTGGTGGCTTTACTAGAAAGGAGAGCGTAACGCTCGGCAACTCGGTGACCCTACGTGGGTAGAGTTTGTCGAGAAGTTGCATGAGAAGTTTGATGTCATCAACCAGCAGGAGAAAGCTATCTATGCGATGATCTCCCTGACACTGCAGCAGACCACTTCAGTTGCTGAGTTTGCTCAAAAGTTCCAGGAGAACATCATGAAGCAGCCAGACTTGCCAGAACGGTATGAGATAGCTTACTTCAGGTATGGCTTGAAATTCGAAGTCTCTGGTCATTTCNCTCTGGTCATTTCGGTGAGAAGAAGTATGAGAAACTGGCTGACTTGATCCAGGATGCTGATGCCTGGGATCAGCAGCAGTTCAATCACAAGCGCCAAAGTAATGCTTTGGTATCTAAGATTGTCAAAAAGTCCCACGGTTCCTACAATGCAATTGAAGGAGACCAGGCTGAGGATGATCAGGGTGATGGATATGAGTATGAGTATAATGCCATACAGTCTAGNCTAGAGGTAGAGGTGGTTTCCCTTGAGGCGGCTATGGAAGAGGTGGTGGTAGGACTAAGCCGAGACCAGCCTCAGCAAAATCGATTTGCTTCTATTGCCAGCAGCCGTGTCACTACAGAGAGCAGTGTCTAGACAAGCATCTCCCAAAACTCAAGAGAAAAGACCAGCCTTTAAAAGACAGCAACAGTCAGTAATCCAGTCTACTGACTGCGAGGATGCTAGAGATAGTGAGTCGTCACTAGCTGCCCTCGTAGCAGGTATTATGGGTCCTGCTGAACTGGATTCACTATGCATGCCTGACAACCAGATAAAGGAGAACATCAGCAATATAATCATTCAAAGAGTGCACACTCTGGATGCTCTTGTTCCACCTGATGTCCAACATTTCTTTGCTAAGTCAGGAGAACAATGCGAAAGTCAGGAAAAGACAGTCCCCCCTATCCTACTGCATTGCATGATTGCAGGTAGGAAGGTGAGGGCATTTGTTGACGGAGGGGCGTCACATACTTTTATCCACAAGGACTTGGTTAAGCGGCTAAGGCTCCCCACTGTCACTCAAGGGAATAGAAAAATATTCCTTGGAGATGCCTCAAGTATCCCGGGAGGAGTTATAACCAAGCCTATTGAGGTCCAGTTAGGTTCTGGCATTGCAGTTCTAACTGAAACGCTTACATTTGAGGTACTCAACACTGGCTTTTATGATCTCGTGCTAGGCAGGTCCTGGCTTAATAGACATCAAGCTGAAGTGTGTTGGAGCAGAGGTACAGTTAAAGTGAGAGGAGCCAGTGATGGGCAGACTGACTTGGCACCCACCAGTGCTCTTCCTCTTGTCCTGTGTGGATGGCAAATGAAGGAAAAGAAGAGGCTTCCAGAAGGATGCAAGTTGCTGAATGCAATGGAGTTCGTCAAAAGCTGGAACCAGAAGGAAGACAGAATGTTCTGTCTGCTGCTAAGAGAGGTACCTCCTCAACCTGAAGAAGTGGTTGAGAAAAAGGTAAGCCCTCCGGAGCACCCTACTGCTGCAAAAATTGTTGCTCAGTACACTGATGTGTTTAACATGCCTCCAGGACTACCCCCTAAAAGGGAAGTAGATCATAGGATTGATCTATTACCTGGTAGCCAGCCACCCTGGCAACGCACTTATGGCTTGTCTTATGTGGAGAGCGAGGAGTTGAAAACACAGATTGCAGAGCTTGAGGAAAATGGTTATATTTCCCCCAGTATATCACCTTACGGCGCACCCATCCTATTTGTTAAGAAAAGGATGGCAGTATGCGGATGTGTGTGGATTACAGAGCCCTGAAGAGAATTACGGTAAAGAAAAAGTATGCTTTACCCAGAATCGAGGACTTGCTTGATACCCTGTCTGGTGCTAAGGTGTTCAGTAAGATAGATCTCTAGAGTGGTTATCATCAAATCAGAATTGTTGAAGGGGATGAACACAAGACTTCCTTCTGCACACGTTATGGACACTATGAGTTCAACGTGATGCCATTTGGACTGACTAATGCTCCCGCAACCTTCATGGGTGCTATGAATAACATTTTGAGGCCTTATTTGGATAAATTTGTGCAAGTTTTCCTGGATGATATTTTAATTTTCTCTAAAGATGAGACTCAGCACGCTGAACACTTAAAGACAGTCATGGACATTCTGAGAAAAAATCAGTTATATGCTAAATTGAGCAAGTGTGATTTCTTTATGGAAAGTATTGAATTCTTAGGCCACGTTGTTAATAAAGAGGGCATCAGTGTGGACNAGAGGGCATCAGTGTGGACCCTAAGAAAGTCCAGACCATAAGGGACTGGCCAATACCACAGTCTGTCTCTGAAGTTAGATCCTTCCTCGGGTTGGCTAACTACTATAGGAGATTTATTGAGAATTATTCCACAAAGGCCAGTAAACTGACTGACCTTACTAAGAAAGACATCGGGTATGTGTGGGGGGAAGAGCAGCAGGCTGCCTTCCAGACCCTTAAAGATGCCCTTTGTTCTGCCCCAGTGCTAGCCGTGTATGACCCCAGCAAACCGGTGCAGGTGGTCACTGATGCCTCTGACTTTGCCATGGGTGCTATTTTGTTGCAGCCTGCGGACAAAACCACAAAGGATGGTAAGGTAAAACAGGAATGGCACCCTGTGTTGTACGAGTCTATGAAATTTAATCCAGCGGAGATTTATTACTCAGTGCATGATAAAGAGCTGCTAGCTATCATTCATGTACTCAAACAGTGGAGAGCATACTTACATGGTAAAGCCTTTAAGGTGATTACAGATCATCTAGCTCTGACCCACTTTCAGAAGAAGTCCAAGCTGTCGAGGAGGGAGAACCGCTGGAGCCAGATGCTGGAGCAGTTCCAAGTCCAGATCGACTACAAACCAGGGAAGTTGAATCCTGCTGATGCACTCTCTAGAAGACCTGACTTGCAAGAAAGGAACTTTAGTCAGCATGCTGTAGATAAAGTCCTGTGTGCACTCACTTCACTAAAGGTGAAAAAGTCCTTCCTTGAACAACTTAGGAAAGCCTACCTTTCTGACCCAACATTTGAGCCCAGCCCCACTACTGGTGTGTGTCGTGCTACTGCACTCGGGTATAAACTTAAGCGAGGGGTCTGGGTGACTGAAACCACTTCGGGCAGGCTGAAGCTGGTCATTCCTAATAACTTGGAAATAAGGTCCCCTTTATTGAGTTAAGCACATGACAGTTTACTGGGTGGGCATTTGGGGCAGGCCAAAACTGTTGGCAAACTGGCAAAACATTATCATTGGGAGGGTTTGCTCCGGGAGGTCTTGAAATATGTGAAGTCCTGTGTCAAAGAAATAAGTCTAGGCACAGACCACCGGGCGGTCTCTTGCAACCGCTGCCCATCCCAGCGGGACGCTGGGAAACAATATCCATGGACTGGGTGGTCACACTGCCACGAACTGCTAATGGGCATGATTCGATACTGGTAGTCGTGGATAAAGTGACAAAAATGGTCATTTTCATCCCCACAACTGTCAAAGTAACTGCATTCAAAACAGCGAGACAGTTCTACAACCATGTAGTATGCCAAATGGCCTACCCTCTAATATCGTCTCAGACCGAGACTCAAAATTTACCTCTAAGTTCTGGAGAGCTTTAATGGGGTTAATGGGAGTCAAACAGCTGCTCAGCACAGCAAACCACCCTCAGACTGATGGGCAGACTGAAAAAACTAACCGAGTGGTGCTGAGAGCATATAGTAACCAAAAACAAGATAATTGGGATGACCTGTTGCCTCAAATTCAGTTTGCGGTCAACAGTGCGGTGCACGCGTCAACGGGCAAGACTCCCTTTGAACTCAGCCTGGGTAGAGTCCCTAAGACTCCTTTAGACGTACTGGGGGAGTCTTTAACTGACCTTGAAGGGATTGACAATCCGGTCGCCCTCCAGTTAACTCAGGAGTTTGCTGACACCCTGTCAGAAGTCCAACAAAACCTGCACAAAGCCCAAGAAAACCAACAAAAATACGCTAATCAACACCGTCGGAAGCTGACATTTTTTAAGGGCGCTTTAGTCAAACTGCATTCTCAGCACCTGTACCTCCCTGGTGTGGTCAAGAAAAAGCTTGGCCCTGTCTAGGTCGGTCCATATTTGGTAGTGCGTCGTGTCGGTCAGAATGCTTACAAACTGAACATGTCAGCGGACTACAAGGGTCACCCGGTCTTTAATGTCTCCTTCCTGGAACCATACATCAAAGGTGATACACTGTTCACAGGTCGGTTCCCTGTCCAACCGGGACCTGTCCCCGCTTNTCGGTTCCCTGTCCAACCGGGACCGGTCCCCGCTGTCCGGGACGGCGACCCTGAGGAATATGAGGTCGATGAGATTTTACACGCTTGCTCGGTCCGTCGATCGTCTAAATATGTCATGAAGTACCTCATCCGATGGAAGGGTTACGATGCCTTTGGGGACACTTGGGAGTTTAAAGACCACCTGACCAATGCCAAAGGGGCGTTGAAACGGTTCCACCTTCGGGCGGTTGGGGCACCGCCCTAACTGTCCCTTCAGTAGACATGGGAAGGTGACAGGAGGTCCTGTCTCCATATAAGTTGGAGGGGGATGTGATAGTTAGTGACAGTTGTGACGGGCAGCCCACCTTTAAAATTAAGTTGGAGGGAGTGGTATTCAACCTGCGCTCACACTCACTTTCTCTCTGACTCAATTTTCCCTTATATTCACTCACACCAGGTATTTCACACTAGGAACTCTCCCGATCGCGTTCCTCTTCATCAAGGGCACTCAGTAGCGGCAAAATATCATGACTTCACTAATTGCATTGTGTTTATGATTGAGCAGGATGACTCAAAAGTCAGAACTCAAGAGGAAGAGAAGGGCGGAAGAGGCACGTGCAGAATACTTGCGATTCCGTGGAGACATCGAATCATCCTCCATCTCCGCTTGGGAATCACAACGACTCCAACAAGAGCGGGAGGCACAGAAGAAGAAGGAGGAGGAGGAACAAGCCAGACTGAGGCAGGAAGAACTGGACAGAAAAGCTGCAGAGGAGGCCAAGAAAGCAGAGGGGGAGAGGCAAGCAGAGGAGAAGCGGAAGCAGCAGGCTGAAGAAGAGCAGAGGAGAATCAGCAGCTACCGCTACACAGTTTTGGGCAAGGGCTTTGATCTACTGGGTGAGGCCTTGAAGTATGCTCAGAGAAGTCGCAGCGAGTCACAGAAGGACATCCTCCAGAGGGAAGGGAAGACATCTGAAAACTTTGACAAGTATATAGAGGTCAGCTCGGGGCTCCTCCTCTACCACGATTACGCCAGGATGGTAGGATATGCGGTCAGAGAGGCCAAGGCAATGGCCCAGGTGAACGAAGCAGGGGCCGTATCGATTCCTGGTATTTGGGGGAAAGATAGGGTCATCAGGATGATCCCCATGGACGCGGACAGCTTTAAGGACTCTACATCCCAGAACAGGTTCAAGGCCATGTATAATGAGGTGGAGAGAAGAAGCTGGGAGTTCTTGGCCAGGGAAACCAGTCAGCTAGACTTTGCAGGGCACTGGTACCCTTGTACTCTTAAGAGGACAGACCCTGCCTTCTTCCAAAAGCCCACCAATTGGCGGTGGATGACCATCAACATGAGGGACCAGCAGAATGACAGGGCGACGGATGAGGATTTCCTGACAGACCTAAAGGGGAACATAGTATTGCCCCCTCACATTGCGGCTTGGGACCCAAGATTGGATGGAGTCAGAGACTGCATGAGCCAAGAAATGCAGGGGGACAGAAGCAGGGCCCGAGACTCATTCTCAAAAGGGAAGCACGCTTATGCCAAATGGGCAAGCAAGCAGGGGGAAAAGGACCTGTATGCGGTCCGAACTCAGCAGCCCCCACCAGCACCCAAAAGGGGAAGGTCAGTGGGATATTCTTTTTCTCGGGAAGAACTGGAGCAGCTGACAGAAGAGACCCCAGAAGTCTCAGAGGAACCCGAGGACGGAGAGGAGGAGGAGTCAGAGGAAGACAAGGAGGACGGCGAGGAGGAGGACACTAGCCCTGCCGTGATCCTGACACCTGCCACATCCCCTGTAAGGGAGAAGACGGGGTTGGCCCTGCAGCAACTCGTTGAAAAGGAGGATATCACTTGGCAAGGAACTGCCAGAGGACAGAACCCATCTCCAGGCACGGAGACCCAGTCAGACAGGGCAGACAGGAGGGCTGCTAGAGAAATAGCCAGAGGCCTGCCGGCATCTCCCTCGCAGAGAGGGCATGTACCCTTAGCTCATGTCATGCAACATCCTTCTGGGATGCCGGTATATGTTCCAGTCATTTTGAGAGATGCCCAGGAGAAGGCTGCCTCCATTTAGTTTCAGATTGTGCAGGAGGAAACAGCACAGTTACTGCGTTCTCCGCCGGGTCCCTACACGGAGCCTCCCTCTCTGACAGGCTTCAGAAGACCCCAAGACAGGAGGAGGACTGACTCCCCTGACCATAGGGCCCCAAAGGCATCTCCCTCCTAAGGGCGGAGGGCCAGGGGCACAGCATGCTGGATGGGAGAGGGATCAGTAATTTCAGTTGGGGAAACCTATGTACCCTGTGTCAGTGTTGTCGAGGCGACAACATGTTAAGTTGGAGGGATTGTAATGAATCTGTATATTGGTAGATATAATATTTATTTAAATATAACAGTTAAATAAGTTCAACCTGCTGAACTCTAGCTAATAATCAGTCTGCTGGACTTTATATTCAATATCAGTTTAATGACTCAGCCGGAAGCAGCAGGCTGAAGTCAGCTTAAGTCAGCTTGCTGACACAGTCTTTGACAGCCAGCTGACTTCCGTACTCGGTAGCAGCGAACTGCCTCGATATGCATCTAAGTGTGGTATGCTAGATGAATGGCCAAATGACATCCCCATGATGGATGGCGATTCGGGATGATGGGAGATGGCGGTGGATTTGGTTAACCGAGGTCCTACCAACGTGGTTAACTCCCGGGTAGGCGGTGCCATCGCACTGGCCGTTGAACAGTAAACTCATTCCATGTACATATGCTAGATATTGCTCTCGAGTTCGGCATTCGGAAACGAGGTCAACTCTCTTGTTCAGCTTACTGAGAGAGATCTGAATCCAAGGCGAGAAGCCATTGATACGCACTGTCTTCTAACCTTGCTTATGTATGAGTTTACTGAGTGCATTATTGATGCTAGTTTACTCGCATTTGATTTACGAGAGTTGTTCACTGCTAGTGTGTTGTCCTTTTGCCGTTTAATCAATTACCGGAAAATCCATAAAGATTACTTGCTGATATAAAGATCTTTATTAATTGTTAATCGCCTATTTGGTAAGACGATTCATTTCAGAATGGCACGTATCGGGATTCGAGCTGGTTCATGTAAACGAACAATGAGTGCTGTGCTAAAGAAAACAACTGCGCTTAAAAAAACTATTATACCCACAACGACTTATACTCGAATTGTGCCGTACGAGAATACGGCGTACAAAATTCGTACAATACTCCATATGCAGCCTACAAGGCCAAATTTTCAAACTAGGGCACCAACGATTACCAGAGAGCAACAAGAAATGCAGGCAATGCTGAGGCAAATGGCGAATGCAATTGGAGGAGAAGTCTACACCCAATTTCAACAAAACATGCGCGCGGAGGTGGAGAGAATGGTGCAAGTTGTTATGGGGAACGCCGCTTCGACGAGTTCGGCACCTGCACTTGTTGTACCACCAATTCATGTTAACCCAGTGGTGCGGCCAGTTATTCCACCCGCATCAGGAGTGCGTGCACCTAAGCCTGAAGTTTATATTGGGGAGCGTGGATCGCCGCCTGTTCATTGATGGATTTTTGGAGTGAAGAAGTTCATGGAGTATTCTGCGCTAACACCCGACAGGCAAGTTGCCTTTGTGATTACCTTGCTGAAGAAGAGTGCTGGAGCTTGGTATGAACGAGAAGAGCAGCTGTCTGGAGTTCTTGCTATTGTTGATCAGCTATTTGAAGCCTTGAAGAGGCATTTTCAACCTATTGCACCCGAGGCTACCGCTCGAGATCTATTGGTGCGCCTTCGTCAACGAGCAAGCGTTCAAAAGTATGTATCGCGCTTCAACGAGCTGGTGCTTTAATGTCCATCCATGCACAAGTCGGAGATGATGGACAAGTTCAAGAGGGGACTCAAGCCAACTGTGGCCAAGGAAGTGGCGCTCAAGGACCCTACCAGTCTTGGAGAAATAATGGCATTGGCAACAAGGGTCGACGCTGTGGAGTATAGTCAAGGCAGTGGGGCAGTGAAAGGGGGAAGGGTGCGGGGAGTGCGCCCATGCACACTCATGCACCCTCACCCGCGAGTGGAAGCGTGCACGAGGACCTTTCCTAGTTGCATACACAAGGTGGAGTGGCCTGGTGGTATGCCACCCTTGTAAGAGGTAGAGGGCTACATGAGAGAGGAGTTGAAAAGAACTCACTTTATTAAGAAAAGTCGTGTACAAGATACGAAGGTTAGACTAGAATAAAATAAGCCCCCTCTACTTCCTTGTGCTTCCCATTTATCCTTTAACTCTAAGTGTCCTCTCTAGCAAGGTACCTCCAGAACCTTCTCCTATGGCTCCTTCCATGTACTTGACCTTGCCTAGTTGGACAAGCTAGCACACTCACACGCACACAATCACACTCTAGAATATTCTACTACACAAACCACTAACTCCTCACGGAGTTTCTAGAAATTCCCCGATCACTTGGCACTCTACGTAATTGTACGTACTTTCTGGAACCCTCATGTTTCAATGTCCTACTTTCTGGACTCCAACCGAAATTTTCGTCACTGGACCTGTCCTTGTCACTAAATAGAATCTGTGACATTAAAAACTCACTAAAAACTTCCAAAATTCATAACTATCTCAATACTTGTCCAAATGACGTGAAATAAAGGCCAAAGTTCTTTTGAAATCACACTCTATGCACATAAAATACTAGAAATAAACAAACTACACTTTCATAACCTTACATCATCCCCCTCCTCAAGATGCGACGTCCTCGGCGCATACTAAGCATAAGTGACGTAATATGAGGAATCGAGCTCACTTATACGCTAGAAAAACACATATTCACATATATTATACAAGTTGCAGGTCTTGAACAGGCTACAGGATGATACTTAATACTCCAAACTTGCTCCACTTAGTAAAAGCTCCATCGCATACATTGGCTCCACACATGGCGTCTCCTAACACAAATGCATCTTCTCTTCAACTCCTTCGTCTTGGAGTAGGCCAATATCTTCATAAGGGCTGTGACATACTCCCTCCATCATCTCCACATACTCCAAAGCTGGATCCAATGCATAATAGTCCGCCAAATCGCCAAAATACTCATTCTTCGCCCTCGTGGACAAGTGGCAACTCCTCGTCGCGCCATGTGGCTTACTCGCGGTACTTTTATAATTTTGACCAGATTACATCATGAACCTAAGTCCACTATGTTCTTGAACCTTCTGGTACCCTTAGCTACCTCTAGCTCTAAGCCATACTCCTTGTAGAGGTATTGCACTCTCTCACTCGTGTGCGTGACTCGTGGTGACCTCTCAAGACGCCAAGTGGCACCCCCTTGGCTTTTTTATGACATTTTTAGCCTGAAAGTTGTGTAATCTACATAATATCTCCCCTTTGAACTCACTGGTATGCTTTGTTTCTCCTGATTCCAAGCCTAAGACCATGATACCAGATTGCGCCTTGCCTCACACATGTGGCTCGCACGGCAGTCCAGCAGACCGCCATGTGGCACTGTCAGGACTTAAATTAATATTTTTATAAAAAAAATTACTTTTTCTGAATCTCAACCCATAGGACTACCTCTCCACAAAATTTCAGAGTCTGAATCAAAGTCTAACACTCAAACGAGATCGTCACTTTGTGCCTCACGCTCGTAGGACGCACACGCGCGCAACATGGATAAAGCTCCCGCGCCTACAAATGGCACATGCTTAAACCCCTGATTCTGAAACTTGACTATGACTCAAGGAAGGCCTCATACTAGGCCTCTCACATCATGTAGGACTTCTAGTGAAAATATTACCCACTCTCTCCTAAGTAGGCAAAAAGTAGCCAAAATCTGCCAACTTTAAACCTCGCGCTCGCCTACCCGTAAAACCCTCAAACATAGACAGATTTGAGTATCTTCCAAGCTCTTGCTCTCAAACTTCTTTCCACTTCACATCTCTTAGTTACAACTGAACTCATGGGACTGGTTTGACCTTGCTTACAAGCACTATAAACAACTATAACACTCCCCCCCCTCATCATGAAGGTAAGGCGCTTACCACTCGAGTGTCCAAGTCCAGATTTTACGCCTCTCTCGTGCTTGCTTGTATAGGCGCTGATTCTCCTAGCTTCATGTCCAGGTCTTTGTCATATATCTCCATCTTAGGCAGGACATATCAGCCCCATAACACTTGGTCTCCTCCTCATAGGTCCATATCCATAAAGTCGTAGTCTCCATCAAGCGACGATAGTAATCTTCACAAGGCATGAGCGCGTAGTCTCGCTCGTGGTGCACCAAACTCCATCATAGTCTTCTCCTTGGCTAGATGCTCACTCCCACATACCTCTGGCTCTTCTTGAAGGTCAGCCTTCACACAAGGCTCCAAGAAACACATCTGGAACGCCTCCAAGAGCTCCATAACTTGGGCATACGCACATACTCTTAGTGCTTGCACCTCATCTTGTGCACGCACACACGTCGTCTTGCAAGCGGGCTTCTCTTGAGCTCACTTTCTAGGAGCTCCTCCACTTGAGCAGTTGGGGTCTGCTCTATATATGAGCAAGGGGATCATACACCTCTACTTGCTCCACCGGCGATGTACATTCGCCAAGGTTGTTAGGAGGCACGCTTGCTCCGTGTGATGACCGGGCCAAGGTCACCAAAACAAGCGCTTCTCCTTCACCTTCACCTTCCCGCGTCGCTTCTTTGCTAGCGGGCTGAAGATAGCTACTTGTGGTCATATCTACCTCCACCTATTTCACTATCCTCACTTGACCATACTCCTCCTCGGTCTTCACTTGACCCGTGCACTAAAGCACTAGAGGATAGGCTACTCTCTTTGTGCAACTCCTTCCACATGCTTAGCTTCTTGAGTGCACTCTAGCCTTGGTCACCCCAATGACACTTCTTACTACTAAACCCAGCTTGCCTTGGTGCTCTACTTTCACATGAAGAGCTTCCATAGATGCACCAAAATCTGCCCCTTAACTATGCCATCACACAACTAATGGCACACACGCTTCAAGTGGGAGACATCTCTTGCACTAGCCCTCTTGCACCAACTTCATACCTTGCTTCTTCTTCCACACCATAGGCTCGTCTTCATCATAGTTCTCAACTCCATATACTCCGTAGTACTCTCCTCCATAAGAAAAGAGAAATCTGAACTTGAAAGGCTCCATCTCCATCTCTCCTCTTTGAAGGAAAATCTGGAATACTTCTTCTTGCTCCAAGCCTTCTCCACGGCGCTTTTCTTCACTCGAGGCTTCATCAATCTCCATAAGAATGACCAAGCTCCATCATGGCTGGTCAACATATCCAGTGGCTACATAGGAGTGATGCAAGGCAACCCAAATCTGGCCACATACTTGGCCAACTTGGTGCAACACCCCGGTGCACCCTCTCTTGAGCTTCTCATGAGCTCCTCTTGAGCTTGCGAGTGCTATGCCCGCCAAAGCTCCTAAACTTGCAAGTACACATGCTTGCTAAGTCCCTGGTTGCCTACCCTTAAAATCTGCTCCACCTTCATTGAAGATCTGAAATAAAGATGGGCACACACTCCTTTCTAGCCACTATCACCTCCATGCTAAGCACCCTCATCAAAGAAAGAGCTTAACACTAAAGCTTGCATCTTCAAGGAAAAATCCAGCCGTGTGAACTCCAGATTTTCTTCATGCTCATATGTCTCCATACTCAAGCAAAGGCTGCTATATATTACTTATAATACTACCATGCGTGGGCAACCTTCTTATACTACAAAGAAGACGTACAAAAATCTGGTTGCATCCAAGTTAACACTTCTTGAAGCACCTCCCACTTCCCATCTCCTCCCTCCTTGAAGAGAGTGAGATGCTAGCTTGCATCAACGTCTTCATGGCTGCCCTTAGCAACTTATAAATCATCCTTGCTTCTCCTCTCTACCCTCTCTACACTCCTACAAGCATCACCAACCAAAGCTCCTCCTCCAAATGAAGCAACTAGGTAGC
Organism: Mesotaenium endlicherianum; assembly: GCA_009602735.1. NCBI lineage: Eukaryota > Viridiplantae > Streptophyta > Zygnematophyceae > Zygnematales > Mesotaeniaceae > Mesotaenium > Mesotaenium endlicherianum. Next base: position 275,084 of record WELA01004349.1, on the reverse strand, counting down.
TCCGATACCATGTGAAAGGGGGAAGGGTGCGGGGAGTGCGCCCATACACACTCACGCACCCTCACCCGCGAGTGGAAGCGTGCACGAGGACCTTTCCTAGTTGCATACACAAGGTGGAGTGGCCTGGTGGTATGCCACCCTTGCAAGAGTTAGAGGGCTACATGAGAGAGGAGTGGAAAAGAACTCACTTTATTAAGAAAAGTCGTGTACAAGATACGAAGGTTAGACTAGAATAAGCCCCCTCTACTTCCTTGTGCTTCCCATTTATCCCTTTTACTCTAAGTGTCCTCTCTAGCAAGGTACCTCCAGAACCTTCTCCTATGGCTCCTTCCATGTACTTGACCTTGCCTAGTTGGACAAGCTAGCACACTCACACGCACACAATCACACTCTAGAATATTCTACTACACAAACCACTAACTCCTCACGGAGTTTCTAGAAATTCCCCGATCACTTTGGCACTCTACGTAATTGTACGTACTTTTTGGAACCCTCATGTTTCAATGTCCTACTTTCTGGACTCCAACCGAAATTTTCGTCACTGGACCTGTCCTTGTCACTAAATAGAATCTGTGACATTAAAAACTCACTAAAAACTTCCAAAATTCATAACTATCTCAATACTTGTCCAAATGACGTGAAATAAAGGCCAAAGTTCTTTTGAAATCACACTCTATGCACATAAAATACTAGAAAGAAACAAACTACACTTTCATAACCTTACAGGCAGCCACAACTTTGGAAGATATCGACACTTTGGATCTCAAGCGCCAAGCACGAGTGTTCAAGGTCCAGTACCTATGGAGTTGGGACTTGTGTAGTTCCAGCGCAGGCAGCAGAATCTTAAGCCGAGAGGACCTTGCTATAATTGTGGCAAGCTTGGACATCTGGCTCAAGACTGCCGCGTGAAGGCGAAGTAACCTCAACAACAGGAAAAAGGAGGACGCTAGTTGGTCGTTCTGGGGTGTCTACTGGCGTGAAGACGAGAACTCACAAGGATCCCCAGGAGCCTGCCGAGAAGCGAAAGACGAGATGTTGACAAGCCTATCATCGTGGAAGGAGTAGTCGACGGCAACAAGGCCAAGTGTATGGTCGACAGTGGCGCAAGTGCAAATTTTGTGCACAAGAAGCTTGTGAAGGAGTAGCAAATTCCTGTGCAGAAGCATTATGAGCCTAAGGAGGCAGTTTTGGCAAATGGGCAAAGACTCAAGTGTGGTGCATCTACGGAAGCTATTCACGTGGAAGTAGCGGAGCACCAGTAAGGAAGTTATAGAGCAGGCAGAATTAGGTCACTATGAGGTCATATTGGGCCAACCATGGCTCAGAAAAGCCAACCCTCAAGTGCACTGGAGCACAGGACAAGTGAAGGTCCAAGGGCGTGATGGTTGAATGGAGACAGCAAAATAGGTGGAGGTAGATACGACCACAAGTAACTGTCTTCTGTTAAGCCTGCAAGTTAAGAAGCTATGCAGGGCAAATCAGGTGAAGGAGATGTACCTTGTTTCGGTGGCCCTGGCCAAGTCATCAGATGGAGCAAGCGTGAATCCTAATAGCCTGGGCGAATGTACATCGCCGGAGGAGCAAGTAGTGGTGTCTGATCCCCTTGCTCAGAAGGAGCAGAGCCCAACTGCTCAAGAGAAGAAGCCTGCTGAGATGCCTGCCCACATAAAGGCGCTGCTGGAGGAGTTCAAGTGCGTATTTCCTGAGGAGCTACCTGCAGGATTACCTCCACAGAGAGCTACGAAGCACAAGATGGAGTTGGAACCAGGGAGCAAGCCACCAGTGAGACCCGCCTATTGTCAATCGTTTGCGGAGTTGGATGAGTTGAAGAAGCAACTAACAGAGTTATTGGAGAAGGGATTCACCCAACCCAGCAAGTCTCCATTTGCAGCGCCAGTCTTATTTGTGAAGAAGAAGGATGGGACTATGAGAATGTGTGTCGACTACTGGGCACTTGTAATGAATCAGTATATTAGTCGATATAATATTCATTTAAATATAATAGTTAATTAAGTTCAGCCTGCTGAACTTTAGTTAATAGTCAGTCTGCTGGACTTTACATAATTATCAGTTTGCTGACTCAGTCGAAAGCAGCAGGCTGAAAGTCCATATAAGTCAGCTTGCTGACACATTCTTTGACAGCAAGCTGACTTCCGTACTCGGTAGCAGCGAATTGCCTTGATATGCATCTAAGTGCGATATGCTAGATGAATAGCCAGATGACATCCCTATGATGGATGGCTATTCGGGATGATGGGAGATGGCAGTGGATTTGGTTAACCGAGGTCCTACCAACGTGGTTAACTCCCGGGTAGGCGGTGCCATCGCACTGACCGTTGAACAGTAAACTCATTCCATGTACATACGCTAGGCATTGCTCTCGAGTTCGGCATTCGGAAACGAGGCCAACTCTCTTGTACAGCTTACTGAGAGAGATCTGAATCCAAGGCGAGAAGCCATTGATACGCACTGTCTTCTAACCTTGCTTATGTATGAGTTTACTGATTTGCATTATTGATGCTAGTTTACTCGCATTTGACTTACGAGTATTATTCACTGCTAGTGTGTTGTCCTTTGCCGTTTAACCAGTTAACGGAAAATACCATAAAGATTACTTGCTGATATAAAGATCTTTATTAATTGTTAATCGCCTATTTGGTAAGTCGATTCATTTCAGTGGTATCGGAGCAGTTATCACAGTCTTCTTTGTATGGTAAGGACAAGGTCTCAAACTAGCAACTCCCGAGACATGGAGAACCAGGATAACGAGAATGTCGAAAACCAGGCGGAAAGCCATGTAGCGGGAAACCGTACCTATTCGGAAGCAGTAGCGGATACTGCAGCTAGGGAGGCTGCAGATGAGGCAGCTGCTATTGCCTCAGTCGCAGCTCAGCAAGCTGAGGAGGAGATAGCCAGACTAGAAGCTGAACAAGTAGCAAAGGCCGCTGAAGATATACAAAGGAGGGAAGGACAGCCAGCTGACGAGCGCACTGTTGAAGAACTTATGGCATCAAGGGCCAATGTTCTGAACCCACCTCCTGCCGTACAACTCAATGTACCCCTAGGTCAAATACGTGACCGGCTGAATGCGGCAGGAATTGCTGCTGCAGGAGCAAGAGGGATTGTTGAGGACACTACTCAGCGAGTAGATGCCAATGCTGCTGCTGCATTTGCTAATCTACCACCCCAAAATGTAGACTTGGGAGCATTGTTCGTTCAGATGCAGTCGCAAATGGCGACCATGTATCAGTCCCAGCAGGAGGACAAAAGAATCATAATGTCCCTACTCCGGGACAGAGACCAACTGGGGTCTCACACCACTAGTGGTGGTGGCCGAGGGCCTAGTAAGCCCAAGCCGAAACCTCCCCAGGACTATGATCCTGAGGGAAACAGAAAATATTACCTGATCAAGTTTCTCGCGGATGTTGAGCAGTGGCTGGAGAACTACCCAGAACTGCAAGATTACGAGAAGGTCAGGCACACCGGTGCGCTACTGAAAGGCAGTGCCGCAGACTGGTGGCTTTACTGGAAGGAAGAGCGTAAGGCTCGGCAACTCGGTGACCCTACGTGGGTAGAGTTTGTCGAGAAGTTGCATGAGAAGTTTGATGTCATCAACCAGCAGGAGAAAGCTATCTATGCGATGATCTCCCTGACACTGAAGCAGACCACTTCAGTTGCTGAGTTTGCTCAAAAGTTCCAAGAGAACATGATGAAGCAGCCTGATTTGCCAGAACGGTATAGGATAGCATACTTCAGGTATGGCTTGAAATCCGAGGTCTCTGGTCATTTTGCTGAGAAAAAGTATGAGAAACTGGCTGACTTGATCCAGGATGCTGACGCCTGGGATCAGCAGCAGTTCAATCACAAGCGCCAGAGTAACGCTTTGGTGTCTAAGATTGTCAAAAAGCCCCACGGTTCCTACAATGCAGTTGAAGGAGACCAGGCTGAGGATAATCAGGGTGATGAATATGAGTATGAGTACAATGCTATTCAGTCTAGAGGTAGAGGTGGTCCCTCTCGAGGTGGCTATGGAAGGGGTGGTGGTAGGACTAAGCCGAGACCAGCCTCAGCAAAATCTACTTGCTACCATTGTCAGCAGAAAGGCCACTACAGAGAACAGTGTCCGGTCAAGCACCTGCCTAAGGTCGAGAGAAAAGACCAGCCTTTAAAAGACAGCAACAGTCAGTAATCCAGTCTACTGACTGTGAGGATGCTAGAGATAGTGAGTCGTCACTAGCTGCCCTCGTAGCAGGTATTATGGGTCCTGCTGAACTGGATTCACTATGCATGCCTGACAAACAGATAAAGGAGACCATCAGTAATATAGACGTCCAGAGAGTGCACACTCTGGATGCTCTTGTTCCACCTGATGTCCAACATTTCTTTGCTACGTCAGGAGAACAATGCGAAAGTCAGGAAAAGACAGTCCCCCCTATCCTACTGCATTGCATGATTGCAGGTAGGAAGGTGAGGGCATTTGTTGACGGAGGGGCGTCACATACTTTTATTCACAAGGACTTAGTTAAGCGGCTAAGGCTGCCTACTGTCACCCAAGGGAATAGAAAAATATTCCTTGGAGATGCCTCAAGTATCCCGGGAGGAGTTATAACCAAGCCTATTGAGGTCCAGTTAGGTTCTGGCATTGCAGTTCTAACTGAAACGCTTACATTTGAGGTACTCAACACTGGCTTTTATGATCTCGTGCTAGGCAGGTCCTGGCTTAATAGACATCAAGCTGAAGTGTGTTGGAGCAGAGGTACAGTTAAAGTGAGAGGAGCCAGTGATGGGCAGACTGACTTGGCACCCACCAGTGCTCTTCCTCTTGTCCTGTGTGGATGGCAAATGAAGGAAAAGAAGAGGCTTCCAGAAGGATGCAAGTTGCTGAATGCAATGGAGTTCGTCAAAAGCTGGAACCAGAAGGAAGACAGAATGTTCTGTCTGCTGCTAAGAGAGGTACCTCCTCAACCTGAAGAAGTGGTTGAGAAAAAGGTAAGCCCTCCGGAGCACCCTACTGCTGCAAAAATTGTTGCTCAGTACACTGATGTGTTTAACATGCCTCCAGGACTACCCCCTAAAAGGGAAGTAGATCATAGGATTGATCTATTACCTGGTAGCCAGCCACCCTGGCAACGCACTTATGGCTTGTCTTATTTGGAGAGCGAGGAGTTGAAAACACAGATTGCAGAGCTGGAGGAAAATGGTTACATTTCTCCCAGTAAATCACCGTACGGCGCACCTATCCTATTTGTTAAGAAAAAGGATGGCAGTATGCGGATGTGTGTGGATTACAGAGCCCTGAACAGAATTACAGTAAAGAACAAGTATGCTTTACCCAGAATCGAGGACTTGCTTGATACCCTGTCTGGCGCTAAGGTGTTCAGTAAGATAGATCTCAAGAGTGGTTATCATCAAATCAGAATTGCTGAGGGGGATGAACACAAGACTGCTTTCCGCACACGTTATGGACACTATGAGTTCAACGTGATGCCATTTGGACTGACTAATGCTCCTGCTACCTTTATGGGTGCTATGAATGACATTTTCAGACCTTATTTGGATAAGTTTGTGCAAGTTTTCCTGGATGATATTTTAATTTTCTCTAAAGATGAAGCTCAGCACACTGAACACTTAAAGAAAGTGCTGGACACTCTGCGGAAAAATCACTTGTATGCTAAAATGAGCAAGTGTGATTTCTTTAAGGAAAGTATTGAATTCTTAGGCCACGTTGTCAGTAAAGAGGGCATCAGTGTGGATCCTAAGAAAGTCCAGACCATAAGGGACTGGCCAGTACCACAGTCTGTCTCTGAAGTTAGATCCTTCCTCGGGTTGGCTAACTACTATAGGAGATTTATTGAGAATTATTCCACAAAGGCCAGTAAACTGACTGACCTTACTAAGAAAGACATCGGGTATGTGTGGGGGGAAGAGCAGCAGGCTGCCTTCCAGACCCTTAAAGATGCCCTTTGTTCTGCCCCAGTGCTAGCCGTGTATGACCCCAGCAAACCGGTGCAGGTGGTTACTGATGCCTCTGATTTTGCCATGGGTGCTATTTTGTTGCAGCCTGCTGACAAAACCACAAAGGATGGTAAGGTACGGCAGGAGTGGCATCCTGTGTTGTATGAGTCTATGAAATTTAATCCAGCGGAGATTAATTACTCAGTGCATGATAAAGAGCTGCTAGCTATCATTCATGTACTCAAACAGTGGAGAGCATACTTACATGGTAAAGCTTTTAAGGTGATTACAGATCATCTAGCTCTGACCCACTTTCAGAAGAAGTCCAAGCTGTCGAGGAGGGAGAACCGCTGGAGCCAGATGCTGGAGCAGTTCCAAGTCCAGATCGACTACAAACCAGGGAAGTTGAATCCTGCTGATGCACTCTCTAGAAGACCTGACTTGCAAGAAAGGAACTTTAGTCAGCATGCTGTAGATAAAGTCCTGTGTGCACTCACTTCACTAAAGGTGAAAAAGTCCTTCCTTGAACAACTTAGGAAAGCCTACCTTTCTGACCCAACATTTGAGCCCAGCCCCACTACTGGTGTGTGTCGTGCTACTGCACTCGGGTATAAGCTCAAGGGAGGGGTCTGGGTGACTGAAACCACTTCAGGCAGGCTGAAGCTGGTCATTCCTAATAATTTGGAAATAAGGTCTCTCTTACTGAGTCAAGCTCATGACAGTCTCCTGGGTGGACATTTGGGGCAGGCCAAAACTGTTGGCAAACTGGCAAAACATTATCATTGGGAGGGGTTACCCCGGGAGGTCTTGAAATATGTCAAGTCCTGTGACCAGTGTCAGAGAAATAAGTCTCGGCACACACCACCCGGAGGTCTCTTGCAACCGCTACCCATCCCAGCGGGACGCTGGGAAACTATATCCATGGACTGGGTGGTCTCACTACCAAGAACTGCCAACGGGCATGATTCAATACTGGTAGTCGTGGATAAACTGACAAAAATGGTCATTTTTATCCCCACAACTGTCAAAGTGACTGCACTCGAAACAGCGAGACAGTTTTACAACCATGTAGTATGCCAACATGGGCTCCCTTCTAATATCATCTCAGACAGAGACTCAAAATTCACCTCTAAGTTCTGGAGAGCTTTAATGGGGTTAATGGGAGTCAAACAGCTGCTCAGCACAGCAAACCACCCTCAGACTGATGGGCAGACTGAAAGAACTAACCGAGTTCTGCAGGAGGTGCTGAGAGCATATATTAACCAAAAACAAGATAATTGGGATGACCTGTTGCCTCAAATTCAGTTTGCGGTCAACAGTGCGGTGCACGCGTCAACGGGCAAAACTCCTTTTGAACTCAGCCTGGGTAGAGTCCCTAAGTCTCCTCTAGATGTGCTAGGGGAATCTTTAACTCACCCTGAAGGGATTGACAACCCGGTCTCCCTCCAGTTAACTCAGGAGTTTGCTGACACCCTGTCAGAAGTCCAACGAAACTTGCACACGGCCCAAGAAAACCAACAAAAATACGCTAATCAACACCGTCGGGAACTGACATTTTCCAAGGGGGATTTAGTCAAACTGCATTCTCAGCACCTGTACCTCCCTGGTGTGGTCAAGAAAAAGCTTGGCCCTGTCTGGGTCGGTCCATATTCGGTGGTCCGTCGTGTCGGTCAGAATGCTTACAAACTGAACATGTCAGCTGAATACAAGGGGCACCCGGTCTTTAATGTCTCCTTCCTGGAACCGTACATCAAAGGTGATACACTGTTCACAGGTCGGTTCCCTGTCCAACCGGGACCGGTCCCCGCTGTCCGGGACGGCGACCCTGAGGAATATGAGGTCGATGAGATTTTAGACGCTCGCTCGGTCCGTCGATCGTCTAAATATGTCATGAAATACCTCATTCGATGGAAGGGTTACGATGCCTCTGGGGACACTTGGGAGTTTAAGGACCACTTGACCAATGCCAAAGGGGCGTTGACACGGTTCCACCTTCGGGCCGCTGGAGTCCCTCCATAACTGTCATTTCAGTTGACACGGGAAGGTGACAGGCGGTCCTGTCTCCATTTAAGTTGGAGGGGAAAATATATGACAGTTAGTGAGCGAGAGCGATAAAAACACACTCATACGTTTATGTGTAGCGCATCGCAACTACGTCAACTTTTAGCAATCATCCTGTAAGGTAAACAGCAGCGAAGCCACTATACTAAATACTAACATACTTCCTGCAATCCCTATGACAAAGGTCCATATCCTACTAACTTGTGCCCTGGTTACATGTGCAGGATGGCGCCCACCACACAAAAGGAGGACAGAAAGCGCAAGGCAGAAGAAGCCAGGAGGACAATGGAGCAATACCAGAAGGAGCTGGCGGCGACGTCCCTCACCAGGAGAGAACAAGAAAGGGTCCGCAAACAACAAGAGGCGGCAGAAGAGGCACAGAGGAAGAAGGATCAGGAAGCGGAAAACCTCAGGAAGGCTGAGGAGGAGAGACAGAAGAAACAGCAAGAAGAAGCGGCAGCGGCAGAAGAGGAGAAAAGAAAAAAGATTGAAGCGGACAGACAGAAGAGCTTGGCCACTTACAGGTATACTGTGGTGGGTGGCCAAAACTTCGATAACCTGAAGGAAGCATTGCTGGCAGCCCAGGAGATCAACAGGCTGGAACAGACAACACTGCTACAGAAGGAAGGAGCTACAGCACTGGACAGGTACATCGAGACACACACCGGCGTGGTCCTTTACGAAGATTATGCTAAGATGGTGGGCTATACAGCGGAGCAGGCCCGGTATCTCGCAGATGATTCAGAGGACAAGCCGGTCCCCACATCGGGAATAGTGGGAGATCAAAGACTCATCCGGATGGTGAGCATGCGGCCCGATAGCTTTAAGGATACGGTATTCTACCTCACACTCCTGCCAGCTTACAATGAAGTTGAGAGAAGGAGCTGGGAGTACTTGGCCAGGGAAGCAGGACAGCAGATGTTCTCTCCCCACTGGTTCTCGTGTAAACTGAGGAAGGCTGAGCACGGACCCCAGTACTACCAGCAGCCAACAGACTGGAGGTGGATGACCGTCACAAATAAGAAGCAGGAGTGTGACCGAGCCCAACCGGATGACTTCCACTATGGCCTAGACGGCTATCTCATCCTACCACCTCACATTGCCCCTTGGGACCCCAGGCTGAATGGATGCCTGAGCAATATGAATGCAGAGACCAAGGAGCATAGGAGGAGGGAACTACTTCTCTAAGGGAAAGCATGCCTTTCT
>WELA01004349.1:249589-265826 GCA_009602735.1 Mesotaenium endlicherianum | reverse complement strand
AGGCTGAAGGCCAAGCAACCTCCAGCGCGCCCTAAGAAAGGGAGGTCGGTAGACTATTCCATGTCTACTAGGGAGCAGGTCGACTTAGTGGACGAGACCCCTACTCTCTCCGAGGAGGAGGATGAGGAGGATGAGGAAGAAGAATAAGGCAGAGGAGAAGCATCAGCAGCAGGTACTCAGGATACCCAGAGACAGGCAGTGGCACTTCCTAAAGAACCACGATTAGGTGTGTGGAATGTGATCCCCGTTATGGGGACAACTGGACCCCGCGCTCGCTCCCCCAGCCCACCTGCCCAAGCAGGGGAAGAAGCTGATCTGACTGTACTGGGCAGCAGACACAGACAGAAATCCCCAGAGGACAGGGGTGCCAGAAGAGGGACACGCGGGTGGGCCAGAGGTATGCCAGCCTCCCCCTCCGCTCAGGGGCATGTACCTCTAGCCAATGTATTTCAGCATCCTACTGGAATGCCTGTCTATGTGGGAATCAACACCCAAATAGTTGAAGAGCAGGCCACCATCCTCCGTTCTCCTCGAGGGCCAACTTTAGAGCAAACAGGGTTCTTTAGAAGGCCAGCTGACAGACCTAGAGGGCTGTCCAGATCTAGGTCCAGATCTCCGTCCCCTGATCCTGAAGCCCCAGGAACCACCCCTTAAGGTGACAGGCTGAAAAGATAGTCAGTAAGGGAGGCTGGTCAGGGTCAGTTTCTTTATTTAAAGCTTTTGCAGTTTAATGTTGTCGAGGCGACAACAAGTTAAGTTGGAGGGATTGTAATGAATCAGTATATTAGTGGATATAATATTCATTTAAATATAATAGTTAATTAAGTTCAGCCTGCTGAACTTTAGTTAATAGTCAGTCTGCTGGACTTTACATAATTATCAGTTTAATGACTCGGCCAAAAGCAGCAGGCTGAAGTCAACTTAAGTCAGCTTGCTGACACATTCTTTGACAGCCAGCTGACTTCCGTACTCGGTAGCAGCGAACTGCCTCGATATGCATCTAAGTGTGATATGCTAGATGAATGGCCAGATGACATCCCTATGATGGATGGCTATTCGGGATGATGGGAGATGGCGGTGGATTTGGTTAACCGAGGTCCTACCAACGTGGTTAACTCCCGGGTAGGCGGTGCCATCGCACTGACCGTTGAACAGTAAACTCATTCCATGTACATACGCTAGGCATTGCTCTCGAGTTCGGCATTCGGAAACGAGGCCAACTCTCTTGTACAGCTTACTGAGAGAACTCTGAATCCAAGGCGAGAAGCCATTGATACGCACTGTCTTCTAACCTTGCTTATGTATGAGTTTACTGATTTGCATCATTGATGCTAGTTTACTCGCATTTGACTTACGAGTATTATTCACTGCTAGTGTATTGTCCTTTGCCGTTTAACCAGTTAACGGAAATTGCCATCAAGATTACTTGCTGATATAAAGATCTTTATTAATTGTTAAGCGCTTATTTGGTAAGTCGATTCATTTCAGCACTCAACAAGGTCACCATCAAGAACAGATACCCACTTCCACGAGTGGACGAGTTAATTGACAGGCTTGTCGGGGCGAAGTATTTCTCGAAGATCGATTTGAGGAGTGGCTATCACCAGGTACGGATTGCGGAAGGAGACGTTCAGAAGACTGCTCTTAGGACTCGTTATGATTTATTTGAGTTCACAATCATGCCTTTTGGATTGACCAATGCACCTGCTACATTCATGGGATTCATAATTAGTATCTTCAGACCCTATTTGGACCAGTTTGTGGTGGCATTTTTGGACGACATTCTGATCTATTTGAAGACTTTGGAAGAGCATGTGGAGCATCTGAGGAAGGTATTGGAGATCTTGAGAGATCAGAAGCTATATGGGAAGAGGAGCGAGTGCGACTTCTGTCTCAAGGAGGTCGAGTTTCTTGGGTACATAGTGGGAGCTGAAGGAGTCAAGGTGGAGCAGAAGAAGGTGCAAGCAGTCAGAGATTGGCCAATACCTGCTGATATTCATCAACTCAGGAGCTTCCTCGGTATGGCAAACTATTATCAACGCTTCATTGAAGGATTTGCCAAGGTGTGTGCACCGCTCACGGACACGTTGAAGAAGCAGGAGAAGTGGCTATGGGGTGGCAAGGAGCAGCAAGCCTTCAAGAAGATTATGGAGCTGTTGACAAAGGCACCTGTGTTGGCAATTGCAAGTCTAGAGCTTCCTTTCACCATCATCACGGACGCATCAAATTTTGCAGTGGGAGCCATTCTTCTCCAAGACCAGGGCAAAGGATTGCAGCCTGTGGCATATGAGAGCAGGAAGTTGAAACCTGCAGAGCAGAACTATGCAGCACACGAGCGGGAGATGTTGGCTATTATCCAGGCTTTGAGGATTTGGCGATGTTATGTGGACGGCCGGAAGGTGTTCATCAAGACCGACCACAAGAGCTTGGAGAAGTTCATGACGCAGCCAACGTTGACACCAAGACAAGCAAGGTGGATGGAGTTTCTGCAACAGTTTGACCACAAGATTGAGTACTTACCTGGGAAGGTCAACCCTGCAGACGCTTTATCCAGGAGGTGCGATCTTGCAGCTATCTTAGTCATCAAGGAGAGTATGGACTTCAAGGAGAAGCTTAAGAGAGGTTATGAGGAGGACCCAGAGTTTGCTGATGGTGGAGCAGCTGAGTCCAACTCGAGTATGCAGAAGAAGGACGTCATATGGTATTATGGTGATTCCAAGAGAGTGGTGGTACCTGACATCAAGGAGTTACACGATATTACAGGAGATGTTTGCACGGTATTACTATGCGAACTCTTGACCACGACGAGGAGATTATGATGCCCGATGGATTCTCCTATACTACCCCTTCCAAGAAGACGTACCCCTTGGCACTCTCTATCAAGTCCTTCAAGGATAGAGTAGTATTGTAGTGATTTGAGTTATTATATATTGGTTTGCATATATTTTAATGTTTTCAAATATATTCGGAGTAGTATTGTGTGGATTCAAGTGTGAATAGGTACTCTAGTGACTTGGTTCATGTCCTTTGAACCTTCCAAGGCATTTTCGAAGTTAGAGGAAAGACCTAGAAGAACTCCACGTGGCAAAAGTCAAATGTGCCATTTTTAGGTCAAAAGGACATTTGTCCATTATTTTAGAAAGAGGTGGCAAGTTTTGGGATGTGTTGGGTGCCAACACATCAGCATACACCTTCCTAGAAATTACTTATGTAGCAAGTATATAAAAAAGAGCTAGAACATAGAAAGATTGCAGAATCACTCTTGTACTTGCCAAATTGCAGAAATATATTAACTATCAAGAAGCCATCTCTCTTTCAAGAAGCTACCCCTTGTGTTCAAAGATCCTTGTCTTGAATAAATAAAGTATTATATTTCGCTAAGTACTTTATCTATCTGTTTCACTACATCATCACGTCGTTACCAGTGAGTGGTCAAGGGCACGATGCAATTTGGGTTGTATCTGATAGACTCAGCAAGATGGCTCACTTCATACCCATGAAGGAGACTTGTACGGCAGCAGATGTGGCACGACTATTCTTTGATTATATTTTCAGGCTACATGGGTTGCCAAAGGTGATTGTTTCATATCGGAATCCAAGGTTTACTAGCAACTTTTGGTGGTCATTGTTTACTTTGATGGGGACCAAACTGAGTATGAGCACTTCTTATCATCCTCAGACAGACGGGCAAAGTGAGAGGCTCAACAGAACTCTGCAAGAGGTGCTCAGGAGTTTCACTATAGAGGACCCTTTAGAGTGGGACAAGAAGTTGCCAGAGTTGGAGTTTGCCTACAATAACAGCATGCAAGGATCGACCAAGCAGTCACCATTCACTATGGTTTATAGAAGAGAAGTATATCATCCAGGGAACATCTTGTTGGAGAAGGCCAAGGAGACTGAGGTTCCTACTACACAAGCTTTTATGGAGCAGATGGCCAACACGTGGGATATGGCAAAGACGTGTATTTGGAAGGCACAGGAAGAGCAAGTCAAGCATGCTAACAAGCACAGGAGGAAAGTGACATTCCATGTGGGTGACAAAGTACTCTTGTCAACAGAGAATCTACTTTCTACAGGCAAGAGGAAATTGCGGGCACGGTTTACAGGTCCCCTTGTGGTGCTCAAGCAGGTTAATCCAGGGACCTACAAGCTAGAACTTCCTTCAGGCTGGCGTATCCATGATGTGTTCCATGTCAGTTGTTTGCGGCCATACGTTGACCCGAATGAAGGACATCCGGGACGACTACCTACACCGCCGCCACCGGTTGAGATCGATGATGTATTGGAGTATGAAGTAGAGGCGATTGTCGGCAGCCGACGAGTCAAGCGAGGTCAACGACTTGTTCAAGAGTATCTGGTCAAGTGAAAAGGCTACCATGCAAACGACAACACATGAGAGCCAGAGGCCAACTTGACTCATTGTAAGAGTAAGTTGAGGCGTTACCTTCTGAATGCGTCGAGGACGTCGCATCTTGAGGAGGGGGATGATGTAAGGTCATAAGTTTATAAAGTGCATTTTTGAGTTTCATGAAAGCATGTTTTGACTGCATAGAAGCGTAGAGTGCATGTTGTTGTCATTTTGATATAAAGTTCATCGAATTTGGTTAAGTATTGAGAGAGTTATGGATTTCCAAAGTTTAATCAGTTTTGAGGTCGGTTGACAACTGTCCTTAATTCGCGGTGAGCGCGACCGTCGGATTGACCGACAGCGTCAAGCGATCTGGCCCGTTAGAGTGAATTCAAACCTTTACGTAAGTTCGGCTGACTCGGAGTGCCGACTAGGTCGATTCACCTAGAAGTTTCGGATTAGCCTAGCGCGTCTAAGTTAGTATATTCTAGATATTTCGATGCATGCATGTGGACGTCAAATCGGCCCGACACGTCAGATGAGACTGATCTGGCTTTCTCACGAATATTTTGGAAGGGAAGATTTGACAGACACTTAGGAAAATCCGTTGCCAAGCGGCCCTCTTGCCTAGGGGTGAGCGGCCTTTGTAGAAACTATAAATAGACATAACTACATCATTTCTTATCAATTTTCACTTTTGTAAATTTCTACGGGTGTGTAATGACAAGGCCTTCCATCCTACATCATTTGTGAGCAGTTTCTTGCTACTCAAAATATTGAGTAATTTTCCTAAGCATTCTTAGTGATATGCCGTTGCACTCTTTAGTATGTTTGCGACAAGTTCCTTTCCTCGAGAGTTACTACGCTTCCACTAAGGCACTCTGCCCCTTTCAATCATGCCAGCTAAGAAAGACGCCTAAGGCAACTGGTCTGAGAAGTCGATGTGCGGTGACTTTCGTAAGCTTAACGAGGTCATTGAGTAGGATATATATTCTATGCCAACCCCTGACAAGATTATCGACAACATGGGCGCTTGTACTTGGTTCTCGGTGCTGGATTTGAGGCAGGGTTTCAACCAGATACTCGTCGCGGAGGAGGACCATCACAAAATGGCTTTCAAGGGGTCGCAGCGTCCCTACGAGTTGCTACATAAGCCACTCAACGACTTGCTACACAAGGGCGTTGCCTACATATGGGGACCAAAGCAGCAGGCGGCGTTTGACAAGCTCAAGGAGCTGTTGGTGAGCGCCCCAGTACTATGACGGCCTAACTATCAGAAGCCCTTCATCCTCCACACCGATTGGTTGCGGGCAGGGCTTGGAGAGGTGCTGGTGCAAGAGCATGACGGCTTTGAGCATGTGGTGGCTTACGCCAGCCGCAACAACAATTGTGCTGAGGGCAACTACGGCTCTTATGAGGGGGAGTGCCTACCAGCTGTGTGGGCTATTGTGCACTTCAAGCACTATCTCTGCGGTACCCACTTCCGCTTGGTCACCAACCATCAGCCACTCAAGTGGCTCATGACGTCGGAGCGCCTAACAGGCAAGTACGCACGGTGGGCGCTCATCTTGCAGAAGGACACCTTTGACGTGCACCATCGCCCAGGGTTGACGAACTTGGACGCCAACGGCCTCAGTTGCAACCCCCTGCCCTCTTCTAGGGACCTCACAATAGCCCGCCACGATGAGGATGAGCCTGTTCTCTGGCACGCGGCGGCGTTCCTGGCCTTCGCCGTTGACGGCGACGTGCGGCCCGCAGGGTTCACTGGCCTAGACATGGTGACCGTCACCACTCGGCAACTGGCACTGGCAGCAGCGGAGGAGCAGGACAGCTGGCAGCGCAAGCCCGAGGACGTGTGGGACGACGCCCCAGTGCTGCAGTACGTCACGGCCAAGGAGTTGGCCCCAGGCATCAGTGCGCGCAAGCGCAGCCGCGTTGTAGTGATTTGAGTTGCATATATATTAATGTTTTCAAATATATTTGGAGTAGCATTGTGTGGATTCAAGTGTGAATAGGTACTGGTTCATGTCCTTTGAACCTTCCAAGGCATTTTCGAAGTTAGAGGAAAGACCTAGAAGAACTCCATGTGGCAAAAGTCAAATGTGCCATTTTTAGGTCAAAAGGACATTTGTACATTATTTTAGAAAGAGGTGGCAAGTTTTGGGATGTGTTGGGTGCCAACACATCAGCATACACCTTCCTAGAAATTACTTATGTAGCAAGTATATAAACAAGAGCTAGAACATAGAAAGATTGCAGAATCACTCTTGTACTTGCCAAATTGCAGAAATATATTAACTATTAAGAAGCCATCTCTCTTTCAAGAAGCTACCCCTTGTGTTCAAAGATCCTTGTCTTGAATAGATAAAGTATTATATTTCACTAAGTACTTTATCTATCTGTTTCACTACAGTGGTATCGGAGCCTTCACGTCCTTCACGCCATAACAGGCTTTGTTTCACTACACGCGTCCTCAAGCGCAGCCAGGACTTTGTCTTCATGGAGGGGCGCATGCGACGAGTGATGGCAAACGGCTCCACCCTGGTGGTTCCTGAGCTTGCTATACGCAGCCTGCTGGTGCAACGTGTGCACAAGACGCTTGGACATTTTGGTGTTAAGCGCACTCTTATTCTCCTCCAGGCTGAGTACTGGTGGTACGGCATGACTAAGGTTGTCGCTGACGTCGTCAGCAGCTGCACTCTTTGCGATCGGGTGCGCTCGAGCTTCACAACCTGCACCGTTGCTCTTAGCCCTCTCCCTAGTCAGGGGCTGTTCTACAGACGGTCGCTCGACTTGGCGGGGGAGCTGCCCAAATCGCGCCGAGGCAACCTCTATGTCTTGGTGATGATTGAGCACATGTCCAAGTAGATTGAGCTTGTGCCTTTGCCCAGCAAGGCCTGTGAGGGGATTGCTCAGGCTTTCCTCGACCAGGTGCTTAGCCGCTTTGGCGGCTGCGCTGAGGTCCTAACCGACCAAGGCAAGGAGTTCCAGGGCAGCTTTTAGAAGCTGCTGGAGCGCTCGATGATCGACCATTGCACTACCTCCTGCGACCATCCCCAGGCTGACGGTCTTGCAAAGCGCATGGTGCAGACCGTCAAGCTTGGACTGCAGAAGTACTGCCTGGCCCACGACAGCACCTACTGGGACGATGCCCTCCCATGGTTGGCTATGGGGTACAGGTTTAGTATGCAGGCCTCCCTGGCCTCGCATTCTCCCTACTTTCTTCTCTACGGCCAATAGCCAGTCTTGCCCGCAGCAGCCAGGACCGTGGCCGAGAACGTCTTGGAAATGGACAGTCCCGAGACGTGGCGTGCTCTTATTGAGCAGCGTGCACAGCTCTTTCAACGCCTGATGCCCATGGCCATGGACAACCTCAGCATTGCTCAGCATCACGACACACTGATGTATGCCATGACTCATGGAGGAGCCTATCACCCGCGGGTGTTGCAATTTTTTGCAGGTGACTTTGTGTACCTGCGACGCCAGACGAAGAACACCCTCGACACCAGTAGCTCGCCCGTCATCCTGTGCGTCAGGCTTGTCTTGGCGTCAGGAGTTTTCTGGAGTTGGAAGGCGCAAATGGCCGTCTTCACAAGGACCACACGAAGAATTGTGGACCATGCGATTTTCCTAACCTTGATATACAGGTTTGTTCCCGCGACGCGCGGCCGCCCAAGGACTGGGCGTGCCAGATCTGCCACAGCCCCGGCCAGGAGGCCAGGATGATGCTCTGCGACAGCTGCAACCTCGGCTTCCACATCGGCTGCCTCGACCCGCCGTTGGCCCGCGTACCAGCTGGCGACTGGTTCTATAGTGACTGCACTGCTTTAGCTTTAGGCAGCAATCACAGCCCATCAGCTGGTGGCTGAGAGCTAGGGAGGGAATTAAAACAATTGACGCTTGACTGTCTTTTTGGCTATAAAGCCACATGTACAATAGACTTCATTGCAGCAAAGCCTGCATGCATTGCTTGTGTCAATGATACGCACTTGATCTCCTACCGCACGACAGCTGTTATGATTTATTGAGTCAAGGTTGATGTACAAAATTGAGCTTCACATGTGTGAACCATCAACCTAAGAAGACCGACTTTGCATTTTATATGTTGACCTTTTCTAGATTTCCAAGTCACCAAAGTGTAGCGCGTCGAAGCATCTTCCGATGGCACCGGTTTTGCGTCGTTTGGTTAAATACCGAGCGAGATAGGCGCGATTTGCACCCCTTTTGGCCCCTAGCGGAAACACACCAAATGGCCGACTTGTCAATCAAATGTACCCAAAGGTGACATTGTTGGCCATTCGTGACCCCAAGGACCCTTAGCTTTGTGCGCACAAATCTGCGAGCCCCTTAGCCCACATAAGTCCTGCACTTCCATAGTATAAGTGCATCATTGAGGCTATAACTTGGTGACTGCATCACCTACTCCTAGAGGAAGCTTCCTCAAGTTCGAGATTCACTTTTGAGGCGCTATCTAGGTAGAATCACCCAAGGTAAGCTCCACCAATGAGAGACACGTAGCATATTGTACGTGCGTTGCTTTGATTGGTTCAAGTTATGCTTAGCCTATAGGAGTGCTTGTACATGCCTTGTACACATTAGTGTACATAGGAGAGCCTCCTAGAGTGACTACATGCGTTGCATACGACGCCGGGTTTCCAAGAGTATAAGTACTAGAGATGTCCCTAGAGGAACATCTTTTTAGAAGTCCCATTATGCCAGTTGTATGTTACAGAGTTATCGGTGAAGCTTACACTTTTGACTCTTGTATTTTCAGGACCACTTAGTTTCTCTCTTGTGAAGAGCAAGCCTTGCTGGCTTCCAATCATTTGAAGAACTTTACAAGTGGTAAGCAAAGTCACAGCTTAAACTCCCTGCCATAGGACTACTCTTGAAGATCATGATGTGCTTCTAGTGAATTCAAACATTTGACGCTTGACTGTCTACCAGGCTATAAAGCCACATGTACAATAGACTTCATTGCAGCTAAGCCTGCCTGCTTATAATACATTGCTTTTGTCGATGATACGCACTCAATCTCCTACCGCACGATATGAATATTTTTGTCCAAAAAGGGGAATTTTTTTTTTTTTAAATTGATAGATATGAGCCAAGAATATATGTTTTTTTCACAAATGTATGTACCCAAGATGTGTCTAGCATGTTTCCTAGAGCGTGAGGGAGTATAGTGTTTCCATTTATTTAAAGAATCTTACTTGTATAAATTGTTATATTAATTCTCCCCTTGACAATATTGAGGCATACGGTGTTTGGATTGCCATCATAAAAATCAATAAAATATTATACATGGGTAAATGGGCTTGGTGTTAAAATGTAAAGGTCCCGTTGTGTTGTTTTTGAGTTTGCTTCTATTTTGGCATCTTCTATTAGCATCAATGTTTGAAACATGCAAATTTTGCGCATTGTTGAGGAACGGGTGTGAGAAGGCATTTGTTTTTTTATTGTTGTAACCTTCCAACATTCTCCTCTATTTGAGGCGCACTGTAGGCTTCATTGATCTTTAATTTCTATCTATTTTTATTTGAAAGAGGAATCTCCATATCTATGCCTTTCCATTGTCTAATTGTCTTACTTTTGTTGCATATATACCTCAATACATAATACTACTGATTTTTGCATAACAATATATCTTTTTACTCCATGGTCATTGAACTCTTGGATAAGCAAATGATATTATAACCGCCGTATACGCTTTCGGAAGGGCATTATCAAGCATCATGCAAAGGAATTTGAATGCAAAATATAAAATTATTTCTTCCACACACAAAAATTGAGCCGTACAGCCCGCTTTAAATGAGTACAACGCGCTGGCCAGGTTGCATTAATGTCGGTGTGAAATGGGGGTGTCGAGTATTTTCCGGTCAATCCTGGTCAATCCGGTCCAACGAGGGGCTGTGGACCGGTGCTGGACCAAAGATTTGACTTTCCCCGGATGGCCAGAGATTGCCTGGGATGGTCGGGGACAGCCTGGGATGGCTTGGGGTTGCCTGCAGCTCGTATAGAGCAGCGCATGTTTTACGCCTCCTCAGGACTCCCGAAACTTTGTACAAAAAGTAAGCTCAGGTTTCATTCCACCTATCCTCCTGACCTGATCCAGCACCAGCACAATGTTACCAAACACCTGTGAGGACAATGTGACCATATTGACAAAGCACTATAGTAGGCACAAGTGTTGCTCTTTGCCGAGTTCAGGATATTGCTCGCAATATTATGGGGTGCTAATTGTTGCAAGAAATCCTAAATTTTGTATTTTGTCGCAAAGTCTGCAAGTGAAGTTGGCGCTTTGTTTGTCTCATTGAGTTTTTTTGCAAGGTTGAAAAAGCACCGCAGGCGACTTCGGGCTGCTGATTTTTAATTTGCAACGATTTTCAAAAGACGCCACCAAGATCTACTTATTACTGATACTTTTTGTAGTAACCTACACTTCATTGATTTTTGTCACAAACCTTTTGCACCTTATATTCCCTGCCCGGCGAGTGTGTTTCTAACGGCCGCCTGCGAGTTTACAAGTGCATGACGTCGTGGACTGTTGATTGCGGATAATATTTATGACCAGGCGGCGTCGACGCCCGTCGAATCTAGTTGAACATTGATGAAGTTGAACGGTGTCCAGCGTCGATTTAATTGAATCATTATCTCGTAATTTGCGGGATATTCTCAATTCTATCTTCCACCACTGATTAAACTATAGTTGTCAATAATTGCCTCAACTTCATTACACTCTAGTACCTGCTCGTACCACTCGTATCAGCTCTTACTCTATTCTTGTAGTTATGACCCGCATTTTGCAAATATTATTTGAAATAAAATTTCAACCTTGTGGGACGTTAAATATTACCCATCGCTATTGTCAATCTTTAATGGCCACATTGGGCCATACACCAACTTAACATTGGTGATTGAAGTTGAATGTGGCATATGTTGGTAAAGAATGGGTTGTTTTTGTATTATCGACCATTTCCTTCTACTTCCTTCTTGTGTTTTCTCCTCCTGTGAAATATTGACTTTATATCCTCTATTCATAATTGCGATTCGCTTTGTTTAACATGTAATTCAATGTTTAGGATTTTTGGATGCTGTATAATCTTTTATTGTTTGTACGATAAACTTGAATATTAAATACTATTATGTCACTTTTGAGCTCTGAAAATCTCCTTTGTGTCACCAAAGGCAATCACTTACCTCAGTAAGAAGGCTTTGCCAAGGATAGTAAAATTGCTAAAACAAGTCATTTGGGGGGTCGTTAGGGGCAAATCAACAAGAAGGAGCGCAATTGGCGCTCAAAAAGCTTTGGAGAGATGTTATTTTGATAGAATTGGGACTTAATGGTTGGGCCCACCCCCTTCCACTTATACAAAGACATATAATCACTCACCACAGTGACAAGGCTTTGTCAAGAATAATGAAAATGCATAACAAGTCGTTAGAGCGTGTTGTAGGGGCAAATCAACGAGATGGTTCACAACTGGCGCTGGATCAGCTATGGAGGGTTGTAATTTGTATGGATAAGGGAGTTAACCATATGTTGATCTGAATCAATTTTATATATCTATGACAGCGCCACCATAAACTGTCCAAACAAACTTGGCACTCGACTGCACGCAAGTGTAAGAACCAGTTGTCACCTCCATCATATCGAATCAGCTAACATTTCTATGCGGTGCCTCGACATAGTTAGCTGCATGACATGTTCCAAAGCTTCAGTAAATACTCATTGGCACACTGGTATGTCTCGAGATTGTAAGTGTTGCCAATCACTGATGTGTGTGCTTGTCTTTATTTGCGCATTGTTAAACATGGCGCACTGCCAATTAGCTAGTGACACGCATGCACGTCAGAAAGGAAAGCATTTGCTAGTCCAGCACGTCACATGACGTGTAACTCACAGCCGAAAAGAAAACCAGCCGGAACATAAGCCGAGCTTGTTTGTGATAAAGATGGACACGAGACATTTTCAACCACGTCCCCCAAACGTTCCAGATCATTTCGCATTCAGCGTTCAACAGCAAAGACGCCAATCTTCCTTTCTCTGATTTTTTTCTCATCAAAGCCAATGAACTGCGTCGAGTGAAAAAGAATGAAGAGCCTACTTTAACTCCAAGCTCAAATAACCATAACCACAGCAGGCCAACTGCCTGGAGGCACCACATAACTACCTCTAATAATAACCTCTCCACCTTGTATTTCAGAAACAACCACCAAGCACGTAAAAATATAAAGTATGCTACACAACTTTGCCAAGGCAGACTATGACTTTGCTCACCCAGGGCGTATCCTCTACGAAGATGAAGGCAATGAGGGGCTACAAAAGGGCAGCTAGAAAAATTTCAATACGCCAATAGCCCGCATCAAATTTGCACAATGCGATCCGGTTTAGACATGCTATTAGAAATAGAGCATGCTCGATGTGCCTGCGCCTGCGCAACCCGGCCAATAGCCGTCCACCTCAAATCAAGTGACAAGATAAACTCAACTGCTGTACGGCTAAAGTACGACTAGAGTATGAAAGAAAGCCTGACAGATGTAAGACCCACGTGCCAGCCTCTACTCAAATGTCTGCCACCCCGTGTATGACGCATTGTCAGAAGGCGCAGGCGCAGGCGCAGGCGCGAATTGGGCCTCTTCCTGACGACCAAATGCCGCCGCCGCCGCAGCAGGGGCAGCGCCAGCAGGAGCAGGAGCACTGGCAGCATACGTCATGCCTCCTCCCAGTAGATCTCCCAGCAGAGAAGTGGAGGAGCCGGCCTTTACATTCGCGTTGCTGGCTGCTTCTGGCTGGGGCCTGAGACCACCACCACCTCCACCAGCAGCAGCAGCACCACCAGCACCAGCAGGAGCAGGAGCAGGAGCAGCAGCAGACGGGCCAACAGCGGCATCAGATGGGTCAGAGGGACGGGGGGCCTGAGCATACGACAGCTGCTGACTCACCCTCCTCCCCGAGGGGGAGGAGAGGGGGGAGCCCGCAAACGAGGAGAGGTTGCCAGCTGGCGGAGCCCTAGAGGTGGATGCAGTGCCAGAGCTGGGGCTGGGGCTAGGGCTGCCATGGCTGCTGCTGCTGCTGCCACCACTGCTATAGAAAGAGCGAGAGCCAGAGACAGAGCCTGGCCTTGCCAGCTGTCGCTGACTGCCGTCCCCCTGCGGGGGGCTGGTGAAGTCTCCCCACCCACGGGCGGCGGCGGGGGGACCGCTCGCATGTGCAAAGCTGCCAAGCCCCCGGGGGCTGCTGGAGGAGCGCGGAGCCGTTGTCAGGCTAGAGAAGGAGCTCAAGGCGCCAGGGGGAGGCACCACAGCCAGAGCTGGGGAGGACACGCTGCGTTGGCTCGCCTCTAGCCCCCCGCCAAACCCCGCCCCTGGGCCTAACCCTAACCCTAACTCTGTACGCGCCCCTGGCCCTAACCCTCCTAGCCCTAATCCGGTGGTTGAGGAGCTTTGAGCGCTCAGCCGCAGAGCGCCAGCTGGGAATGTGCTGAGCTGTGTCATGGGGGAGGCTATTGCTGCTGCCGGAGCTATAGCAGAAGTAATAGCACTACTAGGAGGAGGAGGACTAGAAGGGAAAGAGGACAGGGAGGGGTTGCTGCTGCTAGCGGCATCAGCTGCCGCCTGGAGCCGCACGCCAGGTGGCGACACGCGCAGGCTGCTTGCCGCCCGAAAGCCCCTGGACGCCCTTGTCCCCAGGCTGACCGGCGGCGTGCCACCTGTCGCCCCCGGCTTGGCAATAGAGAGAGCCTGGAACCGGCGCATGGCTGCCTGTCGAGCCGCCACGTCATCACTACCTCGGAAACTCTGAACATTCGCGCCTGCTATAGCTAAAGCTGGGGGAGGCTGTACTTGAGGGGGGGGGTGCCTAGGGTCTGCAAGAATGGGCAAGTGGCGGGCACTGGCGGGTGTGCCAGCTGGCAGACTGCTAGCAGGAGCCAAGCTAAGCTGCTGATCTACTGCACCGTTGGATAGGGACGCATCAAGGACGGCCAGCCATGTGGCGTTTGTCACGACACCAGCTGAGTCAGCAGGTGGGGCCCCAACTGGTGCTACTGCTACGGCAGCTGCTGCTGAGTCGGCAACTGCCACGTAGGCTACCGGGGCTGCGGGGAAGGCTGAGCTGGCGAGACTGGAGGATGAGGAGAAGAACAGACTATCAAAATCCTCCCACTGATTGGTGACGACCACGCCCATATCACCTCCGCTAGCGCCGGGGCTGCTGACGACGAGGCCGCTGAGGTGACTGCTGAGGTGGCGTGTCATTGCACCTGCCCCCTGGTTCTGATGGGGCAGAGGAGGGGGAGCCATTCCCGACAGCTGCTGCTGCTGCGGAGGCATCAAATGCTGCTGCTGCTGCTGTAGGGGCAGGTGCGCGTGCGCGTGCGATTGCGAGTGCAGGTGCGGGTGCGGCAACGATTGCAGCGGCAGCGGCTGGAGGGGCGGCGGATGCGGATGCGGCTGGTGCTGCGAGGAGTGGGGGGCCGGGTGTTGGTGGCGATGGTGGTGGAGGTGGTGGTGCTGGTGCTGGGTGGAGGAGAGGGGCGGCAGCGCACCTGCAGGGGTGCTGCTGCTGGTGGTGCTGTTGTTCTGCACGTGTATGCCCTTCAGGCGGTCTATCTCCTCCACCAGCATCTGCACCCTCCTCACCTGCTCCGCGGGAGAGACACGCACACGCACACGCACGCACGCGCAGGCACGCGCACGCACACACAACATGACGCGCTTAGTTGCGCATCTACAGGGGGAAAGGTAGGTACGTCCGAGGTCAGTGGACAGAAACAGCAGACGCGAGCGCGCGCACGCACGCATGTACGCGCGCGCGCGCACACACACACACACACACACACACACACACACTCGCGCTCCCGCACAAACTCGCGCACACAGAATAAGGGAGAGAGAGGGAGCCCCCAAGTCAGTTGGGCTAAAGCAGGAGAGGCTCGCACACGCGCACACGCGTGCACACAGATTCACATGAAGGGAACGGGCCTCGCCCCTAGGTTAAGCACAAAGGGCCCCTCGGACTGCACAAAAGAGAGAAAGAAAGCAAGCAAGAAAGAAAGAAAGAAGCAAAATGCACGCAGGGAAGAGCTGGCCGCAAGGGGCACACACATACGAGCACATGCACGCCCCCACACGCTAGCGCGAGCTTGCGTCCGCACAAACGCACGCATGCACGCCCGCGCACGCACGCACGCACGCACGCATGCAAGCACGCAGAAATGAGCGAGCAAGTGCGCCGCTTTATGAAAGAAAAAGAAAAAGAGTAGTGTCACCAACGCCAACAGTCTGGTGGGGGCAGCCCAAATGGGAAATTTTGGTGGAGCGTGATGGGGAAGGGAGGATAACGCAGCTCTCCGTTTTTCAGCACGCGACGAATAATCTGCTTGTGTTTTAGCTTCGCACATTGATGAAGCGATGGGCACGGCCCACTGGTGCAGACATGCCCATGTACATCCACATGCATGTATACAAGCAAACTAGCGTATACACGTGCATGTGTGCGTGTGAGAGAGAAAAAGAGAGCAGAATGAGAGAATGTGTGTTTGTGCCCGCGCGCATTACGTGCGTGTGTGCGCTTGTGCGCGTGTGTGACTAACTGTCAGCATACACTTACCCGCTACCAGCAGAACAGGGCCACAATGGGGGTGGGAGAGAGAGGACCTCTTAGAAGAACATTACTTTAGAGACGAATCCCCACCAGCAAAACTTTATCTCCCCTCCTCTCTCTCCTTTGCCCTTCTCCTAGTGCCCTCTTTTTCACTGCCGCCTTCTCTCTCCGTGCCTCTCCCCTTCCATCTCTCCCTTCCTCCCTCTACGACCCTCATCCCACCTCCCTCTTACCCTCCACCTCCATCCAATTCCCCCCTCCCCCCCTTCCCCTCCCCCTCC
>WELA01004349.1:182622-193458 GCA_009602735.1 Mesotaenium endlicherianum | reverse complement strand
CGCCCCCTGCCCCTGCCCTGCCCCTGCCCCTGCCCCTGCTTCTCACGTGAAGCGAGCGAGCGAGCGAGCGATCCACAGGGCAAGCGAGCAAAAAAACTCAGAGAATGAGCAAGCGGCCGCAAGCACAGGCGGGGCTCACGCGAGGCCCGGCGGCCCAGGGCCCGGCCCGCAGCAGGCAAGATCGATTGAGCGAGCGAGCGAGCGAGCCGGCGTAAGCATGTGTAAGGAGGCGAGAGGGCGGGCAGCAGGCAAGCGCCAACCGCCCAGAGCCTCCCGCCAGCTGCTCAGCTAGTCATGCTGCTCGTGCTGTCGCCGGTAGGGGTGAGCGCAAACGATGTCTACACCATAAGGCAGCTAGCTGCTCATGTGGACGGGTCCTGACAACAAGCCCAGCCAGAGGTGGGTGCGAAACGGGCCTTCAATTCGACGCCCGTACCCTCCCGCACGTCCCGGCTTGCGTTTGCTGTGCACTTGCATGGGCCTGAGTGCGAGCGAGCATGTGCGTGCATGTATGTGTGAGCGCGTGCATAGTGTGTTTGTGAGCGCGTGCATGTGCGTGTGTGCATGCGTGTGCGGGTGTGCATGCGCGCGCGCGCGTGTGCGTGTGTGCGTGTGTGTGTGTGTGTGTGTGTGTGTGCGCACCTTTGTGTGCCGGTGCGTGTGCATATGTGTGTGCGTGCGTGTGTGTTTTGTGCACACGTGTTTGGAAACAAGTCTGGGGGCGGCGTGAGGGCAAATGTGCAGGGGAGTGTGTGCGCGTGGGAGTGCGAGGATGCAATGACCCATAGGCTGCTTATGAAAGATTGTGAGACAGCCCCAGCTCAACGTACGACGCCCCCTGCTCTCTCACATATTCCACCCACGACTTTCAAAGGAGAAAGGCTAGGCTGCAAGTGCGATTATGTGGGCACCCTTTTGGGCACCTTTTAAGGCACCCTTTAGGTTTTAAGGGCACCCTACGGGCATCCTTTAGGAAACACTTAAAAGCAGCAGGCAACGACGCCCGTTCCCACCACATCAGACTTTTCATGCTGAATGCTGTCTGTGCTGCGTACGTGTGGATCAACGTGACACCTGTCACTTGGCCAGCCCGCAGGAGCTCCAAGTAACTGAGGGAGGGCCGTTGCCACTCCGTTGCGCATGCAGGATTTAGGGTTACAGCTCATGCAAAGCTCGCGCGCAGGAGCTCTGCGCTTCTCCCTCAGGCAGTGAGTGCGAGCGGGAGGTGCGAGGAGGTGGCGCAGGGGCGCAGCAACAGAGGGCCCTAGTTAACAACATTGCGTGTCGCGTGCGTGCAACTCCTGTGCATATGGGAAGTCCATAGCATGCATGCGAAGAACATAGGCGAAGAAAATATGCGAGACTGCATGCGGAGGAGCGAAGGATATGTGTGTGTGTGTGCGAGGGCTTTTTTCTCACTTGGGCAGCGAGCAGGAGCTGCAGAAGACGTCTTGGCACCCGTCGCACATGCGCGCGCACATGTCGCACATCATCTTCCTGCGCAAGGCTCAAATAAATACAAGTCAAATAATTACAAGCCGATTGTATACATACCCGCTGAACTGCTTAATATATTGCTACATATATGGTTAATTGAGGCATTTTAGCTGCGTGATGGAGACTTCGGGATCAGAAGTCCAAAGAAGAAGCCGAGCAAAGACTAGAGAACACTTGTCGTACTCGACGAAGCTCTTGCAAACCACCCGAAAGCTAATCCTAAACCAAATCTCAAAACCCTGAATTTAAAACCCTAAATAGCTCCCCTAAGCCTCAACCCCCTCCTTGGCACCCCAGAGCCTCCATCTCGGGGCCAAATTTTCATCCTAGAGCAAACACCAGCGCCCCCCTTGACCTTAAATCAGAGGGGGCGACCTGCACAACCCTGCCTCTCTCTGCCAGCTGGCAACTGCCAGCTGGCAGCTGCTCATGCAAGCCATTTGTCCAGCAGTCTGCTGTGTTGAGCTTCCCAAGCAGCGAGCAACCTGGTCCTCCGATTGACGCTGAGCCCATGGTCCAATGGTCCTCCAATGCTCCAGCGTGGATCTACGAGTTTCTCTCAATCGTGTCAATGAGCTGCGGATACTCGAAATGATCGAAAGAATTGGAACGATCGAAGGATCGGAACGACTGAAATAACCAAGGCCCCCGGCGTGTGTGAACACGACCCTGGCCAACTCTGCAACAGCACCTGCAGACACGGAACTGTGGCCAGACTGGCCAGGCACCCCGGCAGTGTGAACACAAACCTGGCCCAATCCAGGCGCACAGTGGAAACTCACTAAGGAACCCACTAGCAGTGCGAACACAACCCCGGCCCCATTATGCGCCAGCACCAGCACCTATATAGAAAGATTTTTCCCAGACAGCAGGACGGTGTGAACGCAGACCTGGCCCGATCCGGTTTGCAGATTGTGTAACCCACCGGCAGTGTGAACAGGGGGTCTCGGGGCGGGCGTTGGAGCAAACGGCGCACGCGGGCCTGATCGCCGCGGAACTGCACTCTGTCGCTGCCCTTGCTGAGCTGGCACTCGCGCCGAAGCGGATGTGGGCAGGCACACCAAAAGCTCCCCTGCCGCTCCCCGGGGCAGCGGCGGCGGGCGCCGCAGCGGATGCGACACCTGGCGGGTGCACGTGCGAGTGGTGCGGCTGCTGCTCTTCCCCCCCCTGAATGGGGCTGGCAGTAGCGCGCATGCGCGCGCCCGCTCTCAGCTTGAGAAGCGTTTGCTCTGATTATGCTTGCAGCAGTCACACGCACCCGCGCAGGCATGCACAATGACGGGCACACAGACGTAGTAACACACGCACCCACCCAGAGTAAGGTCAGGAGGACGCCGGAAGGGGGGGTAGAGTGTGCCTTATCTGCCCAAAGGAGCCGAAGAGGGAGCCACCAGGGAGCGTAAAAGATGCTCCCTCCGTCCGAGGCAACCGAAAGGGGAGCCAAGAGGGAGGGTAGAACGTGGCCCATCCGTTCCTCCCCCCCTTCCCCCTCCCCCCTCCCCCCTTCCTTCCTACTCTCTTCTAACTCCGGGAAGGAGCAGTCAATTCCTGGACCTGCTCTTCTGTTATGCTTATTCTGGTACACTTAAAAGTCATGCTTTATACACACATATGTTAAGATTGAGAATGTGTGAGCACAGGCAAACAAGCTATACCTACAATGTGGAGCGTGGAAGTTATTTTGCATTATGTATGTGTGCGCGCGTGTGCGTTTGTGTGCCCCCTCCTGTGGTTGCAAAATTTTGGGGGAATCAAAGCACAAGCTATGTATTCCATGGCCAAAGCTTTCACGCGATATTCAGAATTTCTCTCTTTGTGTGCGTGTGTGTGTGTGTATGTGTGTGTGTGAGTGCGCGCGCGCGCGCGCGTGTGAGTGTACCATGTATGGCAGCCTCATCCTCCTTGATGTTCTTAGCCTGACCCCTATGTAGGTGCCCATTTTCCGCCTCCTTGCGCTTCGAACGCGTCTGTGGGTACATTTGCTGACCTACTTACAAGCTCCCCACGGTTCGGAGAAATACACTGTCCCAGAGTTGATCCTGGATTTCGCACAGCCAGGCATTCACATGTGCAACGCTAGGAGGAATACTTAAGCCGCTCAAAGTTACCAGCACGTGTATAAAATGCTCGTTATCATCCTGAGAGACCTACAGCAGCGTTTGATAGTGGTCAACTATCTTCGAGCCTTCCCGTTTAACGCTTGCCTCACATAATTCTTCCGGGCCGTCCGATTGTGCATTCCCATGCCTCCTTCTACCTGCTTCTACCTGAGCGCTATAGATGTTTCTGACGGGCTAATCGGATGCCACTGCTTGGCACTAGTTGCTTGCGACAGACATCTATTCTACTTCACCGTCTGGACCCCTCATCAACGTGCTGCGTAAGGGCACGGAGGAGCTCAGCTAATTGACGCCGGAGTCCTCATTAATAAGCGCCCGTCTTCAGCGCACTGGTGTCTCAATTTTTGATCGACCGAGGTTCACTTTTCCCTCCCATTCCATTCCTCCTCTATATGCATCAAGTTCCTTCCCTCCAAAATGCAATTTCGTGTCGTGCCAGGCCCCATGCAGTGTGAAGAATGCCAACGAGTGTGCCTTCAACCTGGTCAATCTTGTCGGTGGTCTTCGCACTTGAGGCATTGACCTGATTATTGACCTAGTTGATCACCAAGGGTTGCGAGCAGTTGCGAGCATGGGGGGGAAACAAGGTGCTAATTTTCCGCCGCTTTGAATTCGGAGGCATAATTCTTTGAATCCTGTCACTAAATTTCCCAAAGTTGATTTCAGGACTCTATAAGTACATATTTGCTTCATTAAAAATCACTAATGATTATAATAATTTTGACATTTTGATTTCAGGGCGCTAATTTAAAATCTTGACTTTTGGGCGCTATTTCACCCCGATTCTCGAAGAGAGTTTCCCCCCCATGGTTGCGAGCAATTGGGAGCAGGTTGCAAGCAGTTGGGAGCAGTTGGGAGGAGCAATCAAGGGTTGACCTTGCACGTGTCAGTGGCCTGCTAGATCTTGTTGACTCAACTTCCATGTTGACCTGAACTTGCTAAGGCCAAGTCTTGATCTGTAGGCTTAGTGTTCACACATTAAGCTCTCACATCCTTCTCTTTCGAATGAATTTAGTAAATTAAAAGCAATACCTTTATTCTCCTTACGAACGGCAAAAGCGTTTACTTCTATGCGCGCTCTTTGCCCATATTGACAGGTACACAAAATTTGTAGCTTGCAAAAATTACTCAAGTAATGTCAAAGAAAACTAGATTAAGAGAAAATTGCCTTCACTGGCTTCCGTTGTACTTACCTATGTCGGTATGGCCGGGTCTCTTTGCCCTTTATCACACTTTTTCACTGAAAGCTGAACTTTCTCAATTCTTCAGTCAGAGTTTCTCTTTAATATTGGCTCTTGAATGAGAGAGCCATCTGTGTACTTACATTCTGAGCAAGAAGTCACCATTTTACGTGTTCTTTGCACACTCAAATGTTTATCCTAATTTTTTATTCTAGGATTGCTCTAGGATCTCCTAGCACATCAAATCTGTATGTTCTATGCTCTCCACCCTTGTCGCATCCGGATGCTTTAAAGGTTCTGCCATGAAGGTTTTCCACCAGGGAAGAATATTCCTGGGCGGCTTGGAGAGTATCAAATTTTGGCCTAAGCATATTTACTACGGAGAAGCATGAGAAGTCATCAAGGAAACTGATGAAATATCCGCTGCCACCATGAGCTGGTGTCTGCATAGTCTTTGTCTTTGCATAGGTCTAAGTCGAAGTAAATCAAGGCTAGAAGACTAGAAGATTTAGTATGTTGATTGGCAGGAAAAGAGGCTCGACTATGGTGGCATAAAGATATGGCGAGTAGAGTACTAGAAGAGAGAACACTGAAGTTTGTAGAGGGAAAGGAATTTGAGATGGCCAAAACTACGACGCCAGAGTTTGACTGCTGCAAACATGGTGGCTGAAAGTGTTGAATGTGGAGTAGCATAGGGAATGGACTGGTCAAGACCTCTTTGAAATTTACATTGCTATTTTTAAGCAGGCCACCTTCTTAGCAAACCCAATAGGTTGATGTTGTGCATTAGAAAGAGAGCAGGTGTTGCCTGAGAAAGCTACTTGAGCTTCTCTAATTGTAGCTTGAATGACACTGAACAAGTTATGTGTCAGATGAGGGTAATAGAGAACCTTAGGATGGACAATTGGATGGTTCTTCTGCAAGGTTAGGAATTGACTCTTTTTGATGACCTTTCAGCCAGGGTTACGTCGTACGCTAGTACGCTTAGTTCCATAGGTACGCGTGTTTGCTTGATTCGCTACTACAAGAATAGTCTCAGTACGCATCGCACTTTACGCCTTATATCTTGCAAAGGTGTACAACATCATACAGATAGAGAGTTTTGAGAAGTTTATGGGCTTGTAACACTTAGGAACAATGTACACTAACACTACAACACATTTCCAATACTCCTCCTTTCCTCTTGCATATCATATTGAATAGAGTGAATTATCTATACCGAAGTTTGCCTAG
Organism: Mesotaenium endlicherianum; assembly: GCA_009602735.1. NCBI lineage: Eukaryota > Viridiplantae > Streptophyta > Zygnematophyceae > Zygnematales > Mesotaeniaceae > Mesotaenium > Mesotaenium endlicherianum. The sequence goes on along the minus strand of WELA01004349.1, from coordinate 187,427 downwards.
TATGCTGTACACTTAATTAATACGCTTAGTTCGCCTAATGTATTAGCCAGTTTGCCAAATGGCGTAACCTTACAAGTTTCATATTACACTATGTGAAGAAAAGTTTGGCTTGCTCAAGAGATAGAGCAGAATTGTCAGATTTGAAAGTACTAGGTCCACAAAAAGACAAAGTAGACCTTGAGAAGGTAGAGGACTTTGCATAGAGAGAAAGTTTCTTAATAGTTTCTGTAACTGCTCGTTGGTTGTCTTCTATGACTATGAACTTGGAGAGACCCTCACAAATGTGGTCTTCAGATTTTAAGACACTGAGCTACAGGTTGAAAATTTGGTGATCACGTAACTTCCCATAAAAGCTGAGAGAAGCACAGAGGCGGAGATTTCTTGGGTAATAGCTCTTAAAATGTTGAGAACAATTTTGAAACGAAGCACATAGGTTTCCATCTTCTCGTTAGTTTGCATCCTCACTGAATTCCTCTGTAATCTGTGAAGATACATCTGTGGAACATTAATTGTTAGGAGCAAAGTGAGAAACCTAAGCTTTCCAGGCTGGTCTAGCCTCATCATATTGCTGGATGATTCAAAATTTTCTGAGGAAAGAATGGTTACAAGAACAGCAAGAGCAGAGTCCCTTTTCTGAAGAACTTTTCTCTGAGGTCTATAGATTCAGCTGGATGAGCCAAAGACGGATGAGCCCAAAGACCAACAGGCTTCATCAGAATTCTTAGTCGGATACTCCATCGTTAGAAGTTTACTCCATCAAATTCCTTCGCAATGAGGCCTTCGATACCATGTTGTGTAATTTTTGGCATAGTTGAAAGGCAGAAATTAACTTAATGTAGGAAGAATTAACTTTCTACATGGAGGATCTTTGGAGTGAGAAGAAAAGTAAACTTATACGAGTTTTAGCAAAATGAATTGAAATCTCATCACTTGCTTGTAGAATGGAGGTGCAGGTTGCAGGCCTGACCTATATACTTGTAGATTTAGTTCTCATACTATCTCTGAAAGAAAGAACTAAATCAATGGTCTTCATTGGCTTACCTCTAATCAAGTTGATTCGATCACTAAGGTGCACTGACTGTAGCTAAAACTAGTCGATATATATCTTATTTGACAAGAAGATGACTACGTATGAACTCAAAAGCTTTGTTCTTATCTACATAAAATGAAATAGTGTGAACAATAACTAAGTCAATGAAGTCAACTAATTGAAGATACACTATGGAATTGATTAAGATAATGCTATTGTGCACGTATCAGACAGGTCCACCGTAGTCGTCAACTATCTCAACATGATTGGGTTAGTCGACAGTGTGAAACTGGCCCTGGCCCATTCTACATCGTCCGGTCGGCGCATCTGTCGCAGTAGTACCCATATTCACCGCTGCAGGAGAGAGCGAGAGAGAGAGCACAAGAGGGAGAAGCAATGAATGAGTGCAAAAGGTTCTGCAAATTTTTTNGGGGGGGAAGATACGGCCTCTCTAATGAAGGATGTGTAAGTACACTGACCACATGTGTGCGCGCGCGCGTCCGTGTACATATGGGTGTGCACGCGCGCGCGTCTTTTTGAGGGTGTGTGTTTTGCGGGCGATTGAGCGTACAAGTGCGGTTGAGGGAGTGTGGGGACTTTGTACATCTCTTTGGCTGAGTCTCAACCTTAGTGTGCAGACAGAACGCCCTGTGTTGTCACATCTTCACAACAACACCTTTTCTTGATCGCGCATTGAGCGTAAGCGGGAGCTGCCACAAGGTGCTCGTTCTTGCTACTACGTTGAATGTTGACTCATGCAAAGTAGGGATGTTGCTGCAGGGAAAAAATGCGGAGGAGAGGCGTGCAATTGTCATACCATTCAGACTAAAATACAGCAGATTGAGATTTGATACATGCGAGGTTGTGACTGACATTTGCGCTAAAAAGTGAGCTAAAGCTGCAGTGGGAGGCACCTGCTGTCATCACATCAAGTTTAAGGTTGTGCTTGATACTAGTTTGATGTATGCATAGCAGAGATACGTATATTAATATAAGGCAGCAAGTGAGCAGGAGCGGCAGTATCAGACATCCGCGGTATGTTAGCACGCTATGTGTGGAGTGAGGCAATCGAGTTAGGCATTGTAAGGATTAAATTGTCTCGCTCGGGCAGGCAGAGCCGGCAAAAGTGGTATTGGTGGCCCTCGCACATTTCCAAGCACCCGTCGCAGAGAATGTCCCTGCGCCAAACAATCCAATGACCTCAAACTGTGCATCAGCACCTTCAAAAGCAAAGGCAGAACACGTTTCCTTCCGGAAGATATAACAACATCAGACGGCTAAACTGAATCCAGATCTAGCCAGATCCAGCTTTGTTCCCGTGGGAGCCAATCGGCAGCGAGAGTACAGCCCTGGCCCATTCTGGGCCACCAGACGTGGCCCAATCCAGATTGCATTTGTGATGGTTAAAAACCCACCGGCAATCTGAACAGGGGGCGAGGGGGCCGACTTCCGCACATTCGCCAATTTCACAAGGGTAGGGACTGCCTGTTGGGGAATTGCATTCAGATGATGCTGCAGATGACACCGCTGAGCTGGCACCTGCTGAGCTGGCACTTGCTGGGCTGGCATTCGCTGCATGGCTGATCCCGGGCGATGCTTCAGAAGCTTCCCCCCCGCTCCCTAGGGCAGCAGCAGCGGGCCCTGGGGCGGCAACACCTGGCGGGGGCACGAGTACGTGGACGGGTGAGTGCTGCTGCTGCTCCCCCCCTCCCTGAGAAGGGCTGCCATTGGCGGGCATGCACGCACGGGTACGTCTGCCCGGGGTGTGCTCTGAATCTGCTCACAGGTGGCACCCACACAAGCACGCACAATGAGAGCCGCAAAGGCACACAAGGCACACACAGAGCAGTGTATGGTAAGCTAGGAGAGGGCCAGAAGAAAATCCACCTTATGCCAAAAGGGAGCCAGGAAGGAAGCAGTAAGGGAGCCAACCAACATGCCCACTTGCCTTGAAATGCAGAATGAGAGCCAGGAGGGAGCCAGGAGGGAGCCAGAAGGGGGCCATAAGGAAGCCCATAGTGTGTACACGTTTGTTGCCACTTCGTTTGTCAAAATGAGAGCCAAAATGCCTGATTGCCAAAAAGAGCCAAAATTAAGGGAGCCCACTATGTACCCCATCCGCAAGAAGAAGCCAATAAGTGCCCAATTAGGCCACCCCCTTTTCCCCTTTTACACTCTCCTCCCTCTGTTTGAAGAACAATGTGCTCCTCAATGTGCCCTTCTAATATCAAAGAATCTCCTCAGCAGGAATTCAATATGGTGAGGTTACGAGCTTGGTCTTACACGCATTAGTTTAAGTTGTAAGTATTGTAAAAAATTTAAAGCTTTTTCACCCGCAAATTATGTTTTTTAAAACGCAGTAGTTGCTTTTGCATGGCACATTCTCGATCTGACTTTCGCGCATGTGTGCGTGTGCATGTGCGTGTACACGTGTGTGTGTGTGTGTGTGTGTGTGTGTGTGTGTGTGTGATGGGCAACTGAAGAGTGCACCAGGTGTAGCAGCTTCATTTTTCTTGATGGTCTTTTCCTGGCCCCTAAGCTCACTCTCCTTCCGCTTCGAACGAGTCTTAGGTGCCCTGACTACAACCCACTGTCCTAATAAGGTACCCTGTCTCGCAATCTGTCCCTGGCTTCAGCACATTCGATTCAAGCTCCGCAACTTATGTAAGGTATAACTACCGCTCAAAATCACAAGCACTTATAGAATAAGCTATTTGTATCGTCCCGTGAGGCTCGTAACAGGGACGCCTTCAACTTTGGGCAGCGTTCGTCAAGCCCTTAGGGTCATAACTTTGCTCGCTCAGTTACAACATAACTTGTAACAGCCGTTCCTTAATATAGATACCTTCTAGCTCTGTGGCCTCCTTGTGCTGCAGATGTTTTGTTTTGTGAAGCTCAAGAATACCTTTGCGAAGCTTTTGCTCTTCAGAGTCCGACATGCTTTTCCGCTCATGCATTCATTATGAAAGAGTCCAGTCTGCTTGACGGGCACTTATTGTACTCGTGTCCGTACTATGGAGCAGGACGTGCAGGCGTGAACGTAACCGTGCACCAATTTTGGTACCAAGAGATCAAAATTTGTCTGCCAGTCAGGCGGTCACCGAACCGGCCTCGATTCAATCACTGTAGCGCCTGCAAAAGAGAGCAGAGCAGGATTAAGAGCGAAGAGCGAAGGGCAGTCTCGGTCTCTTGTGATCTGTTCACCGATCCACTTCAGACAAAGTGGCGATTGTTTCATCCTTGATAGACTTGAAATTTCTTCTGTTTGCATTGAGACATGGAAGAAGTTGCCGAGGGAAAGGACTACCACTTCCCTCGCGAGGAAGAGAAGGTTCTGAAGCTGTGGGAGGAGATCGATGCTTTCAAGACGCAGTTGAAGCGTACGGAAGGCTTACCTGAGTACATCTTCTATGACGGACCTCCCTTTGCCACTGGTAACTCTCTCTTAGCTAGCGCCTAGCTCATTTCTCAGCTGAGGCTGCAATGTACGCTTTGTTTGTCTGCACGCTGGATGTCTGTATACACACTTTTCAGCTCTGCGCTGGCGAGGACAGTGAACTAATGAAAAATTGGAAAGCTACCTTATCGCATCGTCGCTGTGCCGTTGCCGCTTGAAGCTGTACTGTGAAAGCTATGCTCAATAAAACGTAGAAAAGATGGGTATCCAGCAGATTCTTCGTACAAAGTCAACGCGAGCGGTTTGGAACGAGAGCAAAAGAAGTGGAAAGATATGTGACTAGTCGATCAGGGGAGAAGAAGAGGGGGGGGGGGGGGG
>WELA01004349.1:147022-161505 GCA_009602735.1 Mesotaenium endlicherianum | reverse complement strand
TCCCTCGCCTCCCCTCCCCTCCCCTCCCCTCCCCTCTCCTTCCCTCCCACTAGACACCCTTTTCCCCGCCATCCCCATTCCCCTGCCATCCCCATTCCCCCGCCGTTCCGCCGCCGTCTTTCCCCTCGTATACTCCCCCCCCTCTCGTTCTCTCTCTCTCCCCCGTCTGATCTCTGCTCATCCTCTTGCCCTCGGCCTTCACCTCCCACTGGAGGCCCTCTGACTTGGCCACCTGTCCACCTCACGGGCGTGCGCAGCGTGCTGGGCAAGACCCTGGGGCTTTCTGACCCCCTCCCCTTCCCTCCCCTCCTCTCCCCTCTCCCCTCACTGAACACCCCTCCTTTCCCCCTTCTCCCGCCCTTCCCCCTCGTACGCTATCGCCCCCGTTCATTCGCTCCCTCTTTGGCCTGATCTGCGCACGTCCTTATCCCCTTGGACTGTCTGATTGGGCCATCTGTCCACCCCATGCGCTTGCGCAGCGTGCTGTGAAAGAGGCTGGCGTACTTTCAGACTACTTCCCCATTCTTCCCCTCTCTCCCCCATCTGATCCGTTTCCTACACAACTCAAACCCCCTCCCTTCCCCTTTCCCCCCTCCGGGCGTTCTTTCCCTGACCCTGTCCTCTGGTCATTTGCATGCCCTCTCACTGGGTGACCGAATCAACCAACGTTCCCGCTGGGCGTGCGCAGCGTGCTAGGCAAGCGGCTGGGCAAGGCCATGGGGGTGGTGGCAAAGGAGGTGAAGGGCATGAGCATGGAGGCCATCCGCGCGTACGAGCAGTCGGGCGAGGCCACCTTTGGCGGCCACAAGCTGGGGCCCGGCGACATCAAGGTGGGTGGGCTTGCGCGCGCGCTGTCTCTCTTTACGAATCTATTCATCTATCTGTCCATCCATCTGTCCATCTATGAATATAAACCTTTTTGTCCATCTATCCACCTATCTATGTGTCTGAGTGTCTATCTTTCTGTCTACCTGGCTTGCATCACTCGCATCATTTTAAGGTGACCATGTTCTTCTGATAGCTGTGCCTTGCATCGTGTTATCTGGGGGTTATACCCGAAGGTGCTGGTGTACATGTTTGTGCATGTGGGCGCATGCTCACGTTGCTCAAGTGCACTTCTACGCATGCATCATATCGGCCCCAAGTCCCGGACACGCGAGTGTTTGTGTGTTGTGTGTGCGTGCGTGTGTGTCTCTGCGTGTGTGTGTGTGTGTGTCTCTGTGTGTGTGCGTGTGTGTCTCTGCGTGTGTGTGCGTGTGTGTCTCTGCGTGTGTGTGCGTGTGTGTCTCTGCGTGTGTGTGCGCGTGTGTTTCTGTGTGTGTGCTTCTGGCCATGCCCGCGCAGTCGCATACCGTCACATGTCATCGTGACCTTCAGTGCCTTTGCAGGGAGTGTGCATCCACGCACTCACTAGTGTATTATTGATCTGTGTGCGTGTGTGTGTGCACGTGTGTGTGTGTGTGTGTGTGTGTGTGTGTGTGTGTGTGTGTGTGTGCGCGTGTGTGCGTGTCTGTGTGTTTCTGGGGGGTGGCGGCGCAGATAGTGCGGGACTTCAAGGCGCCGGAGGGCGTGAGTGCGGAGGATGTGGACGCCAACGGCGACGGTACAAGCACCTTCCCACTCCTCCCCTCCCTCTTTCCCCTCCTTGTCAAACTTTTGCGCGTTCTTGCCCAGACGTGCTGGTGCTGCTGAACCACGCGGTGACACCTGGCCCCTATGTTGACACTTGTCGCGTTTGTTTCATCTCCTGTCTTTGACAAATTGGGGTGCTTGGGGCCCTTGGGGGGAGCAGGGGACGTGCTGGTGGTGCTGGATCTGCGGCCGGACGAGGACCTGCTCGACGCCGGCATCGCCCGCGAGGTCCGCCTCTTGACCCTAACCTAACCGGAATTCTGATTCAACCCGCTCCCTGCTACCCTATACTGTCCCGGTTTTGACCCCATCCTAACAAGCATAGGTCCTTGCCCCAAATACTAACCCTAAAGCCTTGATCCGCCTGCCCCGCCATCAATGCAAGCAGAAAGCTCCACCTTGACTGCTGCACCCAGCCGGGTGTTGGTGTCCAATAACTAGAGCTCTGCTTTGGGGTTCTGAAATACGTAGTGGTGGTTGAATCTGGCAAGAGCACCCGGAGCTGCAGCGGGCGGCTGTGGGCGGCTGTGGGCGGCCGTGCCTGTCATTTGCATGGCACGAAGCTGCTGTCCACTCTCCCCTCGCTCGCACGCACATTGACCCGTTCTCGCCACCTTGGCGTTGTGCGCGCCTCTCTCCCTCCCCCCTTCCCTCTCTCCCTTCCCCTCGCCCCCCACCTCCTCATGTCATCCGCACGCATCCTCGGCCACTTCTTGATGTCAGGCGTGAGCCTATGGATTGGTCTTTCAGGGAGGGTAGGGGGGTGGAATTGCAAGATGGAGAAAGGGATGCGGAGAGGGAAGAAGAGAGAGGCGGGCCAGAGAGAGAGAGAGAGGAGAGAGAGGCAGACAGAGTATCGGACAGGCGCACAGGCACACGTCTAACGCGTGTGCTGCTGCGTGCGTGGCGGCGCGAGGGCGTGCCAGGTGGTGAACCGCGTGCAGAAGCTGCGGAAGAAGTGCGGGCTGGAGCCTACCGACAGCGTGGAGGTCTTCTGGCTGCTGCACGAAGCAGAGAGCGGGGAGGAGGCCGGGGGCGCCCTCTCCCGCATTATGGCCTCGCAGGTGCGCGTGTGGCCGCCCCCCCCACCCCTCTCCCCCCCCCTGCCCCGCCCCTCCCGCCCGTGCCTGCGCTGGTGTCAGCTCGTGTCGGACGTTTGATGTCCTCTGGCTGCTGGAGGCTTGTGGTCCCTCCAAAGAGGAATTTTCTTCCCCCTCGTTTTCTTCCCCCCTTGTTTGCTCCTCTTGTTTTTCCCTTCTCCCAATACGTGCGTGTTTGCCCTCTTGTGCGCCCCACACTCAGAGCGCGTGTATGTTTACATGAAGAGGGTCGCGGCTGTAGTTGTTTCTCTCGAATCTGCATGATTCTTGTTCTGCCCATGGAGGGGCACACAGGGTGGTGGCTCAGATTGCGACCGCGTGGGCTGTGGGATTGCTGACTCCTCCTTGCACGCTTGCTCACCCTATTCTGTCGGGCTTGGGCGCTCTTATTTATGGCACTAAACATCTACTAGGCACTACTTATCAAGCACATGTTCAATATATGTTCAACTTAGACTTCAACATGTATATTCGATATATGTGTTCAACACTTTAAGGGCAATTCTACTTGATGGAGCAAACCGGGGCTTAGGAAAACCTTAGCGAGGATCTCAGGGTGATATACAGGACATCATTTGGAGGGTTGAGGTGGAGGATGGGGGGGGTGGGCATCAGGGGGTTGGAGTTGTCTCGGTCGAGACTGCTGGGGTTTCGCTTTTGTTTGGGTCCTCACCTGTTGGGCATGCACGCCTGCTCTCATTCTCTTTGCACTGAAAAGGAATGCCTCAGGCAGCGAAGCATCAGAAGCATGGTGTGGCACATGGGGTGCTAACTGTCGCAACGATCCAAAATATTGAATTTTTTTGCCAAACTTGCAAGTCGGTCCGCCAAAATCCTCGTCTCATTGATTTTTTGCGCACTGTTAAGCGCAATGCACTTGACGAAGATGTTGAAAATTGCACATTATTTACATTTTAAGCAACATATGTGGCTGGGTATGTCGCAAGGATGCCTAGTATTTTGAATTTTGCCGCACAGTAGTCAGACCTTTTGGTTCAAGTCACCAGAATTTGTCCAGGATTGATTTTATCCGCACAAGAGCAAGAATTATTGAAAAAAATCGCCAACCAAAATTACTTTGATTTTTTCGCAAAGAAGCCCCTTCAGATGAAAAGAGTTAGCATCAGAAGCATGGCGTGGCAGCAGCCCCGGTGGCTCTGCCACCTGGCATACGGGCGCGATATGGGAGTACGTGGTTTTGGGCCCAATGTATGCTGAGGATTTGCTGACGATTCAAAGATCAGGTTTGGGTCAGGTTTGGGTCAGGTGTGGGTCAGGGTCTGCGTGACTCCCTCCTTGTATGTGGTTAGCGGCCAAGTCGGCTTTCGTCAGGTGCGCGTCGGCGGGAGCGGTGACTTTCCAGTCTGGCTCTCTGTCTTTTTTGGGTCTCAACTTATCAAAATGTTGGGGAGTTTCAATGCTCTACTGGATGGGCCGGCGCATTCCGTTTGCGGTGGCCAAGTGGTTGGACGCTCGATCGGGGGCATGCGCTTCTCCGCTGACATGTGTGCATGTGTGCATGCGTGTGGAGGGGGGCAGGCGGAGTACATGCGCGAGTCTCTGGGCTCTCCTATGCTGCCAGCTGGCTCCATCCCGGCCCACGCCGTAAGACTTGCCCGTCAACCAATCCTCCAACCTCCCCCCTCCTCCTCTCCCCCTCCTGCTCTATGCGCGTGTGTCTGCTCACACATGCGTTTTGCACGCACTCACACTCTTTAGCAGTTGTTTCTCCTCACTATTCAGTTGTCACATTCCTGACGGGCAGAGTCGCTTGCTGGAAGCTTGCACGTTGATTTGCACAGTTGGCGCCACCTGACGGCATGCCGTTGGTGCTCCGCTTTGCTTGGGTGGTCAGCAAGGGCGCGAGGGTGCCGATGTGTTGGTCACTCAGTGTATCAGTCAGACAGACAGACCGGCAGACACACAATTAGGCAGAGACAGACAGACAAGGCAGGCAGGCAGGCAGGCAGGCAGGCAGGCAGGCAGGCAGGCAGGCAGGCAGGCAGGCAGGCAGGCAGGCAGGCCCGGGCTGGCTGAGTCAGTGGTTGGACCAGCATAGCCAGAAAAATTGGGCCGACTGAGGTACACTCGGACCGACATGACAGCATGGAGACACAGGTGGTGCATAGTGAATTGGGCCGGACGGTCACTTGCCAGGGCACAATAGAGGGCCCAGGGAGGTGTGCTTGCGTGGCTCGCAGGTGCCGGGGGCCCTTTGACATTGCCACCGGCGTTGAAGTTTGCATAACATGTTACGGTGATGTGCGTGTATAACGGTGCGCGTGCGTGCGTGCGTGCATGCGTGTGGGTGACTCCTGTTACGCCAGGTGGAGATCGGGCGGGAGAGGTACAGTGGTGTGGGCGGCGCGACGTTCTCCATCGTTCTGACGCGCCCCTGCCTCTTCTTTGAGACCGACCGCCTTACGGCTGCCTGTGGCGGTACGTACCCTGCCAGCTCAGCTCCAGCCCAGCTCCAGCTCAGCTCCAGCTCAGCTCCAGCTCAGCTCTAGCCCAGCTCCAGCTCAGCTCACGTGAAGAGTGAGCGCCATGCATCCAGCATTGTGCACTCATCGCTCACCACCTGGCATCATTTTCTGCCAATGGAGCGCCCCACCTGCTTAAGACAATGGCACTCATTGCTTGTCGCCCAAGGCTGATAGCATTGCATCTCAATGCACTGCAGCCGTGGGGCCTACGCCATTGATCTCTAGTGCAGTCATCAAAATGATGGGTCCAGATTTGGGCCCCACATCCGCCTCAAGATCCGCTGGGAGGTTTTATGGGCGTGCAGGTGACGCGGCTGCGGCCGAGGGGGTGAAGGTGGTGCTGCTCGCGCGAGACTCCGCTCGCCTTAGAGCAGAGGCTGCTGCCGCCTCTGGCAAGGTGGGTGCTGCTGCTGCTGTCCTCAGGGACTGCCTGCTTGCTGAAGGAAAAGCTTTGCACCTTTGTAGCCTCTCACTGTTCTTTTCAAAGCCTTGTTTTCATCTGCTTTCCCCTACTTCATCTCCGCACGCTCTTGTTTATGCCATTTGTCTTTTTGCATACATCACGCACAATGGGCAAAGTTTTATCTATGAGGCATATCTAAAAGACACAAACACCCAGGTTTGCTTTCGTTTACATATGTACTTCAGCGCCCAAGAGGAGGGTGTGAGTGTGCGGGGGTGTCTCCTTGTTGCAAGTCAGGCATAGAAAAGCAGTGGTAGCGGGTCTTGAAAGTGACGTCTACTTTGATAAAAAAAAGTGCCTGCAGCGCCAGCTGGCGGTGCTGCGTGCTCGGTGTAGGGGAGGGAGGTTCTGTTGCTTGCCAGAGGAATTTACTCTCCTTTTAGCCTTTGCCTTCTTTGAATGGTCAACCTTAAAGTCCAAAAGCCTCAGCGGAGGAACTGTGCTGAGAATTTGATTGAGATATGTTGTTGCAGGTGAAGGTGGCAATTGACGGCCTGGGCTCGTATGAGGTGGCGTGCGGGGACCACTTCCATCTCTCTGTTGGAGAGCATCACCTGAGCCAGCAGGCGCAGAAGGAGCAGTAGCCAGCGGGTCCTTTGTTTAAAAAACACATGCTATGCTAGCTGAGCTATTTAAGACGTGTCTCATTCTTAATCCGTGCTGGTGCTGTCGCTATTGGACAGCAAACGCTGGTCGATGCTGACATTTTCTCATTTGGGAGAGTGCACCCCATGCTGTTGGGCGGCTTGCGTCAGACGGGTGGAGTTGATTCATTCTATTCTTTGTGGTCGAGGACGTTTCCCTCTTTTGATGGTAAAGAGGTGACGGCAAATTCGGAAGCAAGGCTGCTAAGGGTCAATGCTACGGAGGCCTTGCGCTTGCAGATGCACAGGTCTATGTACTCTTGCCTTTGTTGAGTATTAATGACATTCATAATGTGTGCAACTTATCAAGCAAGAAACGTAAGCATCGTAGTCATCCTTGTGCACCTTTTCCCCCTTCAGCATGAAAGTAGCTGCTCGCAATTTTGTAGCAACCATGATTCACTTGTGGCTAAAGGCTTGCGCTGTGCAAAGTAATAGGCGCTGCCATGATGCCATGGGTAAGCTCAAGTGCTGCTTGCAGGAGCATAATGAGGTGTTGAAATATAACCAGCTTACTGAGGCATGCGGCACATACTCGTAGCGCAAGAGGATCTGCAGAACCGTGGGTGAGTTGAAGGAGTGGGAGTAATCAAACTCCTACATGGTCATTGGTGGAACAAGTGGACAGGTCAAAAGGGAGGCTATTGATGGGGAAGCTTGGGAGGCTGATGGAGCCAGGGCATGTGCCCTTCAACTAAATGATTCCATTGCAAGCTCGTTCTTATTTCAGAGATTGCCTGTTGTATGTCTAAGCAAGTCTTTCATGAAGGATTTAAGATTAGGAAGATCTCTGAGCCCTAATTATCTGGTAGAAAAGCCACAGAGAGCCATGTTATGAGAGTAAGAGTATACAGCATAGCTGCATATGCCGGGCAGGGTCGAGGAGACAGGAGCCTTATGTGCGTGCTCTTTTGTTTCACCGTCTTTCTGATCTGTGGGGCCAGCTATTGGACATTCAGTGGCCAGCTTTCTTTGTTGTTCCCGATTCAGATTGATGATATCTCTCCCCCCAGAAGAAAGACACCAAAGCATGCCCAAAGCATGCCCGCATATTTGCAACAGCTTAAGCCAGTGCACACGTACGTGTAGATTCGAAGTATGAAGCTGGTGGTAGATATAATGAAAGAGCCACATACGTGGAAGAAGACCTCCTAAACACTCATTTGTGGTAGCTGTTCCAGTTTTGCCATAACGTCCTTTTTATAGGGGGCGTCATGAGGGATTGATTCATACACAATGTCAATTCTTGTATCTTTGGGGGCTGCACAGTTTGTACCAGTCATGAAAATTCAAACCTCGTGATGGAACAAACTTTCAGCATGCAAGAATTGGGAGTTCCAAAAGGAATTTGTTTGCGCTAAAAAGGTATGAGCAATCGCCAGCTGCATGTTAGGCCATGACATGCATACTCTTCCACACTCAATGAGTTACTTGAGGAACTAGAAGCTTCTCCCATAACAAAAAAAGAATATCCTATGAATGAGCAATATCAAAACTGGGGGCCCCTCGACATGCTTTCATTTTTTGACCACTGCAACCGCCTTTCCTAAAACTGCCCAGACTGGCAAGCTACCTTACCCCGGACTAGCAAAATTAAGCAAACCAAGCTAAAGAAACTCTTTAATCCTTCAAAATTGTCAAGCTTAATGGGAGAGCCAAGACTCAGAGCGAGCGCTCTCCAGCCTCTTCAGCTGAGCGCGATAGGCCCACCCGACGATGGCCCCCACCACAATCATAAACGTCGACAGGGCATAGAACCCGTCCACCTGTTGCACGCACACGCCGCCCGCTTCGACGCACGCGTTGACGACGTCTGTCGAGGACTTGAGGGGGCAAGCTAGGCCCGAGAGGTCGCCCTCTGCCCCCATGCCATGGTGCTGCGGCTGCCCCAGGCCCTGGCCCAGGCCCGGGTCCCTGCACGCCTGGACGGTGAGCATGTCCACGAGTAGGAAGACAAAAAACTTGGGCCACGCGGAGCCGAGGTTGGCGATGGTGTTGAGCAGCGTGAGGTAGGTGCCGCCCATGGAGGAGTCGCTCACGCGTGCAAAGAAGGTGCCCTGCACGCATTAAGTAGGAGGGAAAAAAAGAGAGAGAAAGATTGAAAGAATGAAAAGAAAAGAAGAGCCAGAGTCGAACAAAATTAACGAATCGGAGAAGGTGCCCAGCGTGCGAGCAGAAAGTGGAGCGAAGCAGAGCAAAGAGGAGCGAAGCAAAGCAACAAGCCCGACACGTTTTTCTCTTTAGTCCTTCTGTTGAGCTCAGCTGATTGGAAACGTAGTCAAACCGGGGCTTGCGTGTGCTGCTACGCGCAGAGAGGAGCTAGAGAGATGGGCCTTTGCACCGTCGCAACGCAAGCCCGCAGGGGCAGAGGAGGAGACGGAAGGAGAGGAAGAAGCTGCCACATCAGAATGAAGACAGTCAAGCCTCAAGAAGCCGACTCGCCTCAAACGCAGTGCCTGGAGGAACAGGCCTGAACGTGCGGCAATTTTTTGCAAGCACCTCACTCTGAGAGTAGGAACAGAAGCATGAAGAGAGGCGGCTCCAGGGTGCGGAGGATCGTGTCCGGGACTCATGAGAATGTAGAGTGAGTACCTGCTAGACACTGCAAGCATGAACATGCACAGTCGCGAAGGAGGGAGGGCAGGGAAACAGGGCAGGGAGAGAGGAAGCTTGGAGGAGATGCGGGATTGTGGGACTCCATGTGTCTAGTCAAAAGGAAATTGGACGTTGCATGCCCCAAAGGCAAATGTAGAACATGAGCAGCGGAAGGACAGAGCACAGTCAAACCTGCAAGACAAACACTACGTGTACAAACACAGAAATGGCGAGGAAGGGAGGAAGGGAGGGAGGGAGGGAGGAAGAGAGGGAGGGAGGGGAGGAAGGGGACCGATCAACTTCACGAATGCAAAGCAGTCCATGGATGCAGCAGCAGGGTAAATGTATACCGAGAGGGGTTGAAGAGGGAACATGAGAAGAGAGAAAGGGGGGCGCCGGAAGAGAGGGAGGGGGGGGGGAAACAAAACAGCAAGGCAGAGAGACGTCGAGGGAGGAAAGAAGGGAGGGGGGGACTCCCCTCGGCCCGGCCCCCGAAAGCACGTCACAGACAGACGAACCTGCGAGACAAACATGAGCGTGGAGGCGAAGGAGGTGGCGATGCCCGTCGCGACGATGGCCAGATAGTAGGGCAGCGCGTTCCCGAACGTGCCCCCGCGGGGGAAGAGCGCCACCAGCAGCGTGGTGAGGGCCGCCGTGAGCAGGCGCAGGTTGTATCCGACCATCCATGGCTGGAAGGGGCGCGTGCCGGCGCTGGCCCAGCGCCCCGCAAAGACGGCGAAGGCGAGCTCGAGGGGAAACTCGATGAGGACGATGAGGGAAATCGTCTCCTGCATGCGCGCGCAGGGGGAAGAAGCAGAGAAGGAAAAGAAGGAGAAAACAGAGAAGACGTGAAAAAGTTGAGGGAGAAGGGGCAAGAAGTGAGGGAGAGGAGAGAGAGTAGACGAGAGGAGACAGGGGAGGCTATCACCACGCCACCCGCACCGGCCAGCCCGCCAGCACACGCCGGTGCCTCATCCGCCAACATCGATAGCCCCGCCCCGTCCCACCCCGGCCGCCTGCCCACCCCCCCCACTCGCGCGCGCGCTTGCGAGTGCGCCGGCACCCGACGGGAGACCAGCTTAAGCCAGTTCGAGGGTGGAAGGGAGTGCTCGCAGACAAGAATCATAAAGCACAGTTGCGCCAGTAACGTCATGTCTCTTGCGTTCGGACCTCCGGCTGGAAAGCATCACCGCAAATTGCAACCGCTGCCTCAACGTTGACGTGAAGGTCTCCTGCGAGAAGGGGAGGAGGAGCTGCGCAACCCACGCGCGTTGCGGCTGTGGGCGTCGCGACCGTGTCGTGTCTGAGGAGGGCAGAGCTGGTGGCTCCAGCGGGACACCCAAAAAGCAGCAGGAAGAGCTTGAAAATGCGCCCATAGCTGCAGCTGGGGAAAGGGGAGCCACACGGCAACACCAACAGGCACGCCGACAACGGCACCGACGCCGACAAAACATGACTGACGCCAAGTGCGGGCATGGGCTGACTGGCGGGCAAGTGGGCAGGCAAGCAGGCCAGTGCGGGCAGGTGGGTGGCGAGTGGCAAGCAGAAGGTAGTGCTGACCCGAGTGACGCCCTTGTCCATCAGCTTGAACACACCCACTGCCTCCGCCGTTATCGTGCCCAGCTGCGCGCCCCCGCCCCCCCGCCCCCCCCCGGCCAGCACGTCAGATAGCCTTAGGAAAGAGACTGTGATTCCAAGGAGGAAGCCCAAGACAGTCATGGAGGAGACTTGACAAAAATTTTTGGGGTTGCTCAAACCTCAGCTTTGTTTTCGTGAGCATGGACAAGAAATGCTTGCTTTGACACGCATCTAAGTTTGCATGTATGTGTCTGCGTGCGCGCGTGTGGCTGCGCATCTGCGCGTGTGTGCGTAAGTGTCGGTAATGGGACGCAGGCTCATTCAGATCAGAACGTATGTATACGAGCATTTTGACGTGAAATATTGTTTGCAGTCAGTAGGCACGAGCAATTGAAATGCAGCGGCAACGATATGATAGCTTGATAGTTGCAATTACTTGCAATGGCTGCATGATATGTGTACTAACACGTCGACACTGCTGACCGGTTGCGATGATGAAAGAGCTTCAAGGATTTCAAAATGGAATCGTAACAGCTAGATCGGCACACGTAGTAGCGAATACCACGTGCCCCATTTGTGGGCTGGCAATTGCTCCACGCCATAGGCACACGAATACGGCGATGCGCATGACTTGGTGGGTGCAATCGATTTGATTACTTTGCAATGGATGAGCTTACTGTGAACATGTGGACAGATACCTAAACAAATGAGCACACAGGGCCAAGAAGATCATGGAGTACCTTGCAGAGGAGCAGCACGCTTGTCAGCGAGCGGATATCTGCACAAGCCCCACATATACATACACGCCCACGCACACGCGCACACATGCACGCACCCACACACGCACCCACGCACACACACACACACACACACACAGAGGGTCAGTAGGGCGTAATGCATGAGAAGCTACGACGACAGAAGCGCAGCGCGGGAACGGATGCATGCATGCGCACAAGGGGCCACGTACTTTCGCGCCCGCGTGCTCCCTTCCTCCTGGTTTACATGCGTTGTGGCAATCCTTGCACGCTCAGGGTCGGGCTGGCAGCACCACTTCAGGAGCCTCAGGAGCACCAGGTGACTTGAAGCGAGTGGGTCTTGCAGATCGTGGAAGAGGGAGGATACACGCGAGCAACGCCCGTAGTCCGATACAATAGCTTCACAGAACGCCCGTAGTTCAGTACAATGGGTTTATAGGGCGCAGGGACGCAGGGCAAGAACAAAGATGCAACGCCAACTACAGTCAGAAAAGGGTATGGTATTTGAAAGGAGGAAAGGGGGGGATGGCGGGGCAGGGAGAGGGGGAGGGGGATAGGGAGGGGGGAGGGGAGAAGGAGGGGGAGGGTCAGGGACAAGAGCAAGAAGGGTGAGGAAGAAGCGCGAGGCGGGAAGGCAAAGGGGGGCTGGGGATAGTAACTGGGGAGGACGGCGACGCGGTACAGCCGACGGTACATGCTCCTGACAGCTCGCCACCTGCCGCTGCTGCTGCCGCCGCCGCCAATGGTGCTGTCGCCGTCGGCGGCGGAAAACGACGAGACGCCAACGCCCTCTGCCCCCACCCCAGCCTCGATGTCAATCGCCACCTCATCGCGCGCGCTCGCCATGTCAGCGCTGCTGCGGCGCGCCTGGTGGCCCCCCCTGTGCGAGACGCCACCTGGCGCGACGGAGAGCAGCGACGACGAGGACGACGACGACCGCAGCTGCTCCTGCTCCAGCAGCGCCAGCTCAGCGTCTCCGAAGGACGCGTGCGACGACGACGACGGCAGGGACGCAGAGGACGGCACACCCGGAGGAGGGGCGGGCTTCTCGCGTTTCCAGAGAAGCAGAAAAGTCACCAGGATGTAAATGCACCCCCACGCCCTCAGATAGCCCGCCAGAGACATCCAACCTGCCTCAAAAAGCCAACCCCCCCCGCCCCCCCCCCAACTCCCGGGCACACACCAAAAAACAGGTGCACGTCAGAGGAGGTTGGGACGCTATGGAATATGCAGCCAGCTTGCATACCATGCCAGTGCCAGCCTGACCCACATACTGCCTCTCCCCTCCCTGGCGACGTCTCCATAACGCGCACGCGCCTGTCGACTTCTAGAACTCACATCGAAACCCCTCCAAGGCATCCTCTCCGTCCCACTCAGTCCCCCACTTGCACAACACCCACCATTGACTTGATTAAGATTCAACTTGCCCCGCGCATCCCTCTTCGCAACCAACCGTGTGTACTCCCCTCCTTCTCCGCTCCCGGAAAGGCACAGATAAGCGCTGGCATAGGCAACCAGGGGCAGGAGTAGGGACAGGGGCTGCGAGTGTTCTTTTGAAACACAAAGCAGCCGACGCAATGGCTAGCCCTCACCAAAAACGTGTACATAGCCATGCATGGCGCATGCGCGCGCTCGGGGCGCGCGCGCACACACACACACACACACACACACACACGCACGCATGTGCACACGCACACACAAAGGCGCACACACAGAGAGAGCGAGAGATATGAAGAGAGAGCTGGGAAGATGCTTGGCGCAGCATTTTCTCTTTCAGTTGAGGACTATGCTAGAGCAGCGTGGAGATCTGTGTTCTCTGATTCCTTGCGGGGATGAGGGTGGGGAGGATGCTGACCGTAGGGCAGCGGAGACTTTCGCAGGTAGCGGTTGCAGAAGCTCTCGTCGCTGAGCGCCAGGAAGATGGTGAAGGACATGAAGTACCCCGTGTTTATCCCCAACGTCTGCCCCGTCAAAACCCCCCAACCCCACGCCCCCCACGCATACACGTACCGCAAACAACACATATGAGCGATTCACACTCGCACCCACATAGATCACAAATTCACACAATCAGATTCAGTCACACCCGCATAGACACCAACACACACAGGGGGAGAAGGAAGAGTGAAGCTCAGAGAGAGGCCAGGCTGTCTTTCTCATCCACTATCTCTTGCGTCTTTGTTTATTTCCGGAAAGAGAAGCAGTCATTGCATCAATCAGAAAGGGTCTAGGGGAAGGCCACCGTTGGAGCCGACGGGGACAACATTATGGTGCCACCTAAGCATAGTCCAGGGCGGAGGCAGCGCTGATGTGGACGGCGACCAGCTGGCAAGTGCGAAGCATCGCAGGGCTTTGTGAAGCAGAGAAAGGCGGAGGAGCTTGATGACGTGGACGCGTGCGTACCTGACAGGTGGAGGCATGACCGACGTTCTGTCGTGACAGCAGCGTCAGTGCCCAGCCTGCTCAGTCAGGCAGACGAGCGCACAGGTGTCACAAGCAATCCATCCACTGGACACGTGCCGCTTCCATCATTACACCAGGCACTACCTCCCTGCACCACGCACGTGTGGCCTCGGCCCACCTGACAGGTGTCGCCTCCAGGATGCGTGCACACGCCCTCATTGCTCAACCCGTCAACAGTCGAGCAGTCGAGCAGTCAAGCAATCGAGCAGTCAGAGCCCAGCCCCTCCACCACTTTCTGGCGAGCAGCACACAGAAGAGAACCGAAGCAAGCGATTGCAATGCAGAAGCCGGCCAAGCCGGGGGGTGTGACTCACCATCCACGGCAATGTCCTGTTGCCGTCGATTCTCCCCCACGCTCCAACGCCAAGTCGCCCCACGCCCCAGACAAGCGCAATTAAGCAATTAAGCCACACGCCCCCGCCCCTCCCCTTCCCACATGATTGTATATTCGAGTGGCCGCGGGCAGCCAAGTGGCGAAGGTTCCCTTGAGTTGAATCGTCGAGAGCGGACGGCAATGGCGCTCATATATGCCGTCTCCAGGGGAGCGGGTTTAATTTCGGGATAAGCTTCACAATACGTGTCCGAGCGCAAAAGCGCATGCAACGCCAAGAAGCAGACCTAGGGTTGTCGAGCCAGACCACGGGTGTAAGTGCGCGCACGTGTTGCATATGTTGGGAGTTGACTCGCTTGTGTGGGTTGGGGACTCTGATCATAGAGCACAAATCGGCAGTTTTTTTTTTTTTTTTTTTTTTTTTTTTTTTTTTTTT
>WELA01004349.1:124136-135939 GCA_009602735.1 Mesotaenium endlicherianum | reverse complement strand
GGGGGGGGGTGTGCGGGGGAGGAAACATGCAGCTGGTGGTGACGCTGCAAGATGGAAGAAGCTTTGAGGGACAGCTGGTGGCTGCAGATAGCCTCGCTGACATAGCGGTGGTCAAGATTGCGACAGGTGGCACGCTGCCAGTGGCCCAGCTTGGCTCAGCCAGGACTCTGCGGCCGGGCGACTGGGTTGTGGCTGTGGGGTCCCCCCTCAAGCTGTCCAACACGGTGACAGCTGGCATCGTGAGGTGCTGCTTGCTCTTCCTCTTCTCCCTCCATATTTGGTATCTTCCAGGGAAGACGCAGGAGAGAGGACAAACATCTTTCTGGAAGATTCACACACACACATACACACACACACACACACACACACACACACACACACACACACACGCACGCACAAGCGTACACATGCACACCCGCTCTTACGCACAAACTCTACACACACACATGCCGCACACTTGCATGCACGCTCACGCGCGCGCGCACACACACATACACACACACACACACAACATCGTGAGTGTGCATCCATCTCTTTGGCGCCTCCTTCCAAAACGGCGCACTTCCACGGGGGTGCCGTCCGATGCGCACATGTGGCACCTCTGGGTGGAGGGTATGTGGGGAGTGCCAGCATGGAAAGCAGTTGCGAGCAGCGCAGGATCGCCAGCCCGGTCCACCAGAACATGCATAATCCGCACCCCGCGTGGTGGGGGCTGAGTGTGNTGGGGTGCAACGAGAATGGTTGGGTTCTCAAATAACACACTCAATTCTGCGCGGGGGTTGGGTTGTGGGTGTGGGTGTGAACGCGGCAAGCGCAGCTGCGTGGAACGCAAGAGCAGCGAGATGGGCCTGCGGGGCGCGCACTCCGATTACATCCAGACCGACGCGGCCATCAATCAGGTGCGCTGAACCTCCTCCCTTAGAAAACACCTGCCCTGGAACACGCATCACACAAGGTTGCACAATGGGGGCTCTTCAACAGGGGTGGGGGTACTGTGTGCAAGCATCTCATTCAGGATGAGGGCGAGGGTCAGGTGCCGCGATGGACGTGGGCCGGGGCTTGGCCGAGGTCGAGCATTGAGGGAGTAGGGTTTCAGGGATTGGGGCCAGGATCAGGGTTGTGAGACTCTGCACAGGTGTCGGCAGACGGCTCCTTGCCTGGAGAGAGCAGCACGCGGATCCGTCCGAGCGGCGCCTCTAGAGCGGCCCCTTCTGGATGCTCGCCACATGTCCTCTTCCATGCCCTTACTGCCGCTGCCCCCCCCCCACCCCCCCTTCCCCCCTCTCCGCCCCTTCCCCCTCCCCTTCCCTCCTCTTGCCCACCTTTTTCCAACCTTCTCACCCTTCCCTGCCCTACTCCAGCAACCTCCCTCCCGCTAATAGAATTGATACTCGCATTGCTCAAATAGCTCGTTGCCCTTCGCTTGCTTCTTCTTGGTTTGACAACAACCTGCCACAAGCTCCTGCAAGTCAGTCCATTTTCTGCGTGTGAACGAGGCGCAGGGAGTCAGGAGGGTGCGGGGAAGGAGGGGGGCATGAGGGGGCGAGGGTGCGGAGGGGCCTGCAGAAGGGCGGGGAGAGGGGGGTGCGTCGTATCTGAGCGTGACACCTGTGATGATTTGCCATATGCCGCATGTGTCACGTGTGTGCGCATGCCGTGTGTCTCGCGGGTGTACTTGCCACATTGCTCACCCATGTCCACGGCACACGGCTCCCTGACTGTGCGTGCCACACGTCTCACTCACTCCCGTGCATACGTGCGTGCGCGCGCGCCAATGGTCCTCCTGGCCGGCACTTGCCCCGCGTTTTCGGCGCGCGTTTGTACGGGCAATTGGCGGGTGCTTGGCCGGCATTTGGCGCACATTTGACGAGAAATTGACGGGCATTTTGGCGTGCATTTTGGCGGGCATTTTTTTGCGGAAATTTGGACGGCCTGCAGGGGAACTCGGGGGGGCCGCTGGTGAACCTGGACGGGGAGGTAGTGGGCGTGAACTACATCAAGGCGCTGGCCGCGCACGGCGTCAGCTTTGCCATCCCCATCGACACCGCCGTGCGCATCATGGAACAGCTCGCCAAGCACGGGTGCGTCTGCGGCGTGCGCTCCCGGCAGCCCCTCCCTCTTTCTCCTCATCCACTCTTCTTCCCTCCTCTTGCTCTCCGTCCTGTTTCCCTCTGCTCCCCCCTTTGTCCTCTCCTTTTCCCTTGCCCCCTCCTTTCTCCTCCTCCCCTTCTTGCTCCTCCCCTTCTCTCTTTCTGCCCTCCTTACACCTCATCCCCTCCCTGTTCCTCCTTTTTGCCCAGTCCCCCTTCCTGAATCCCGCTTCTCCCTTTCCTTGCTTCATTTTCTTCTCCTCCTCCTCCTCTTCTTTCTCCATCACTTTCCCGGTTCTGTGTTCCAGTAACGCGCGTGCACGCATATGCACGCGTCGAGCACTCGCAGACACGCAAACAAACACACACAAGCACACACGTACACACACACACACACACACACGAGCGCGCGCATATGTGCACAGCACACCGTCAGGCATGTGTGCACATGCAGAGCACTTGCAGACACGCAAAGAAACACACACAAGCACACACGTACACACACACACACACACACACACACACGAGCGCGCGCGTATGTGCACAGTACACCGTCAGGCATGTGTGCACATGCAGACACATGTTCACCTCCCCGCACATACCCGCAGGCAGACGTGCGCGAGCGCACTATTAGGTCGGTACAGAATTGTAGTCTGACTGCTCTCGACTGCTGGTGCCCTTGCGATGGCGATGGGTGCACGCCACACCAGCGCAAATCAGATCCCATACTAATGCTATCCATCACCGTCCCTCTCCAGTCAGGCGCTTATGTGCGCACGCCTGCGCAGACGCACACGCCAGGGCTGGTAGATAGCTCTCTCTTCTTTTTGCTTGCGCCCTCGCGGAGCGGGCGGGTGGTAGGGCGTGCGAGCTTTTACTGAATGTATACATACTAAACATATGCATGCTAAATATGTCAGTATTTACATACTGATTATGCATACATACTAATATGTACATGCTATCTATATGTACATACTATACGTATATATATATATGCTAATATGTACATGCTATGTATATGTCCATACTAAATGTATATACATACGCTATCAACCCTCTCTCCTCAGGCGCGTGGTGCGGCCCTTTGTGGGAATCAAGATGCTGGAGCTGAGGCCGGGGGTGATCGAGCAGCTCCAGGAGCGCGACCCCTCCTTCCCCTCCGTGGCAGCTGGCGTCCTCGTCCCCCAGGTAACCCAAAGAATTTGAAACCGCGCCAGGTGGCGTTGTCGAAGTTTGGGAATCCGGAAGGCGAAACACCATCTCATTGGCCCCAAAACTGAACCCAAAACTAAAACCCTCCTTCCCCACTGTGACAGCTGGCAGTCTTGTGCCCCGGTAACGCTGGAAACAAAAATGCCAACATCTTCACCCTCATGCCGATCATACCCGCCCCTCCTCAAGCATGACAGCTGGCATCCTCCTCTTTCTTCCAGCTACCGATGCCTCTCCTTTCTGACCTTGGCTCCAGCAGGAGGCCCCCCTTTCTTGAGCCTGCTCGACAGCTGGCATCAGCTCGTCCCCCCCGCTGCATGATGATCCCAATCAGGGTTCCACGTTCAGGATTTAAGGTCAGGGCTGGTGTTCACGAGTCAGGTTTAGGGTTTAGGCCCTCACCCGTGTTCTTCAGCTCTGCGCTCGGCCTTCAGCACTGGGCCTGTACCTGTTGGACCTTCTTGTCCCGCACGCCCTCACCCCACCCCCCTCGAGAACTGTTGCCGCCTGCTCGTTGCCTCCAGAGTACCCCCAGCGCATGTCGATATGTGTCTGTTGATTTTTGTCGCTTCTTATCATCATGCTAGAAGACACTGTTCCTGCTTTTTGCAAAACGCTCCCTCCTTTGAACGGTCCCTTGCTCTTCAAGCACTTGCAAACTCTACAAGTGCCCCCAGGAAGCTAATGTTGGAGCGCATGCAGAATTCAATCACGATATCCTGGGTTTAGATTTCACCTGCTATACTCAGCAATAAACCGAGGGGAACGCAGACATGGTCAGTGCTGGGCTGTTCCTGTCTGCAGGTGATACCCGGATCGCCCGCCGCACGAGCTGGCATGCAAGCGGGGGACGTCATCGTGGAGTTTGACAACAAGCCTTGCACCTCCACTCGACAGGTGGCCTAAACTCTATCCCTCGTCCTCGGACCTCTCCTCTTGCCCCTCCTCCTCGTCTCGTCCCTTGCATCTCCTGTTTTCCCCTCGTCTTTCGTCGTCTCCTTCTCGGCTACGCTTCTCTGATTGCTCGTCTTGCTCTCGTCTCCTCTCGTCCCATCTCCTCCCTGTGTTTCCCTCCGACCCCTTCTCACCTCTGCTTCTCTCCCGTCCTCCGGTGCAGTTGCCCTCACTCGTAACGTCATCCCCTCAACTCCAGTCTTTCTCTTCTCCCCTCCTACTTGACCGCCCTCGTTCTCTTAGCCTCGATTTTTTGTCCGGGGCTGCATCTTCTGTTGTCCTCCTCTTTCATCTCTAGCTCTCTCTGTGTGTCCGTAAATTTATTTTGTTTTTTAACTCCTCCTTTCCTCTGTGCGACAAAAATGCACCTCATACAATAGCATCACCTGAGTCCTTTTTGCTTTCGCTAATTTTTTCTTCAGGCAGCTATCTCTGTATAATGGTGGGTGCATTCTCATGTATACTGTGTGAAAGGGGTTAGCCGCTAGGGTCAAAGTCAGCGCCTTCACAGTGGTTTTCTCCTCCTAGGAGTTATGAGCTATGAAATCTCACTGTACCCTAAACCCGAAGGAAAGAGTTTTGAAACAAGGCTGAGAATTGCTCCTGCTTTTCCCAAGGCCTGGTTTCCTCCCTTAGTCTTTGAGCATGTCCATCAGATGCTCGAAGCCAATTTGAGTAGGTTGAGCTCAGGGCGTTTCTGAACGAGTGGGCTAGTTATAAAGTGAAGAGTAGGAGCTGAGAAGGATTGATGAATCCAAGCACTCCCACTTTTACTTCGAACTGTGGCGTGTGTTGGATTTGAACGTTGTCCAACTGTGGAGTATTCTACTCTATTATAATGTCTGACTTGCAAAATTTTCATGTGACAATGAGATGCAACATGCATGATCCCAGTGATGGTTGTTTTTGCCCGATTGTGTATGCACGCGTGCTTGCAGATCCTCGAAGCATTGGGGGATCGAATCGGCGAAAGCATTAATGTTACTGTGATGCGTGGAAACAATAAGAAGCATAAGTTGTCCATTGTTACTGAGGAGATTACGCCGAATGTTTAGTCTGGATCTGTCGCCCTTTACAGCGACGCGTTTTTGGGCGATGAGACACGTTTCATCCAAGCTCGTTGGCTCTATAGTAGTTTCATGCATCAAGACTTTTATTCTGGTTCATGGTGGTTAGGGTGCGTTGTCTGCCTTGAGATTAGAAGTTCAAGTTGCCGAAAGGCATACATGCATAGGGAAAGACGTGTTTCTTACGTCAACATAAGAATGGCATTGGGGAGGCCTTTCAAGTAAAAATAGTACCAACGAAAGATATTGATGCCAAGGTCAGTTTCGATTATATGAAAGGCATCTGATACGTCTCGGGGAACCTACACAAGAGCACCAATATTAGACCTCATTCCCATTATGGTCAATGGTCATGGCGTCAATCAGTGCACGAACCTTTTTTAAAACAACCACGTCCTCTTCATGAAGCACTTCGTCATAGGGAAGGCGAGTATGCAATCAAAGAACTCTGACACAGTAAAATTTATAAAAGGGCCGGGCTGCAGATTGCAGGTGGAATATCCTTTCTGGCTGTCAAAGAATCTGTTCGCAAGTTGACTTAGACAGACTTCAGCCTGCTACAATTGGCTGAGTCACAATACTAGATTGTAAGTGCTGTTCAGCAGATAAAATCTGACTAGCATTTTCTAAATTAATGAATAAAACATTATGTTAATTCATTATACTTATACTTCAATAAAAATAAAGCAAAGCCTGAAAATGCGACTTTTTCTTAATTCCAATGTCCTTGCAGACTGCTTGCTTTTGTGCAAACTAAAATTATTGTAAGCCCGTCAACATGGGCGAAGACCCACCTAGAAGTAGTAACTTTTGCACTATGTAAGATAAGTTGAAGGCACCCAACTTTTGGCAAATAAATGATTTTGAAAAAGAGAAGCCATGGAAACCATGGAATAAGCTTGTGTGCGGGTGAACACTAATGCTGCCAAGGGAATCTGGTCAATTGCCAGCCAGGTCGATAAGTGCAGTCGAAGAACAACTGGACTTGACAGGCACATGTGCAAAGTCAACGGACAACGAACTAGGCTGACCAGGCATTGAAGAAAGCACCGACATGGCTGGGCAGAACATAAGGCCTGCACATAAGTGTGCATAACGGGTGCATAAGTGTGCATTAGGCCTGCATGGGAGCACCTGCGAGGAATGTCACGCGTCATTTTACATGACCGCAAAACCTGCACGCGCAGACAAGTAGCATACGCAAGCTGGCGTGTTCGAGCCTCGAGCTCAAGGCCACTCCAGGCCACTCGTGAGTCGTGACTCGAAGCCCTCGAGGCTGCTCTAGGCCCACCGACGGACAAGGCTGGCCAAGGTGGACCGAGGTCCACTCCAGGCTGCTCCAGGCGACTCCCGGGTCCCGGCCACTCCCGGCTAAGCCCGGCAACTCCTGGCCAAGTCGGGGCTGCTTCTGTAGAGCGCTGTTCAGGGGCACGTAGGGGGCGGGTTGGGGCGTCTAGGGCAGTTACGCGTAGCAATCAGTAAAGACCACAAAATTCGGTTAATAGTTGGTTACCATGTCTTGTTATGGGTCGTCCTATGTCGCCCTTCCTAGAGTTGAATTCAGCTGAATTTTGTGTCAAGTATGGTTACAGTGCTACAAACTTGCCTTCATCCTCCAATGGCCGCTAGATTACCCCCTTGTCCAGCACGATTGTCGTAAGGGAAACGTTCAAGACTCCTGACCTAAATTGTACGTCTAATCGGACTATGCTCGTTTGAAAGCTTACAAGTTTCTCTTTGTTCTATGCTTGTGCCAAAAACCTCGACCTAATGGACCCAGTGCATTTTTTCGAAATCGTTATCATTGTTTGCATATGCTTTGCATGGCGCCTTTTGGCATATGCTCCAATTCTCTGCTGGGCAGGTACTACGCGCTAGACGAGCAATTACTTGGTGTCATTGCTTCTAGATTAAGGGTGGTCACAGTTTGAGGGTGTGTGACTATCTTCTGGGAAGCGAGGTTTTGATAGGTACCATCATTGATGTGTTTTTACACTGTGTATCAGGCTTCTGTGGTAATGTCAAGCAGAAGGATTGTGGGCGCTTTTCTCTCCATCTTGAATCAGCATTGGCACAACTAGTAGCAAACTGTGAATATGGGATAAACAGGACCCTTTTCTGTAAGTTATGTGGAGTGCCAGGAAGAGTCATCTGTAGTCAATGGAGGATTCTAGTAATTTTTTGCACAGTAAAGAGCAGATCACGTGTATGTTTTAATAAACGATCAACTTTAGAGCATACCATTCCACCCTCTCCCCCTGTTGTCCCTCTTTGCCCTGTCACCTCATTCCACATCAGCCTCACGCGTTTCCCTCTGCGCCGTACACCTCAGAATGTTGTTCCTAAGACCTTGCATCATGTGTCCCTTTCTGACTCTCCCCAGGTGGAGATACTGCGGTGGAGGAGCCAGTAGGTGACTTGGTGATTATCTCGTTAATTATTGCTCGATGGCATCCATGGAGTCCTGCCAAGCTTCACAAAGCTCATAGCCCACAGTAGGACTGCAGTGCATATATAGTATATGCTATATAGATAGTGGTATTACCATATATATACCTATACCCTCTAAGCAATATACCAACGCATGTTCATATTTATCCAGCATTCTCCTACCTCCAGAGCTCTGTGATCCGTCTCAGCAGCAAGCATAGGGGGGGGTGGGAGCATTGACGAGGGCAGAGAGGCGCTTTGAGCCATTCAACTCCTCCCCTCTGCTTTGTGTGGGTGTTGCAAGCCCGAGCAGCCCACCTCAAGCTGACATGTGTCGGCCTTACTCAGAGCTGGTGGCGACCTGAGGGGGGGTCCTTTGCGTCTTCCACAAGGGTGGGAGTGCAGGGATAGTAGGGATAGTAGGTATAGTAGGAATAGTAGGCTCCAAGTTGAGAAGAAGGCGAGAAAGGCGTTGTGAGGGAGGCGTGAAAGAGGAGAGACATAGATGGGGAAGCTATGGCAGAAGGTCCTGGATAAGACACGTGGCAGCAAGCCTGCCCCTGCCATCACCTTCCAGCACTCACAGCAGCATGCCCCTCGGCCATCCGATAGGGATGGGGGGGAGGGAGGAGGAGTGGGCGGGAAGGTGCGCCCGAGCATAGTCATCCGCGACATGGCGGGGCTGTGCATGGAGTCGGAGGCCACAACCTCCGCAAGGTGTGTGTGTGTCTTGCTTAGGGTTGATGGTTGGACTCATCTGAACTCGTCTGAACTCATCTACAGCATGCTTCTACTCCTACCAGCTCTCATCGTTCCTTATGAGCTCTCACCAACTCTTATCTGACCTAAAAACTCGATGAAAACTCGAGCTTGCATCCTTCAGGTGGCTTGGGTCCTAGGGTTTCTGTTGAACCCTCTTCTTCACCTGAGAACCTTCCCTAGCTCACCTGCTTGGGTCCTTTTCATACCGTAGACCTCTATGAAACTGGCAGACCACCTGGCAGCAACATGGCTCTATTTGATATAAGGCCATGGTAGGGCATGCTAGGACGTACAAGTGGCAGTCGAAGATGACATAAGCGGAGGAGCCGCGGGAGACGGAATGCAACGCAGGGCTTGTGGTTGGAGTAGGTGCCTGCTTGCATGTACATCGCTAGGTCGTGCCACATGGCAGCAGGGTGCGTGAAGAGACTTCATTGCATACCGGGTGCGTGCCGTGGAACTTCAAGGAGGAGACAAGAGACAAAGCTGGGCCCCTGCCGTGCTGTGATACCAACAAAAGGCGAGGCAGTCTTGCTGTCATAACAACGAGGGACGTGAGCGAGACCGCCTGTGGCAGTTCTGCAGAAGCGTCTTGGGGGAGGCCGGGGAATGTTCCGCTGCAATGCCACCTTAGCCAGACCTTGGGGGGTATCATGCGTGCCACAGTGGGTGCCAGGACTTATGCATCTCCTGGGAATTCATTTCAGCACAATCTCATTGAGAATGGACATGACTGCTAGAGGGAAGGGCCGCTCACTCACTTGAGTCAGGCAGCAAGAAGGGGAGAGCCCAGTCGCTGCCGCTGTGATGCACGACGCATGATTCATGCTCACGAGAGAAACACACAGCGTCCGCTTAGTCATGGCATCAGATAGAGAGAGCTGTTGCTGCCATCGTGAGGAATGGTGCATGTTCACAACACACACACGCGGAGAGAGAGAGAGAGAGAGAAAGAGAGAGAGAGAGAGATTCACATGCAATCACGCTCGGGTGCACGCACGCAGTATCTGCGACCGCGAACCTGTCCCTGACTCAGACACCTGTTTCAAGCTCACGGGATGACGCAAACACTGCATGTACTCAGCCACGCTCGGCCCCGCTTACCTGTCTCAAGCCTGACATGCCACGCTTGCCTGTTGCCGCGTGAATGGGGGGGGGGATGTGGAGGAGTTTGCAGCGGCGGAGGAGGAGGAGGAGGGGGGGGGCATGGGCTTCCTAAGGGAGGAGGTAATGCCGGGGGAGGAGGGGGAGGGGGAGGAGGAGGAGGAGGACACGGGCGAAGCCTGAGCGGGCAGTCAGGCTGGAGCGACGACACGCCGGCCAACGTGAGGCTGACGAAGATTACCAGGTAAAGTGTGCTGCCACTCGGCCCGCTCTCCTCGCTTCTCTCCTCCCCTTTTGGAAACTCTAGCTCGCCTCTCACTCCTGCGCTCCTGCGCCTCTGCGCTCTCTCCCCCTCTCTCCCTTTCTCCCCCTCTCGGTGGATCCCCTTCCCCCGCTTGGCCTTCTCGCCAGGTGGCTGGCTGGTGGCCGCGCTCGCTGGCTGTGGAAAGCCTTGCTAGGGGGGGTGCCCTGTGCCCTGGGGATAGCGGCAGGGGCAGGAACAGAGGCAGGGGCCAGGAGCAGGCAAGCGAGTTGGGGGAAGGAGCTGGCTGCATCAGCGCTGCAGCAGGGCACCAGCTGCTGCTGGTGTGCACCTGCTGCCGATGTGGGTGCTGGTTGGCACAGGGCAGCCTCTTGGGCTAGTAGCCGCCAGAGGGGCAGGGCAGGATGGCAGCATGGCTGGCTGGCTGGATGGCTGGCCGACTGGCTGGCTGTGGGTGCCTGGCTGTCCGCGGATGCATTGTAGCACTGTGTGCCGGGCTAGAAAGTGCTGAGCAAAAGCAACGGTGCACGCTGCTTTCACACACACAGACACACCCCCCCACCCCCCCCCCCCTCTTCCCCCTGCGGTGTAAACAATGTGAGGATGGGTGGGTGGGTGGGTGGGTGTATGGTCACTTTGTTCTCACAATTGGACGTCTTAGATAAAAAAACAAAAGAGCGCGCGCAAGGGCTGGATGCTCTGAGCAGAATCCCCCATCCCCTTCCCCTCCCCCTTCACTTGGAGTGGTGCCATGTGGCACAAGACGACGCCCTTGAGCTAGCGCTGCCACTGCTGCGACAGATGGGTTGAGAGGAGCTGGGCAGTGGTCCTGAGCGGGTGTGAAAGCAAGATATAAGCAGCGGAAGAGTGCCCCTCTTCTTCTCCCCATTCTGTCTCCCTTGGTGTGAGGTGGCACTTGAGGTTGGCCAATCCTGAGTGCCCCTTCTCTAACTCTTTTTGATTCCTTGGGTCTGTCACCCTCTTTCCCGCTCCCCCCCAAACCCCTCCTCCCCCCCCCGTTCCTCCTTGTGAGTGGCAGCCCGAGCGGATTCCACGACATCGAGTCGGAGTTCAAGACGTTTTTGGACATGCACCCGCGATATGAGGTCAGTGCACCTCGGCACCCATTTCGAAGCACACCTCTGTGTACGTGGTGTTTCACATGTACACCTATTTCTGGACCCCCCCTCCCAAAAACACACTCACACACACACACACACACACACACACACACACACACATACAGGGAGAGAGAAACATATACGTTCTTGCAGCGCAGCTAATTGCAGGAAGAGGCAGGGGGGAAGGCTGATAGGCAGAGGGAATATGGGAGGAGGGCGTCATGAAGGTGCTTGGTCATTTAGAAGCTCTCTCGCTTATCCTGCACCACACGATCGCTGTGATGCTCCAGATCTGGGCCTTGTAGAAGTGTGGCGCCCCTAGTGAAGGCACTGGCATGCTATGTAGGTCGCCTTCCACCTTTGTGCGACCCTCCTCCATGCCCACCCCCTCGAGGATCTTTCGCCAGATCCTGCCAGCTGGAGACCCTTCCACGCCTCCTCAAGCAGCGGGGAAGGGGAAGGAAGAGAAAGAGGGAGAGAGGGGGAGGTAATATTTGAGTGCGCTGGCAAGGCTGGGAGCCTTGCTGGCAGAGAATTTGCAAGTGCGTGTGTGTGCGCGTGCGTGCGGGGTGTGTGTGCGGTGCGTGTGTGTGGGTGAGATGGGTGGGTGGGTGGTTGGGGCTGCGGAGAGGAACCTGTGTGCGGCTCCGGGACTGAATGGCAGGTGGCTGTGCTGGCAGGGGGATGTGGAGGTGGGGGGCTTTCTGATGGTGGGATGTGCTTTTTGGGGTCTCACTGGTGGAGGGAAGCGTAAAGGGAAAAAATGGGGAAAGGGGAAGAGGGGGGGGGGGGGCTTGC
>WELA01004349.1:60925-78303 GCA_009602735.1 Mesotaenium endlicherianum | reverse complement strand
CCCTTCCCCCCAACCCCCCCTCTCTCTGCCTCTCCCACTCTACTTCCTCAAAGGACAACACAAGAGACATTTCACACAAGGGAGGGCGACATTAAACTAGAGAAGCTACCAAACCAGGGAGAACCTACAAGAGGAAGGAGAAACAAAGAAGCTCCAAGCGAGGGGGAGAAGCTGCAAAGGGGGGGAAGAGCGCGGCACACCCGGTGGTCGAGCTCCTCCTCGGAGGAGGCGGGCAGCTCCCGGGTCTTGGTCTTGGCAGCCGCGCTTGCGTCCTGGAGCTTGCGCAGGAGCTCCTGCAGCGGCTTGGCCTCGTCAAACTTCTTCTGCACCTCCGTGTTGCACGCGCGCGCGCGGTCGCGGGCAGCCCGCACGCTCGCCTGCGCCTCGCTCCTCTTTACCTGCTCACTCGCCGGCCCACTTGGCCTCTCCTCAGCATCCAAAACCATGATTGCACAATCACGCGCGATCATGCCAATCACGCTCAAGGAGGGATCCTCCTCCTCCCCAGCCCCTTGCTTCTTGCCTCCCCCTCACCTTCTGCTTCTCGCTCCTTGCTTCTTTCCTTCCACTTCCGTGATTGACAGTTCAGGGTCCAACTTTGGTAAACTTTGACATACTTCGACAATAGGGACTCCAAAACTCGGAGCTTAGAGCCAAAAGTTCCTTCTTTTTCTTACCTTTCGACTACAGGGTCTACGGTTCCACAGTCTAGGCTTTCTGGGCCCCTCTATGAGCATTGCCGCATCATTTATCACAGACAAGCAAATAAAGAGGTCTCCATAAGCCACCGCACTTGTCAAGAAGGAGAATATCGAAACCCGTTCAGGTTGCTGGCGTGACCTCCAAAGTATGCTACCGTGATCGATAACCATCCACAAGCAGCATGCGAGGTGCTCTCTCTTATCAAGAGGTCTGCTCCAGGAAGGTACTCCAAGTACATGGACATAAGGATTTGCTAGCCCCCCTGAAGAGCCCTTTTGCAGTAACACGGGAGTAGTAAGCTCTAAACCCTCCAGACCTCCCAACGTGTTACAGCAAAAAACAAGAAGAAATTCACAAACAAAGAGGAGACTAGAGAGAGAGAGAAAGAAAAGGAAAAAAGGTGATATATAAAAATACAAACAGAGAGGAAGAGACAGAGGAAAAAGAAAGGGAGAAAGGCAAGGAACAAGCGGAAGTTGGGAAAGAAGAGAACTTGGAGGCACATCTTCAAACCACACAATAGTGTAGCCCCTGGTCCCTCTTGAGATCCCCTCATACAGCCCCTTGACCATCTCTACCTCCTACCCCCCTCATGCAGGAACCAAGGGCCACTCAACTAGGTATTTCTTGATTATCAACCTCAAGTGCTGGCCCACAGTATCAGATGCTTCTTAGGATACACTCCACAATACACGGGGAAGTGTAGTGTTTGGAGCCTGAATATTAACCTCCATGACTCTCAGCCAACTTTTATATGCACTGGGAGAGAAAGGTGAGAGATGGAGCGTAGATATGGAGCTTAGCTATGGGGCTTAGTAGTGGAACTTAGGAACATAATGGGGCTATCTATTCATGGGGCTGGGATAGAGCTTATACTCCAGCTCGAGTGCCAGGACGGACCGCCACACACACCTGCTTTAGACTAAGGGCAGCCTTGATGAACTGCTGCCTGTCCCTCTTCTCCTTGTGCCTCTGTTCCGAAATCTTTATAGCGCTTCTGAGCAGCGCCAAGTCGGGTCGTGGCAACCGCATGAAGTAAACCTCTACCCATTTTTTCTCTGCTGGCTTCTCTGCTGCAGCTCCACCCTCTGCAGCCTTTCCAGCAGGAGCTGATCCCAGCACACCTCTACTCTCCTCATCACCTGTGACTGCAGAAGTTGCCAGAGGGCCTTGACTCTCCTGGCCTTCTGCATCTGCACTTGCACCTGCTTCACCTCCCTCTGCCACGTCTTCTGCAGCTGATTCTGTAGTCTCCGCAGGTCCTGCACCTTCCTTCTCTTCAACTTCCCCTGCTTCTTCAATATCAGCATGATGAAGTAGCTCTTCGTGGTCGTCAATGCTGGCAGGCAGCTTCACGGCCACATCATCATCGCTCACAATCTCCCTCGGCTCAAGTGCCTGCACCTCTTCCTCCGCCATGTAATCACAGTGGCCCTTCTATCTGCCTCTTCTTAACAGAAATAAGCCTGCACTTTAAAATCCTGCTACAAGAAAAGGAATCAGTTATTCAATATATATCTTCGACGTGGTTTGTACTTTTCGAAAATCAGAACGTCCACATTTCCAAATGAAAACAGAAAAGCAGTAAGAACTGCTGCACGTACTTTTTCAGGTGAGAGCTAAATGTGCTGCAGAATAAAAGAACCTGCACCAGACCACAAGTAAAGGTCAAGCTAGAACCAAAGCTCCAAGAGGTTACAACCATCAAGAAGCACAGGACCAGGAAGTGAACATTGCGTCAGATATAACAAGTTCACTTCTACGGAGCCATAGAAAGAGCTGCATAAAGGAGCTGGGCCGCATTTGCAGATGGGTCTTGCACAAATATCCTACTTTAAGAGCTTTACACATGAAAAGAGGTGGACATCACCATAACCAGAACATGATCGTTGACGAAAATGACTCCAATAGGGATATCATCATATGCACCATTGAAGCAGCAGCTCCAATGAGGACACGATTGCAAGCAACTCAAAGGACATACTAATAACAATAAGAGCACAGGGAAGGATCGGAAGGGGGCTGTGAGAAGGTTCCTTACCACGATGAGCAGGAATATCACAACTTGACGGAAGAGGAGCAAAAAGCGTGGACTCTGCGACAGATAAGTGCAGGACATATAAGTTAAGAACTAACTTGCAACATTTTCAAGCAAAAAGTCAAAGCTCGCTCTACTGCCTCGGTGATGTCTAATCCCGTGCAAGGTTCAAACCTCGAGGGCCGATGTCTGTCCCCGCCTGTCCCCATAGCCCAACCGCCAGCCTGACTATTACCGGCTCCGTTTCTGCTATTGCCATCAGTTGCCATATCTAACTGCGGTTCGACCAGGCCGGCCCGTCCAACTGCATAATAAGGCACCTGCTCTCCCTGGCCGGCTTCTTATGATATTGACCGGAAAGTTTGGCCGCCGCAAGTAGGATTGCTGAATCGGACCGCGACGATCCACTCATATTGACGTCCATGGTCCAGTAGCGTTAAAGACGATTAGTACGGAGGGCATTTCTGACTGCTGGCTCAAATGCCCCTAACTGCAATTGCCGGGGCTTGTTACTGTAAACGCTCTTCCACATGTCACATATATGGTGCACCGCATGTGTGATATGGTGCAGGGTGCTGTAGGGCAATGTAGAGACATGTATCCAGTCTAAAAAAATTGATCATGTGTCGACTTCTGAGTAGTTCAGGTTTTAGACGGGGATCCCTTAGCCAATCTCTTACGGTCAAATGAGCATTTAGACGTGGCTGAAACAGTTCACTTTGTTATACCACGTGGCTTTAACAAATGAAACCGACATTTTCAACCTTTAGTGCTACTCAAGACATACAGTGGCATATGCCGTTCATCCACCTACGTCGCGATGGTAAGCCACCGGCTGAGCGTGATGGGGATTGACCGAAGCGTGCGATATGAAGCAGGATAACCGACCACACCGGAAGTCTTGGAGACACGGATTCATGGAAAGCTAGCGTGAGCCGGGCCGGAGAAGGTAGGTGCTTCCCGAAGCACGCAGAGCGCCTCCGGCCTCGAAACTTTAAAGTCGCTCCATTGTGCCCAAAAGCTTTCTACCATGATATATGTGTTATGTTTACAACAGAAAATGAAGGGAAACTTCAGCAAGTTCAGCCCGCCAACGTCAATGGAAACCCCTTTGCCTTCAACCAAATACGGGTCGATCTTTGTCATGAACTTCACATGCCATCTATATCATAGACTTTAGACTTGTATTGTATTGCCCTTTTATAAATATTGTATTCAAGATCACCTTGAACTTTGGCCACAAGTTTGCAAATTCAATCCTCATCTAGAAATCGTCTATTACACCCTGAAAATGCTGCACCCGCCAGGCCCTAGTCTTGTGGGTTTCCCACCAACTTACTCGCAAATGGTTGCGACGTGCACGTCAGACATCCGGGCTGGAAAATTCACATTAAAATTTCATGTTTTCCAAAATTGAGAAATTGGGTGCATGATCCTAGAAGTCGAAGGACAAATGTGGTCGCTTTTTCCAAAAAGTTGTACATTGCCTCACTGATTTTGAAATTATTTGGCGCGTTCAAATCGCTTGAAGTCTTGGTGTGCTTAGCCGTCTAATCTTTTTGAAAATTTAGTTAGTTCAATCACAAGTAGTAATACTTGGTTGTTATGATTCACGTGTTCATTATTCTTGGTTGGTTAAACAAGCCTTTTAGGACTTCCACCTTAGAGAGGTAGACCACAAAATTAACATTCTACGTGGGAGTTAACCATCGTGGCAACGCACATCAATTGTCTTGTGTTGAAGATGAACTAGAGTCACAAAATCTTACTTAATTCAGTAAATCACCTTATCATGCACCCATTTTAATTATTACAAAAAAAGATGGCAGTATGCAATGCATGTGGATTACATACCACTCAACAGAATAACTGTGAAGTACAAATATGCTTCGTCCAAAATTGAGAATTTGCTTGATACACTGATCGGTGCTAAAGTGTTCAGCAAGATTGATTTTGAAAACAGATTTCGCTAAGGGATGTAAGGTCATAAGCTTGTAGAGTGCACTTTTGTGGTAATTTTGATATACAATTCGTCAAATTTGGCTACGTATTGAGAAAGTTATGGATTTTTGAAATTTAACCTATTTTTAAGGTTGGTCGACGACTGTCCTTAATTTGCAGTGAGCGCGACTGCCGGATTGACCGACAGCGTCGAGCGATCTGGGCCGTTAATGTGAATTTAAACCTTCATGTAATTTCAGCTGATGCAAAGTGCCGACCAGGTCGATTAATCTAGAAGTTTCGGATAAGCCTAGCGCGCCTAAGTAAGCTAGACATTTCGATGCATGCATGTGGATGTAAAATCGGCCCGACACGTTGGATGAGGCTGATCTTGCCTACTCACGAATATTCCAAGAAGGAACAATTTGACAAACACTTAAAAAAATATTGTTGCTAAGCGGCCCTCCCTCCTAGGGGCGAGCGATCGTCGTAGAAAACTATAAATAGGCGTAACTTTTTCGTTTCTTCTCAATTTTCACTTCTTTAAACTTCGACGGGTTTTTAATGACAAGGCCTTTCATCCTATTCTATTTGTGAGCACTTTCTTGCTACTTAAAATGTTCAGTAATTTTCCTAAGCTTTCTTAGTAAGATGCCGCTGCACTCTTTAGTATGATTGCAACTACTTTTGTTCCTCGTGAGTGAGTACACTTCCATTAGAGCACTCTGCCCCTCTCATTTGGTATTGGAGCTGGGCTAGTTTGCATATTATATTATGGAGTTGCAGGTCGGCAGTCGGAGGATGCGAACATGTCGAGCATGTCGAGAGAGTGGAGCAGTACGTCGCGCCAACAATGACAAGAGAGCAACAAGAGATGCAAACAATGCTACGCGACAAATGGCACTGCAATTGGAGGAGAAGTCTACACCCAGTTTCAACAAAATATGCGCGCAGAGATGGAGAGAATGGTGCGACTTGTTGTGGAGAACGCCACTTCGACGAGTTCGACACCTGAACCTGCTATACCACCAATCCATGTTCAACCAGTGGTGCAACCAGTTATTCCACCCGCATCGAGAGTGCGTGCGCCTAAGCCTGAAGTGCATACTGGAGAGCATGGATCGCCGCCTGTGCATCAATGAAATTTTTGAGTAAAGAAGTTTATAGAGTATTCTATGCTCACGCCCGACATGCAAGTCGCCTTTGTGATTTCCTTGTTGAAGAAGAGTGCTGGAGCCTACTAAAAGGGGCAGAGTGCCCTAGTGGAAGCGTAGTGACTCACGAGAAACAAAGCTAGTTGGAATCATACTAAAGAGTGCAGCGGCATATCACTAAGAAAGCTTAGGAAAATTACTCAGCATTTTGAGTTGCAAGAACTGCTCACAAATGATATAGGATGAAAGGCCTTGTCAATACAAACCCGTAGAAATTTACAGAAGTGAAACCTGATAAGAAACAAAGAAGTTATGCCTATTTATAATTTTCTGCCTAAGTGCTCCTCCCTAAGAGGAAGCTACGGATTTTCCTAAGTGTACGTCAAATTGTCCCTTCCAAAATATTCGTGAGTAAGCCAGATCAGTTCAATCTGACGTGTCAGGCCGAATTGACGTCCACATACATGCATCGACATTACTAGAATATTCTATCTTAGACGCGCTAGGCTTAACCGAAACTTCTAGGTAAATCGACCTAGTCGGCACTCCGCGTTAGCCGAACTTACGTGAAGGTTCGAGTTCATTCTAACGGGCCAGATCGCTCGACGCTGTCGGTCAATCCGACGGTCGCGCTCATCGCGAATTAAGGACAGTCGTCAACCGATCGCAAAATTAATTAAACTTCGGAAATCCATAACTCTCCCAATACTTGACCAAATTTGATGAACTTTATATCAAAATGACCACAAAAACAAACTCTACACTACTACGGAATCAGAATATACTTTCATAATACTCAAAAATGCACTTTATAAACCTATGACCTTACATCATCCCCCTCCTCAAGATGCGACGTCCTCGACGCATTCTTCAAATAACGTCTCAACTTACTCTTACAATGAGTCAAGTTGGCTTCTGGCTCCCATGTGTTGTCGTCCGCATGTAGCTCTTCCACTTGACGAGAGACTCTTGAACAAGTCGTTGACCTCGCTTGACTCGTCGATCGCCGACAATCGCCTCCACTTCATACTCCAAAACACCATCGATCTCGACAGGTGGTGGCGGTGTAGGTAGTCGTCCTGGATGTCCTTCATTCGGGTCAACGTATGGTCGCAAACAACTGACATGGAACACATCATGGATACGCCAGCCTGAAGGGAGCTCCAACTTGTAGGTCACTAGATTAATCTGCTTGAGCACCACAAAGGGACCTGTGAACCGTGCCCGCAGTTTCCTTTTGTCCGTGAAAGGTAGATTCTCTGTTGACAAAAGTACTTTGTCACCCACATGGAATGTCACTTCCCTCCTTGTTAGCATGCTTGACTTGTTCTTCCTGTGCCTTCCGAATACACGTCTTTGCCATATCCCAAGTGTTGGCCATCTGCTCCATAACAGCTTGTGTAGTAGGAACCTGAGTCTCCTTGGCCTTCTCCAACAAGATGTTCCCTGGATGATATATTTCTTGCCCATAAACCATAGCGAATGGTGACTGCTCGGTGGATCCCTGCATGCCGTTGTTGTAGGCAAACTCCAACCCTGGTAGCTTCTTGTCCCACTCTGAAGGGTCCTCCATCGTGAAACTCATGAACACCTCTTGCAGAGTTCTATTGAGCCTCTCACTCTGCCCGTCTGTCTGAGGATGATAGGAAGTGCTCATACTCAACTTGGTCCCCATCAAAGTAAACAATGACCGCCAAAAGTTGCAAGTAAATCTTCGATCCCGACCTGAAACAATCACCTTCGGCAATCCATGTAGCCTGAAATTATGATCGAAGAATAGTCGTGCCACATCTGCTGTCGTACAAGTCTCCTTCACGGGAATGAAGTGAGCCATCTTGTTGAGTCTAACACATACAACCCAAATTGCATCGTGCCCTTGACCACTCACTGGTAACGACGTGATGAAGTCCATAGCAATGTGCTCCCAAGGATTCTTTGGAATAGGCAGGGGCTGCAATGTACCTCCCTTCTTTTGATTTGGTGTCTAATGACTCAACCGAGAACAGCAGGCTGAAGTCAACTTAGGTCAGCTTGCTGACACATTCTTTGACAGCCAGCTGACTTCCGTACTCGATAGCAGCGAATTGCCTAGATATGCATCTAAGTGTGATATGCTAGATGAATGGCCAGATGAAATTCTTGCGATGGATGGCGATTCGAGATGATCGGAGACGGTGGTGGATTTGGTCAGCCGACGTCCTACCGACGTGGTTAACTCCCGGGTAGGCGGTGCCATCGCACTGGCCGTTGAACAGTAAACTCATTCCATGTACATATGCTAGACATTGCTCTAGAGTTCGGCATTCGAAAACGAGGCCAACTCTCTTGTACTGCTTACTGAGAGAGATCTGAATCCAAAGCGAGAAGCCATTGATACGCACTGTCTTCTAGCCTTGCTTATGTATGAGTTTACTGATTGCATTATTAATGCTAGTTTACTTGCATTTGACTTGCGAGTATTGTCCACTGCTAGAGTGTTGTCTTTTGCTGTTTTATCGGTTAACAAAAAATACCATACAGATTACCCGCTGATATAAGAGTCTTCTTTATTTATTATCACCTGTTTGGTAAGTCGATTCGTTTCAGTGGTATCGGAGCAGTTATCACAGTTTTCTTTATATGGTAAAGACAAGGTCTCAAACTAGCAACTCCCAAGACATGGAGAAGCAAGATAACGAGAATGTCCAAAACCAGGCTGAAAGCCATGTAGCGGAAACCCGTACTTATTCTGAAGCAGTGGCAAATACTGCAGCTAGAGAGGCTGCAGATGAGGCAGCTGCTACTGCCGCAATTGCAACACAGTAGGCTGAGGAGGAGAGAGTCCGATTAGAAGCCGAACATCTAGCAAAAGCTGTTGAAGATGCAGAAAGGAGGGAAGGACAGCCAGCGGACGAGCGCACTGTCAGAGAACTTATGGCAGAAAGGGCCAATATCTGAACCCACCTCCTGGTGTACAACTCAATGTACCTCTAGGTTAAATTTGTGACCGGCTGAATGCGGCAGAAATTGCTGCTGCAGGAGCGGGAGGGAATGTTGAGGACACTACTCAGCGAGTGAATGCCACTGCTGCTGCTGCATGTGCTAGACTCCCACCTCAAAGTGTAGATTTGGGAGCATTACTTGTGCAAATGCCATCGCAAATGGCGAGCATGTATCAGTCCAACAGGAGGACAAAAGAATCATACTGTCTTTGCTGCGGGACAATGGCCAACTGGGTTCTCAAACCACTGGTGGTGGTGGCAGAGGGCCTAGTAAACCTAAGCCGGAACCTCCTCAGGACTATGATCCTGAGGGAAACAAAAAGTATCACCTGATCAAGTTTCTCGCTGATGTTGAGCAGTGGCTGGAGAACTACCCAGAACTGCAATATCACGAGAACGTCAGGCACACTGGCGCTCTACTGAAAGACAGTGCAGCAGACTCGTGGCTCTATCGGAAAAGAGAGCGTAAGGCTCAACAACTCGGTGACCCTACTTGGGTAGAGTTTATCGAGAAACTGCATGAGAAGTTTGATGTGATCAATCAGCAGGAGAAAGCTACCTATGCGATGATCTCCTTGACACTGAAGCAGACCACTTCAGTTGCTAAGTTTGCTCAAAAGTTCCAGGAGAACATGATGAAGCAGCCAGACCTGCCAGAGCGGTATAGGATTGCATACTTCACGTATGGCTTGAAATCCGAAGTCTAAGGTCATTTTGCTGAAAAGAAGTACGAGAAATTGGCTGACTTGATCCAAGACGCTGATGCCTGGGATCAGCAGCAGTTCAATCACAAGCGCCAGAGTAATGCTTTGGCGTCTAAGATTGTCAAAAAGCCCCAAGGTTCCTACAATGCAATTGAAGGAGACCAGGCTGAGGATGATCAAGGTGATGAGTATGAGTATGAGTATAATGCTATGCAGTCTAGAGGGAGAGGTGGCTACTCTCGACGTGGCTATGGAAGAGGTGGTGGTAGGCCTAAGCCGAGACCAGCCTCAGCAAAAACTATCTGCAACCATTGCCAGCAATTGGGCCACTATAGAGGGCAGTGTCCTAGCAAGCACCTTCCAAAGGTCAAGAGAAAGGACCAACCTTTAAAAGACAACAATAGTCAGTAATCTAGTCTACTGACTGTGAGGATGCTAGAGATAGTGAGTCGTCACTAGCTGCCCTCGTAGCAGGCATTATGGGTCCTGCTGAACTGGATTCATTATGCATGCCTGACAAACAGGTAACGGAGACTATTAGGAATATAGATTTCCAGAGAGTGCACACTCTGTCCTCTAGCCTTGCTTATGTATGAGGTTACTTTTGCATTCTTAATGCTAATTTACTTGCATTTGACTTGCGAGTATTATCCACTCCTAGTGTGTTGTCTTTTGTTGTTTAATCAATGAACAGAAAATACCATAACGATTACTTGCTGATATAAAAATCTTCATTAATTGTTAATTGCCTATTCGTAAGTCGATACATTTCAGTGGTATCGAAGCAGTGATCAGAATCTTCTTTGTATGGTAAGGACAAGGTCTCAAATTAGCAACTCCGGAGACATGGAGAACCAGGATAACGAGAACGTAGAAATACCATGCTGGAAGCCATGTAGCGGAAACCTGTACCTATTTTGATCAGTGGCAGATACTGCAGCTAGAGAGGTTGCAGATGAGGCAGCTGCTATTGCTGCACTCACAGCACAGCAGGCAGAGGAGGAGAGATGTAGTGATATGAAGTATAATAGATTAGTTTGCATATATTTTAATGCTTTTGAATATATTTGGAGTAGTATTGTGTGGCGTCAAGTGTGAATAGATACTCTAGTGACTTGGTTCATGTCCTTTGAACCTCTTAAGGCATCTTCAAAGTTAGAGGAAGGACCTAGAAGAACTCCATGTGGCAAAAGTCAAATGTGCCGTTTTTAGGTCAAACGACCATGTGTACATTATTCTAGAAAGAGGTGGCAAGTTTTGGGATGTGTTGGGTGTCAACACATCAACATGCACCTTCCTAAAAATTACTTATGTAGCCAGTAT
Source organism: Mesotaenium endlicherianum (assembly GCA_009602735.1). NCBI lineage: Eukaryota > Viridiplantae > Streptophyta > Zygnematophyceae > Zygnematales > Mesotaeniaceae > Mesotaenium > Mesotaenium endlicherianum. The sequence goes on along the minus strand of WELA01004349.1, from coordinate 67,460 downwards.
ATAAACAAGAGCTAGAACATAAAAAGACATTCCAGAATCACTCTTGTGCTTGCCAAATTCTAGAAATATATTCTTTCAAGAAGCCATCTCTCTTCCAAGAAGCTACCACTTGTGTTCAAAGATCCTTGTCTTGAATAGATAAAGTATTATATTTCACTAAGTACTTTATCTATCTGTTTCACTACAGTGGTTATATTTCACTAAGTACTTTATCTATCTGTTTCACTACAGTGGTATCGGAGCTAGGCACTTTGGTAGCACAAGAAGATGGCCGATCCTCAAGACCAACAGTGTAATGAATCAGTATATTAGTAGATATAATATTCATTTAAATATAATAGTCAATTTAGTTCAGCCTGCTGAACTTTAGTTAGTAGTCAGTCTGCTGAACTTTAGTTAATAATCGTCCTGTTGGACTTTACATAATTATCAGTTTAATGACTCGGCCAAAAGCAGCAGGCTGAAGTCAACTTAAGTCAGCTTGCTGACACATTCTTTGACAGCCAGCTGACTTCCGTGCACGGTAGCAGCGAACTGCCTTGATATGCATCTAAGTACCACCTGCTAGATGAATGGCCAGATGACATCCCCATGATGGATGGCTATTCGGGATGATGGGAGATGGCGGTGGATTTGGTTAACCGAGGTCCTACCAACGTGGTTAACTCCCGGGTAGGCGGTGCCATCGCACTGACCGTTGAACAGTAAACTCATTCCATGTACATATGCTAGGCATTGCTCTCGAGTTCGGCATTCGGAAACGAGGCCAACTCTCTTGTACAGCTTACTGAGAGAGATCTGAATCCAAGGCGAGAAGCCATTGATACGCACTGTCTTCTAACCTTGCTTATGTATGAGTTTACTGATTTGCATTATTGATGCTAGTTTACTCGCATTTGACTTACGAGTATTATTCACTGCTAGTGTATTGTCCTTTGCCGTTTAACCAGTTAACGGAAATTACCATAAAGATTACTTGCTGATATAAAGATCTTTATTAATTGTTAATCGCCTATTTGGTAAGTCGATTCATTTCAGTGGTATCGGAGCAGTTATCACAGTCTTCTTTGTATGGTAAGGACAAGGTCTCAAACTAGCAACTCCCGAGACATGGAGAACCAGGATAACGAGAATGTCGAAAACCAGGCGGAAAGCCATGTAGCGGGAAACCGTACCTATTCGGAAGCAGTAGCGGATACTGCAGCTAGGGAGGCTGCAGATGAGGCAGCTGCTATTGCCTCAGTCGCAGCTCAGCAAGCTGAGGAGGAGATAGCCAGACTAGAAGCTGAACAAGTAGCAAAGGCCGCTGAAGATATACAAAGGAGGGAAGGACAGCCAGCTGACGAGCGCACTGTTGAAGAACTTATGGCATCAAGGGCCAATGTTCTGAACCCACCTCCTGCCGTACAACTCAATGTACCCCTAGGTCAAATACGTGACCGGCTGAATGCGGCAGGAATTGCTGCTGCAGGAGCAAGAGGGATTGTTGAGGACACTACTCAGCGAGTAGATGCCAATGCTGCTGCTGCATTTGCTAATCTACCACCCCAAAATGTAGACTTGGGAGCATTGTTCGTTCAGATGCAGTCGCAAATGGCGACCATGTATCAGTCCCAGCAGGAGGACAAAAGAATCATAATGTCCCTACTCCGGGACAGAGACCAACTGGGGTCTCACACCACTAGTGGTGGTGGCCGAGGGCCTAGTAAGCCCAAGCCGAAACCTCCCCAGGACTATGATCCTGAGGGAAACAGAAAATATTACCTGATCAAGTTTCTCGCGGATGTTGAGCAGTGGCTGGAGAACTACCCAGAACTGCAAGATTACGAGAAGGTCAGGCACACCGGTGCGCTACTGAAAGGCAGTGCCGCAGACTGGTGGCTTTACTGGAAGGAAGAGCGTAAGGCTCGGCAACTCGGTGACCCTACGTGGGTAGAGTTTGTCGAGAAGTTGCATGAGAAGTTTGATGTCATCAACCAGCAGGAGAAAGCTATCTATGCGATGATCTCCCTGACACTGAAGCAGACCACTTCAGTTGCTGAGTTTGCTCAAAAGTTCCAAGAGAACATGATGAAGCAGCCTGATTTGCCAGAACGGTATAGGATAGCATACTTCAGGTATGGCTTGAAATCCGAGGTCTCTGGTCATTTTGCTGAGAAAAAGTATGAGAAACTGGCTGACTTGATCCAGGATGCTGACGCCTGGGATCAGCAGCAGTTCAATCACAAGCGCCAGAGTAACGCTTTGGTGTCTAAGATTGTCAAAAAGCCCCACGGTTCCTACAATGCAGTTGAAGGAGACCAGGCTGAGGATAATCAGGGTGATGAATATGAGTATGAGTACAATGCTATTCAGTCTAGAGGTAGAGGTGGTCCCTCTCGAGGTGGCTATGGAAGGGGTGGTGGTAGGACTAAGCCGAGACCAGCCTCAGCAAAATCTACTTGCTACCATTGTCAGCAGAAAGGCCACTACAGAGAACAGTGTCCGGTCAAGCACCTGCCTAAGGTCGAGAGAAAAGACCAGCCTTTAAAAGACAGCAACAGTCAGTAATCCAGTCTACTGACTGTGAGGATGCTAGAGATAGTGAGTCGTCACTAGCTGCCCTCGTAGCAGGTATTATGGGTCCTGCTGAACTGGATTCACTATGCATGCCTGACAAACAGATAAAGGAGACCATCAGTAATATAGACGTCCAGAGAGTGCACACTCTGGATGCTCTTGTTCCACCTGATGTCCAACATTTCTTTGCTACGTCAGGAGAACAATGCGAAAGTCAGGAAAAGACAGTCCCCCCTATCCTACTGCATTGCATGATTGCAGGTAGGAAGGTGAGGGCATTTGTTGACGGAGGGGCGTCACATACTTTTATTCACAAGGACTTAGTTAAGCGGCTAAGGCTGCCTACTGTCACCCAAGGGAATAGAAAAATATTCCTTGGAGATGCCTCAAGTATCCCGGGAGGAGTTATAACCAAGCCTATTGAGGTCCAGTTAGGTTCTGGCATTGCAGTTCTAACTGAAACGCTTACATTTGAGGTACTCAACACTGGCTTTTATGATCTCGTGCTAGGCAGGTCCTGGCTTAATAGACATCAAGCTGAAGTGTGTTGGAGCAGAGGTACAGTTAAAGTGAGAGGAGCCAGTGATGGGCAGACTGACTTGGCACCCACCAGTGCTCTTCCTCTTGTCCTGTGTGGATGGCAAATGAAGGAAAAGAAGAGGCTTCCAGAAGGATGCAAGTTGCTGAATGCAATGGAGTTCGTCAAAAGCTGGAACCAGAAGGAAGACAGAATGTTCTGTCTGCTGCTAAGAGAGGTACCTCCTCAACCTGAAGAAGTGGTTGAGAAAAAGGTAAGCCCTCCGGAACACCCTACTGCTGCAAAAATTGTTGCTCAGTACACTGATGTGTTTAACATGCCTCCAGGACTACCCCCTAAAAGGGAAGTAGATCATAGGATTGATCTATTACCTGGTAGCCAGCCACCCTGGCAACGCACTTATGCCTTGTCTTATTTGGAGAGCGAGGAGTTGAAAAAACAGATTGCAGAGCTGGAGGAAAATGGTTACATTTCTCCCAGTAAATCACCGTACGGCGCACCTATCCTATTTGTTAAGAAAAAGGATGGCAGTATGCGGATGTGTGTGGATTACAGAGCCCTGAACAGAATTAAAGTAAAGAACAAGTATGCTTTACTCAGGATGCAGGACTTGCTTGATACCCTGTCTGGCGCTAAGGTGTTCAGTAAGATAGATCTCAAGAGTGGTTATCATCAAATCAGAATTGCTGAAGGGGATGAACACAAGACTGCCTTCCGCACACGCTATGGCCACTATGAGTTCAACGTGATGCCATTTGGACTGACTAATGCTCCTGCTACCTTTATGGGTGCTATGAATGACATTTTCAGACCTTATTTGGATAAGTTTGTGCAAGTTTTCCTGGATGATATTTTAATTTTCTCTAAAGATGAAGCTCAGCACACTGAACACTTAAAAACAGTCCTGGACACTCTGCGGAAAAATCACTTATATGCTAAAATGAGCAAGTGTGATTTCTTTAAGGAAAGTATTGAATTCTTAGGCCACGTTGTCAGTAAGGAAGGCATCAGTGTGGATCTTAAGAAAGTCCAGATCATACGGGACTGGCCAGTACCACAGTCGGTCTCTGAAGTTAGATCCTTCCTCGGGTTGGCTAACTACTATAGGAGATTTATTGAGATTTATTCCACAGAGGCCAGTAAACTGACTGACCTTACTAAGAAAGACATTGGGTATGTGTGGGGGGAAGAGCAGCAGGGTGCCTTCCAGACCCTTAAAGATGCCCTTTGTTCTGCCCCAGTGCTAGCCGTGTATGACCCCAGCAAACCGGTGCAGGTGTTACTGATGCCTCTGACTTTGCCATGGGTGCTATTTTGTTGCAGCCTACTGACAAAACCACAAAGGATAGTAAGGTACGGCAGGAGTGGCATTTTGTGTTGTATGAGTCTATGAAATTTAATCCAGCGGAGATTAATTACTCAGTGCATGATAAAGAGCTGCTAGCTATCATTCATGTACTCAAACAGTGGAGAGCATACTTACATGGTAAAGCTTTTAAGGTGATTACAGATCATCTAGCTCTGACCCACTTTCAGAAGAAGTCCAAGCTGTCGAGGAGGGAGAACCGCTGGAGCCAGATGCTGGAGCAGTTCCAAGTCCAAATCGACTACAAACCAGGGAAGTTGAATCCTGCTGATGCACTCTCTAGAAGACCTGACTTGCAAGAAAGGAACTTTAGTCAGCATACTGTAGATAAAGTCCTGTGTGCACTCACTTCACTAAAGGTGAAAAAGTCCTTCCTTGAACAACTTAGGAAAGCCTACCTTTCTGACCCAACATTTGAGCCCAGCCCCACTACTGGTGTGTGTCGTGCTACTGCACTCGGGTATAAGCTTAAGGGAGGGGTCTGGGTGACTGAAACCACTTCAGGCAGGCTGAAGCTGGTCATTCCTAATAACTTGGAAATAAGGTCTCTCTTACTGAGTCAAGCTCATGACAGTCTCCTGGGTGGACATTTGGGGCAGGCCAAAACTGTTGGCAAACTGGCAAAACATTATCATTGGGAGGGGTTACCCCGGGAGGTCTTGAAATATGTCAAGTCCTGTGACCAGTGTCAGAGAAATAAGTCTCGGCACACACCACCCGGAGGTCTCTTGCAACCGCTGCCCATCCCAGCTGGACGCTGGGAAACTATATCCATGGACTGGGTGGTCTCACTACCAAGAACTGCCAACGGGCATGATTCAATACTGGTAGTCGTGGATAAACTGACAAAAATGGTCATTTTTATCCCCACAACTGTCAAAGTGACTGCACTCGAAACAGCGAGACAGTTTTACAACCATGTAGTATGCCAACATGGGCTCCCTTCTAATATCATCTCAGACAGAGACTCAAAATTCACCTCTAAGTTCTGGAGAGCTTTAATGGGGTTAATGGGAGTCAAACAGCTGCTCAGCACAGCAAACCACCCTCAGACTGATGGGCAGACTGAAAGAACTAACCGAGTTCTGCAGGAGGTGCTGAGAGCATATATTAACCAAAAACAAGATAATTGGGATGACCTGTTGCCTCAAATTCAGTTTGCGGTCAACAGTGCGGTGCACGCGTCAACGGGCAAGACTCCTTTTGAACTCAGCCTGGGTAGAGTCCCTAAGTCTCCTCTAGATGTGCTAGGGGAATCTTTAACTCACCCTGAAGGGATTGACAACCCGGTCTCCCTCCAGTTAACTCAGGAGTTTGCTGAAACCCTGTCAGAAGTCCAACGAAACTTGCACACGGCCCAAACAAACCAACAAAAATACGCTAATCAACACCGTCGGGAACTGACATTTTCCAAGGGGGATTTAGTCAAACTGCATTCTCAGCACCTGTACCTCCCTGGTGTGGTCAAGAAAAAGCTTGGCCCTGTCTGGGTCGGTCCATATTCGGTGGTCCGTCGTGTCGGTCAGAATGCTTACAAACTGAACATGTCAGCTGAATACAAGGGGCACCCGGTCTTTAATGTCTCCTTCCTGGAACCGTACATCAAAGGTGATACACTGTTCACAGGTCGGTTACCTGTCCAACCGGGACCGGTCCCCGCTGTCCGGGACGGCGACCCTGAGGAATATGAGGTCGATGAGATTTTAGACGCTCGCTCGGTCCGTCGATTGTCTAAATATGTCATGAAATACCTCATTCGATGGAAGGGTTACGATGCATCTGGGGACACTTGGGAATTTAAGGACCACTTGACCAATGCCAAAGGGGCGTTGACACGGTTCCATCTTCAGGCCGCTGGAGTCCCTCCATAACTGTCATTTCAGTTGACACGGAAAGGTGACAGGCGGTCCTGTCTCCATTTCAGTTGGAGGGGAAAATATATGACAGTTAGTGAGCGAGAGCGATAAAAGAACAAGTAACGTGAACCCTAAGTGTCAACATAATGACAGAGGGGACAGCCTAGCCCACATAACGCACCTTGAGCAGAAGGAAAAAGGGCCTCGCATAACACT
>WELA01004349.1:29025-47122 GCA_009602735.1 Mesotaenium endlicherianum | reverse complement strand
ACGGACTTCTCAAAGATCATTGAAGTGGCCCAAAAGGTGGATACCTTGGATTTCAAGCACTCCGTGCCTTCATCTTTACGGGTACCGGCGACGCGGGTGTACGCAGCCCCTTCCACATCCGAATCTGGACCCACACCCATGGAAATCGGAGTTATTAAAAGGGACCCCGCGGCTGCTCGGAAGAGTGGAAGACCCTCCAATGACACTTATGATGCAAAAAACCAGCAAGGACNTATGATGCAAAAAACCAGCAAGGAGTGAAAGCAAGACTCTCCCCGGCTGAAAAAGAAGCTCTCATGACGGCTGGACTATGCTTTTATTGCAAGGAAAAGGGCCATCGTGCACTCTCATGCCCCAAAAAGTTGTCAAAAACGGACAGCGCGGGTAGGCCAGGAGCCTACCACCCCAAGACCCACTTCACGAGAAGGCAACAAGACAAGTTAGGTGGAGACCCCCGTTGGAGACAACGTCCCAGCCCCACTGAGTTTGAGAGGTAACCTCGGAGGAGAGAAGGTCCACATCTTGGTGGATAGCGGAGCTCAAGGCAACTTCATTGCTGCAGATTTTGCCACCAAGCACGGTATTACTATGCGAACTCTTGACCACAACGAGGAGATTATGATGCCCGATGGATTCTCCTATACTACCCCTTCCAAGAAGACGTACCCCTTGGCACTCTCTATCAAGTCCTTCAAGGATAGAGTAGTGTTCTCCCCCATGCAATTGGGCAAGTACGACGTCATCCTAGGGACGCCTTGGTTGACCAAGCACAACCCCCAAGTTGATTGGAGGACCGGTACTATCAAGATCAAGAATGACATCACTTCAAGAATCTGTATTTTGCGCGCAATCCAGAATATCCAGACCCAAGACATCGAGAAGCCGGCACACGAGATACTATTGTCCGCCCTCCAACTCAAGAGACTTGTGAGGAAGGGACACGAGCTTCTTTTGGCCTTGATCACGCCAAAAGACATCAAGAAAGACATCGAGAGTCAAAAAGGCAGCCCCCTTCCCAAATAGATACAAGAAGTCTTGGAGAACTACAAAGAACTATTCTCCCCGCAATTGCCCAAGGGCTTACCCCCCAAGAGATTCGTAGACCACAAGATAGAGTTGGAGCCTGGAAGCAAGCCCATCTCTCGGCCTACGTTCAATATGTCATACACGGAGCTAGACGAAGTTAAGAAGCAAATCAAGGAGCTACTGGAGCATGGCTTCATTCGACCTAGCAAGTCGCCATTTGGAGCCCCGGTGCTATTTGTCAAGAAGAAAGATGGTACCTTGAGGATGTGTGTGGACTATCGCGCCCTCAACAAGATCACCATCAAGAATCGATACCCGCTGCCGCGCATGGATGAGCTCATGGACCGGCTGGTTGGAGCCAAGTACTTCATGAAGGTGGACTTGAGAAGCGGCTACCACCAGATTCGCATCGCTGAACCTGACATAAAGAAAACGGCATTCAGGACAAGATATGAACATTTTAAGTTCATGGTCCTGCCATTTGGACTTACCAACGCGTCAGCAACTTTCATGACTATGATGAACACCATATTTCAGCCCATGTTGGACAGATTTGTGGTGGTATTCATCGATGACATCCTTATCTACAGCAAGATCCTTGAAGAGCATGCAAGACATTTGAAAGAAGTCCTCGAAGTATTGAAGCAAAACAAGCTATTTGCAAAGGAGTCAAAGTGCGAGTTTGCCAAACAAGAAGTGAAGTTCCTAGGTCTCCACGTGATTGCTGATGGCATCAAGATGGATCCCAAGAAGACCACGGTGGTGGAGGAGTGGCCAACCCCCACGACCAAGAAAGAACTCCAGTCATTCTTGGGATTTGCCAATTGGTACAGGAGATCATCCAGAGCTTCTCGCACATAGCAGCCCCTCTCACGAATCTACTGAAGAAAGACAAGCCATATGTTTGGACCTAAAAAGAGGAGGAAGCATTCCAACAACTGAAGCAAAGATTGACGACATCCCCGGTGCTCACTCCCAAGGCCAAATCCAGATTCGCCCTTCCACGTCATCACCGATGCATCTTCCTATGCAATAGGAGCAACGCCGCTTCAAGACCAAGGCAAGGGACTGCAGCCCATTGCCTACGAGTCAAGGAAGCAAAATCCAGCCGAGCAAAATTATACAACCACGGAGAGAGAGGCGTTGGCGATTGTACATGCCTTGAAGGTTTGGCGCTGCTATGTTGAAGGACGCAAGGTGCTGGTCACTGCGGACCACGAGGCGTTGAAGCACCTTCAGACGCAGCCATATCTCTCAAGGAGACAAGCAAGATGAAGTGGATACTTGCAACAATATAACACCACGATTTGATACCAGCCCGGCAAGACAAACTCGGCTGACCCCCTCTCAAGACTGCAACTAAACGCAGTGCATCCCTGAAGACAGATCTAGAAGCTCGATTTTCAGCCGCCTATGAAAGAGACCCTTACTACAAGAACGGAGAAGCAGCCTTTGACCCATACAAGAAGCAAGAAGGCAATTAATGGGTGAGGCAAGATACGGGCCAGAGACGTGTTCCTGATGACTTAGACCTCCGGCTCTTGCTTCTACGAGAAGCACACGACAACCCTCTTGGAGGACATTTTGGAATCCTAAACACCACGGGCGTTCTAGCCAGGACTTATTGTTGGCCAGGCATGTCTAAGCAAGTCAAGGAGTACTGCAAAGCTGTGACACATGCCAAAGAATCAAGCCATTATCACAAAAGGCGGGAGGACTCCTCCAACCACTACCAATCCCCAAAAGACAATGGACGGACATCTCAATGGACCTTATCGTGGACCTGCCCGTGACACCTCAAGGCCATAATGCAATACTCACGGTGGTGGACAGACTTACGAAGATGGCTCATTTTATTCCCACGACGACTAAGGCTACAGCACCACAACTTGCAAGACTTATCTTTGACAACATCTTCCGACTCCATGGACTACCATCAAAAATTGTGTCGGATAGAGATCCAAGATTCACAAGCCATTTTTGGGAAAATAGTTTCAAGAACTTGGGTACATCGCTAGATATGTCCACTGCCTATCATCCGCAATAAGATGGGCAAACCGAGAGCATGAATTGTACCCTAAAGACCTCTCTAAAGGCCTACGTGTCTACTCTGGAGCACGATTGGGACTTGTACTTAACCCCCCTGGAGTTTGCTTACAACAACACGACGCAGGCCTCTACCCAAGAGTCCCCATTCTTCCTCAACTATGGCTTCCATCCAACCACGCCGCTGAGCTTCACGGCTGGCCATGACGAAGTACCTACAGCAATAGATTTTATGGAGACATTAGAAGCAACCGTTACAGCAGCAAAGAAAGCTTTACAACAAGCGCAAGATGCTCAAGCAAGAGTCGCAAACAGGTCTAGAAGAGAAATTACGTACAGAGTGGGTGACAACATGTTACTATCATCCAAGAATATTTCTAAACAACAGGCCTGCCGGCAGCAAGTTCTCTCCCAAGTATTTGGGACCCTTCAAGATTATCCAGCAAGTCAATCCCGTTGCTTTCAAGCTAGAACTTCCCCAGACTATGCACATCGAACCCGTATTCCACGCCTCCCTCTTCAAGCCATATGTGCAACCCGACCACAAGTTCCCAGGACGTGTGACAACCCACCAGCCCCAACAATAGTGGATGATCATTTGGAGTACAAAGTGGAAGATATAGTGGCTATGAGAAATTTCAGGAGACAGCAGCAATACTTGATCAAGTGGAAAGGATATCCAGATTCTGAGAATAGTTGGGTGGCGGCGCACTACCTTGACAAAGTTTAGAGAAAGCTGAAACGCTTCCATGCCGCCAACCCCCATCTTGGACCAGCCCCAAGTCTCTATACTTGAAGCCCAACGACTTCAGGGAGGTAGCCTGCCACCATCAAGAAGCAGCAGAAGACCCCTTGGAGGTAGCCTGCAAGAACCACAAAGAGGAAAAAATGACATTAGACACTTTTCTCTTCTCGCGATTTCTAGATATAAAACTAAAATTGCTACTGGTGATAGGTCTCTACATAATAATTCTTAAAATTCACCTGGCTCTATTCTATGAGTAGCCGGTCATTTAGAATCCAAGTTTGCTCAATTTGGAGCATTGGTGAGCGAGATATGATGCTCTGAGTAGAAGGGGGTCAGGCTGCTGGCATTGTTAGGGCAGAATATGCCTTCTGACATTGTGCCCTCCCCTGAATTTGGAATGCTCTCAAACTCAAGACTCTGCTAGTACATCTTACAACGCCCATTTAGAGACTTACTTTGCAGAATTTGGAGAAGTATAAAAGGACTTATAATTTTCAGAAGTTTTTGCACAGATTTGGAGGAGTGCCTACTCTCTCAGCTCTCAACGACACTCCAGAATTAGAATGCTCTCAAATTTGGTGGCCCGGTAGAGTTCTTTGAGGCGGTCAGTCTGTTACTAGAATTCTGAAATTTGGAGCAGTTATGTGGACGCTATGAATTTTTGAATTCGTGGCAAATTCTGGGCCAACTTGTACAACTTTCGTTATCATCAAGGAGTAGGCTAGCCAATAAGGTCACACCACCCACGACCTTGCCTAGTCTACCTTATATGTGTAGCACCTGACTTGGCGCCTTGGACTAATCCTCTTTACATGTGTGGCATCTGACTTGAAGCTGTTGAATAGTCTGCTCCACATGTGTAAGACCTGACTTGACGCGCCGAGACGTCGCTTTTTCTGGCGGGGGGGTGATGTAGTGATTTGAGTTTTTATATATTAGGTTGCATATATTTTAATGTTTTCAAATATATTTGGAGTAGTATTGTGTGGATTCAAGTGTGAATAGGTACTCTAGTGACTTGGTTCATGTCCTTTGTACCATCTAAGGCATTTCGAAGTTAAAGGAAGGACCTAGAAGAACTCCATGTGGCAAAAAGTCAAATGTGCCATTTTTAGGTCAAAAGGACATGTGTACTTTATTCTTAAAAAGAGGTGGCAACTTTTGGGATGTGTTGGGTGCCAACACATCAATATGCATTTTCCTAGAAATTAGTTATGTAGCAAGTATGTATGGTAGTTTATTGTCGTTAGTAAGGCGCCCCTCGCGTAACTCTCTGTGCGGCCCCAGCGCGGCCCGAGCTTTCGCGACTGCCATAAATTAGGGCTTGGCCATGTCATTATTTATTGAGTCGGGGTTGACGTACAAAACCGAGCTTAACTTGTGCAAACCGTCAACCTAGGGAGACCGACTTTGCATTGACCTTACGCATCTATATGTTGACCTTTTCTAGATTTCCAAGTCACCAAAGTGTAGCGCCCTCGAAGCATCTTCCGATTGGCACCGGTTTCGCGTCATTTGGTCAAGTGACAAGCAAGAGATTTGCGATCTAGTCCGCGTCACCTACCGGCCCCTAGCGGAACTTTCCCAAATGCCAACTTATGACTCAATGTCCCCAAAGGTGACATTGTGGGCTCTCCGTGACCCCAAAAACCCCTAGCTTTGTACGCACAAATCCGCGAGCCCCTTAGACTACAATCTTGCATTTCCATAGTATAAGTGCATCATTAAGGCTATAACTTGGTGATTGCATCACCTACCCCTAGAGGAAGCTTCCTCAAGTTCCACATTCACTTTTGAGGCGCTATCTAGGTAGAATCACCCAAGGTAAGCTCCACCAATGAGTGACACATAGCATATTCTACGTGCCCTGCTTTGATTGGTTTGAGTTATGCTTAGCCTATAGGAGTGCTAGTACATGCCTTGTACACATTAGTGGACATAGGGGAGCCTCCTAGTGTGACTAGATGCATTGGATCCGCCGCATACCACGCCGGGTTTCCAGGAGTATAAGTACCAGAGATGTCCCTAGAGAGACATCTTTCTAGAAGTCCTCATTATGCCAGTTGTAAGTAACAGAGATTATCAGTAAAGCTTACACTTTTATCTCTTGTGTTTTCAGGACCACTTAGTTACTCTCTTGTTAAGAGCAAGCCCTCTTGCCTTCCAGTCACTTGTAGAACTTCACAAGCGGTGAGCAAAGTCATAGCTTGAACCCTTGCATGGGACTACTCTTGAAGATCATGATGTGCTTCCAGTGATCTTTTGGGCCAGACTTCATTAGTTATTTTCCTACCAGATTACAATCTTGAGGTGCTCACTCTGGACAGTGCATACACCCTTACTTCTAAAAAGATCTCTCTTTGCTTCGCTTACAAGCATTTGGAATCTTCAGCGTATGCCTACCCGTAGTGGGCTATCTTACCAGCCTTATTACAAAGGGGTTAGTGAAGAAGACTCAGACTCAGATCTCAGCACTATCACTGAACCCTCTGAAGAGGAGCAACCCGCGCTCCAGCGCACGGCAGTTGCTTCTGAGCCATCGTCCCAGTGGACTCATTACGATTCCTGGTATCCTATGGCAGGTGACCAAGAGGTCAAGACTGACAGGTCCGCCTATCGCTTCAGCGGCAGGTCAGGCACCTGTGATCTGAAAGATACCATCTCCGAGTTTCAGGCTGACTTCGCGGCAGCAAAGCTCAAGACGCCCACGCTGACGAAGCGCGACGTCTTCGACACGCTTATGCGCTACCTCTCTCACGAGGTTCGCGACACCTTCCGCGAGAAGGAAGCCGAGCTCCGGACACGTACCGAGCTTGTAGGTGACCCACCAGTGGCGACCCTGCTGGCTGACCCAGTGCAAGCCTTCTGGAACATCTTGAAGACAGAGTTCCAGGCTGCAACTGAAGAAAAGGTGTACGAGCTGCACCACTTCTTCCAACGCAAGAACGAGACGATCCGCATGATGTACCGCCGCTTGGTGCACCTACGCCGCAACGTCGGCAGTGTCACCGACCGGGAGGCCGCGGAGATCTTCTTGCGCGCCGTCGAGCCGCGTCTGAGGGAGAGGGCTGTCGTCCCCCTCATCGACCGCCACAATTCAGAGTACTCACTGGAGCAGGCCTACCTCTCCGTTGAGAAGCAGAGCTTGGCCGCCGCACGGAGCAACATTAGCGATCGTGTGGGCCTCGCATCTACGGGCGTGCGCCAGGAGGCCTCGGTGCTGCCGTCTTCCATGACGGGCACGACGCCTTCCCGCCAGCCCCAGCAGCAGCAGCAGCCTCAGCACTCTCAGCTGGCCCAGCAGACGCAGTAGCGCGGAGCTACGCGTGGCCGCATTTCCATGGCCGCCACGACGAGTGGCCCCTGCTGGTCTTGCGGAAAGACGGGCCACTTACGCCAGAATTGCACGCTCGCGCAGAATGGCAAGCCCGGCGACTGCACCTATTGTGGCAAGGCCGGCCACCTGCAAATCGTGTGTCTGCAAAAGAAGCGCGACGTCAAGAACGGGCGCGCTCGTGATGGTCCTTCGCCTGCAGCAAGACAGCGGGGTGGGCGCAACCCTCGCATGGGTGGACGCCCTGCGATGACGGCAACTACGGCCACGACAGATGCCGCGCTGACCCCCGGAGCCGACTACTGTAGCTTCGACGACGTCAGTGACGCCCTCGTGGAGGCCAACGCGGAGATCGCAAGACTCCGTGGCCTCTTTGACGCCGATAGCTACGACGCGTGCGGAGCGCTCTTCGTACACGCTCCACCGTCCCTCGCAACAGCTTTGACGGCTGGCACCCGCACAGCCCCTCCGCACACTACTTTGGCACCTGCCAGCAGCCACCTCATACGCTCCAACAGGCTGCCAGACGGCAGGCTACAGGCCTGTGCGGTCGCACCATCCTCCGGCGTAGGCATGCCCGCAGACGAAACCGCAGGCACGCCAGCCTGAGCTCCGACAGAGCCCCTGGCATGCTCTACCCTGCCGTTGCCAGCAGGCTTCTCCTCGGCCCGCGCAGCGACATCTAGCACGCGGGCACGAGCTCACCAGACGGGGCGCACGGTTACCGCTAGCACAGCGATTGCGTCCCTTGTCGTACGCGCGACACGACCATGCGCAGACCTGCGCACCGGTCGGACCAGTCGTCCCCTGCTGGTTGCTGCAGACAGCAGGTCCCAGCAGAGGCCGCCACTTGTCGCCGGCACGACAGGGGGGGCCGCTCCTGCCGACAACAGCGTTCCCGCGCGCGCACTCACACAAACGCGCACGCCACTCATCGCGCTGCCAGGCCCACTGCGCAGCTGGCGACGCCACGACAGCTCCGCAGTAGCGGCCACAGCTACGCACGGCAGCTGCGCACAGTTGCTACCACGTGGCGCGCGCACGCAGCCCGGCACAATCAGCACAGCGACAGCGGTTGCGTCCTCCATCTCCAAACAAGGGGGGGCTACCCCAACGTCGCTGTACGATCAGGGCGCCAACGGCGCGCCCGCAGCTGCGTGCAACCAAGGTTTTACTCATGGCGCACGCGTGCCGCCACTTGGCACGCGCACACAGCCCGGCCCAGCCAGCATAGGTCTGGCGGCCGCGACCGCCATCCTCAGTCAGGGGGGGGCTACCCTGACGTCGCTGTGCGACCAGATCAGCCTGCGAGGCCCCGACGGCGCCGGCAATACTGCGCACAGCCAGGGCTTAAACCCTGGCTGCACACAAAACCCCGGCGATCGCGCATTTCGCGCTGCCGGGGCTCCCGCAAGCGGACGCACCAGGGGGAGGGCGCCGCGAGCCTTGCACGGGGAAGCCGAGACTGGCGCCGACGCCGGTTTGACGACGCGACCCCTCGGCCCTAGGAGCCCCCAAGAGGTGCCACGTGGCAGCCTCCCGACAGCCGCGGGCTTGCCAATAGCTGCAGTCGTGCTTGCAGCTGCAGCNATGACAGCGTCAGCTGCCACGCCAGTCGCAACTAGCCTTGGGATCGTGGCAGGCCCTGCGGCAGGCTGCGCGCCAGGCCTTGGAGGAGGCTCTGCAGCATGCCGCGCGACAAGCTCGGCGGCAGGCCTTGCGACAGGGTGCGCGCCAGGCTTGGGAGGAGGCTCTGCGGCAGGCCGCGCGACAGGCTCTGCGGCAGGCCACGCGACAGGCTCGGCGGTAGGTCATGCGACAGGCCTTGCGGCTGCGCCAGCATCCACCATTTTGGCCTGCTGCGCATGCACGCAGTCTCTCGACGGCCGCCTTGCGGGCGGTCGCGCTGGCCGCGAGCACATGCTTGTGGCACCAGCCGGCCGGCCGACGGCGTCACAAAAGCGCGACGGGCCAGACCAGGGACGACGCACGAAGGAGGCGTCGCGCCTGCCTCGTTCATTTTGCGTGCTGGAGACGCCGGCAGCCCCAGCAGAGCCCGCGTCACGCATGCTTGCCTCGCCGATGACGACGGTGCAGCTCAGCGCCGAAGTCATCTCGCTGGCACTGCACCGCATGCCGGCGGTCTCCTTCTCGGAGCTCGGCGTCTCCATGGAGGCGACGAGGCAGGTCGCTCAGCTGCTGGTCCGGTCACGCGGACACTGTGCGCGCTGCCATGGGCAGGCCTACAGCCAATGCCGCAACCGCGGTGCGATCCGCACCAGCGCGCCCTGCGCATGAGCGCAGGATGATCAACACGCCTACCGCCGCGTTTTTGGATAATTCGCAGGGGATAGTGCTCGTCAACACCCAGGCGCCGCAGCGCATCATGTTCGACACGGGCGCGCAGCCGGTCCTCATCAGCCTGCGCTACTTCCGTTGTCTAGGGCTCTCTTCGGCCGACCTAGAGGACTCGCCGACGCGCATCAATACTGCGGCCGACACCTCCGAGTCCGTCACAGGCCGCACAAGGTTGGCATTGCGGTTCACTCTCCGCCCGGGCACTGCAGACGAGACGACCATCCATCGACACGCGCTCGTCACTCCTTCGGAGTCCTTTGACGTTCTACTAGGGCAGGACGTGCTCTTTCCCATTGGCGCCGCGGTCAACAACTGGGCGGAGCAGGTCTTCTATCGACTTGACTGGCAGTCGGGAGGGACGCGCACGGCATCCTTGCCCCTCAACATTGTCGATCGCCGCCCAGCGGTGTCCTCTCTCTACGGCTTCATGGGGCTGGGCGACGGCCGGCCAGTGGTCCAGACCAATAAGAGAGGGCCCGAGGACAAAGAGATCTCTGTGGGAGAGGACCTGCTTGAGCAGCAGGATGAGGAGCCGGACCTGCCTAGCGCAGAGCTCCACCTTACACCACAGAAGCAGGCGGATGTCCTGGCAGCCCAGGCCAAGGAGCAGATACGCATTTGCGCAGCGCATCGCTCCAGGATGCGGCAGATGACGGAGGATGCCACCGAGGCTCTCGCCGTTGCCCGTACGACCGTCGCTGCCGCAGCCGTTGCTCGTGACACAGCGGCGGCTGCCCCCTCTTGCAGCGGGCCTTCAGCGAGGACAGACGTCCACGTACGCCACGACGTACCCGTTGGCGTGGCCATCCAGTGCAGTATGGACTCTCAGCCGCCATCTCGACGCGCAACACATCAGACTGGCGACTCCTGGCCTCGCATCACGACATCAGAGGAGAAGACCATGCACTAGGCTGCCCATCCTGGCGAGTCCGACGACCTACCCCTTGACAGCAACGAAGAGGAGGAGGAGCAGTGGGAGCAACTTCTCGAGCAGTCTGCGGAGGAGTATCTCGCGCAGCCATCGGAGGAGCCTTGGCCACATACGCACACGACACATGTCCGGCACAGGCCTACAGGCCCGCCCCGCTTTAGCAACTTGCCGCAGGAGGCCGCGGCCCGCGCCCCCGCAGCAGGACCCAGCCGCCCCGTATCCCATGACTGCTCCACGAGCAACGAGTGCCGCGGCTGGCACTTGTCTGCCTCCGCCCGCGCGGCCGCTGCTTCCTCCAGCACTGCCACGCCTCCGGTACGCCAGCTGGAGCCTTGTCGCAGCATCCTCGACCCGCCGCGCGCAGGCCCGTCTACCTGCGCCCATCCGCCCCTGCGATACGCACACCGTACCAGGCCAACCATTCCGCCCGCCCGAGAGACCACTCCTCTCCGCAAGACGAGGCGCTCACGGTCATTCACGCCCCTGCGTGAGGCGCGAAAGGTCACTCCTCTTCGCGAGCCACGGTCCCGCTCCATTACGCCGCCATACGATGACAGGGAGTGCACGCTCCCATACGACGACACTCGGAAGCGAGGAGGCACGCCACCTTTGCGCCCTCTCCCAGACTACGACGACACGCACTCCTCCTCACAGGCACATTACGCCCTGTACCCGGACCCTGCAGCTCGACGTGCAAGCGTTCCACGCAGCCACATTGAAGGCCCCTCGGGATTGCCTCCTCCAAAGGTGGCGCGCTCCGGTGGCAGGCCGCTTCCTCGCCACCCATTCCCGGCACCCACACGAGCAGTGCTCATGCCGCATCTTTGGCATCCCCGCGTCGAGCCAGCTACGCGAAGGCATCCCCGCCCGCGAGTCCAGCTGGCCCCTTGCCAGCTCGTCCGACCACGGCAGGTGGCTGCCAGCCCGGAGCGGTCAGCATGCACAAGCCCCGCTGAGGCCATGCGGGAGCGTCTGCGCGCCTACTTTAATCCGCATCCCTATCTGCCTCAGCGGCCCGTTCTGGACCAGTTGGCCCATGCGGCCTCGCACCAGGAATATCTCGCTCAGCGTGGCCGATGGCAGCAGCTGTGCGTTTGCATGGCTCGGCGTCAGGCCCGCGCTGTGCCGCCGGAGGCCTTGTAGGATGCCCGCATGAGGTGGCGCTCCTATCAGGCCCACGCTTGGGAGGGGCGTCCTCTGCCCATCGCAGCCCGCATTCCCGGCCTCACACGCGACTACCCCGAGCGCGCCGTGGCTGCGCTCCGCATGGCGTCACACCAGCACAGTGCCGAGCGCACCTATCCGCCTCTCGTGCAGCCTGGTGATCCTACCATGGGGTGCCGCCCGCTGCCGACACCCATCTGTGCCGACCCGCTCGACGAGCGACCCGGGGGCATCGTGCTCGTTGAGCTCTTCGCCGGGCTTGCCACAGGGCTGCTCGCGACCTTGCAAGCCGGCATTCCCGTGCGCCGCTACGTCTACGTGGACCCCGATCCCGAGGCTCAGCAGGTGGCCCGTCGGCAAATGGCTCTATGTCACGAGCGGTTCCCAGACCTCCTTCCCGCGCACGCCTTCCGCCGCGCGCAGACGGACTGGCCCATGGATATCCGCGACATCACCGTCAAGCATGTCACTCGCCTTGGTCCCATCGATCTCATCATCGCAGGATGGGATTGTCAGGGCTTTTCCAGAGTTGGGTGTGTATAGTGAAACAGATAGATGAAGTACTTAGTGAAATATAATACTTTATCTATTCAAGACAAGGATCTTTGAACACAAGTGGTAACTTCTTGAAAGAGAGATGGCTTCTTGATAGTTAATATATTTCTGGAATTTGGCAAGTACAAGAGTGATTCTCTTATGTCTTTCTGTGTTCTAGCTCTTGTTTATGTACTTGCTACATAAGTAATTTCTAGGAAGGTGTATGTTGATGTGTTGGCACCCAACACATCCCAAAACTTGCCACCTCCTTCTAGAAAAATGTACACATGTCCTTTTGACCTAAAAATGGCACATTTGACTTTTGCCACATGGAGTTCTTCTAGGTCTTTCCTCTAACTTCAAAAATGCCTTGGAAGGTTCAAAGGACATGAACCAAGTTACTAAAGTACCTATTCACACTTGAATCCACACAATACTACTCCAAGATATATTTAAACATTAAAATATATGCAAACTCATATGTAATAACTCAAATCACTACATCACCTCCCCGACGAAAAAAGCGACGTCTCGGCGCGTCAAAGTAAGGTCTTACACATGTGGAGCAGACTAGTCAACAGCTTCAAGACAGATGCCACACATGTGAAGAGGATTAGTCCAAGGCGCCAAGTCAGGTGCTACACATGTAAGGTGGACTAGGCAACGTCGTGGCTGGTGTGACCTTATTGGCTAGCCTACTCCTCAATAATCAAGAAAATTGTACAAGTTGGCCCAGAATCTGTCACAAATTCAAAAATTCATAGCGGCCACAGAATTGCTTCAAATCTACAAATTCGAGTGCCAGACGGAGTGCGTCGGAGAACCCTTCCGGGTCATCAAATTTGAGAGCATTCTAATTCTGGAGTGTCGTTGAGAGCTGAGAGAGTAGGCACTCCTCCAAATCTGTGCAGAAACTTCTGAAAATCGTAAGTTCTTCTATGCTTCTCCAAATTCTGCAAACTAAGTCTCAAACTGGGCGTCGTAAGATGTTCTACCAGAGTCTTGAGTTTCAAAGCATTCCATGTTCAGGGGAGCGAGGGCACAATGTCAGAAGGTATATTCTGCCCTAACAATGCCAGCAGCCTGACCCCCTTCTACTTAGAGCATCATATCTCTCTCACCAGTGCTCCAAATTAAACAAACTTGGACTCTAAATGACCGGCTACTGATGGACTACAGCCAGGTAAATGTTCAGAACTTATTATGCAGAGACCTATCACCAGTATCGGTTTTAGTTTTCTGTCCAGAAACTGCGAGAAGAGAAGAGTGTCAGATGTCAATTTTCCCTCTTTCTTGTTCTTGCAGGCTGCCTCCAAGGGGTCTTCTGCTGCTTCTTGATGGTGGCAGGCTGCCTCCCTACAGTCATTGGGCTTCTAGTAGAGGGACTTGGGGCTGGTCAAGGATGGGGGTTGGCGGCATGGAAGCGCTTCAACTTTCTCTGAACTTTGTCAAGGTAGTGCGCCGCCACCCAACTATTCTCCGAATCTGGATATCCTTTCCACTTGATCAAGTATTGCTGCTGTCTCCTGAAATTTCTCATAGCCACTATGTCTTCCACTTCGTACTCCAAATGATCATCCACTATTGTTGGGGCTGGTGGGGTTGTCACACGTCCTGGGAACTTGTTGTCGGGTTGCACATATGGCTTAAAGAGGGAAGCGTGGAATACGGGGTCGATGTGCATAGTCTGGGGAAGTTCTAGCCTGAAAGCAACGGGGTTGACTTGCTGGATAATCTTGAAGGGTCCCAAATACTTGGGAGAGAACTTGCTGCCGGCAGGCCTGTTGTTTAGAAATATTCTTGGATGATAGTAACATGTTGTCACCCACTCTGTACGTAATTTCTCTTCTAGACCTGTTTGCGACTCTTGCTTGAGCATCTTGCGCGTGTTGTAAAGCTTTCTTTGCTGCTGTAACGGTTGCTTCTAATGTCTCCATAAAATCTATTGCTGTAGGTACTTCGCCATGGCCAGCCGTGAAGCTCAGCGGCGTGGTTGGATGGAAGCCATAGTTGAGGAACAATGGGGATTCTTGGANGGGACTCTTGGGTAGAGGCCTGCGTCGTGTTGTTGTAGGCAAACTCCAGGGGGGTCAAGTACATGTCCCAATCTTGCTCCAAAGTAGACACATAGGCCTTTAGAGAGGTCTTTAGGGTACGATTCATACGCTCGGTTTGCCCATCTGATTGCGGGTGGTAGGCAGTAGACATATCCAGCGATGTACCCAAGTTCTTCAAGAGATTTTTCCAGAAATGGCTTGTGAATCTTGGATCTCTATCTGACACAATTCTTGATGGTAGTCCATGGAGTCGGAAGATGTTGTCAAAGATGAGTCTTGCAAGTTGTGGTGCTGTAGCCTTAGTCGTCGTGGAATAAAATGAGCCATCTTGGTAAGTCTGTCCACCACGGTGAGTATTGCATTCTGGCCTCGAGGTGTCACGGGCAAGTCCACGATAAGGTCCATTGAGATGTCCGTCCATTGTCTTTCGGGGATTGGTAGTGGTTGGAGGAGTCCTCCCGCCTTTTGCGATGATGGCTTGATTCTTTGGCATGTGTCACAGCTCCTGCGGTATTCCTTGACTTGCTTAAACATGCCTGGCCAGCAATAAGTCCTGGCTAGAACGCCCGTGGTCCTTAGGATTCCAAAGTGTCCTCCAAGAGGGTTGTCGTGTGCTTCTCGTAGAAGCAAGAGCCGGAGGTCTAAGTCATTAGGAACACATCTCTGGCCCGTATCTTGCCTCACCCAATAATTGCCTTCTTGCTTCTTGCATGGGTCCAAGGCTGCTTCTCCGTTCTTGTAGTAAGGGTCTCTTTCATAGGCGGCTGAAAATTGAGTTTCCAGATCTGTCTTCAGGGATACCATCATTGCATTTAATTGCAGTCTTGAGNGCATATATTTTAATGTTTTCAAATATATTTGGAGTAGTATTGTGTGGAGTCAAGTGTGAATAGGTACTCTAGTAACTTGTTTCATGTCCTTTGAACCTTCCAAGGCATTTTGGAAGTTAGAGGCAAGACCTAGAAGAACTCCATGTGGCAAAAGTCAAATGTGCCATTTTTAGGTCAAAAGGACATGTGTACATTATTCTAGAAAGAGGTGGCAAGTTTTGGGATGTGTTGGGTGCCAACACATCAACATACACTTTCCTAGAAATTACTTATGTAGCAAGTATATAAACAAGAGCTAGAACATAGAAAGACATTCCAGAATCACTCTTGTACTTGCCAAAATCCAGAAATATATTAACTTTCAAGAAGCCATCTCTCTTTCAAGAAGCTACCACTTGTGTTCAAAGATCCTTGTCTTGAATAGATAAAGTATTATATTTCACTAAGTACTTAATCTATCTGTTTCACTATATCAGGGATGTCATCATGGCGTTTGATTGCAGTCTTGAGAGGGGGTCAGCCGGGTTTGTCTTGCCGGGCTGGTATCGAATCGTGATGTTGTATTGTTGCAAGTATATGCTCCATCTTGCTTGTCTTCTTGAGAGATACGGCTGCGTCTGGAGGTGCTTCTACGCTTCGTGGTCCGTAGTGACCAGTACCTTGCGTCCTTCAACGTAGCAGCGCCAAACCTTCAAGGCATGTACAATCGTCAATGCCTCTCGCTCCGTGGTTGTATAATTTTGCTCGGCTGGATTTAGCTTCCTTGACTCGTAGACGATGGGCTGCAGTCCCTTGCCTTGGTCTTGAAGCAGGATTGCTCCTATTGCGTAGGAAGATGCATCGGTGATGACATGGAAGGGCCAATCTGGGTTTGGACTTGGGAGTATGAGCACCGGGAATGTGGTCAATCTTCGCTTTAACTCTTGAAATGCCTCTTCCTCTTTCTCGGTCCATGTATAGCTTGTCCTTCTTGAGTAGATCTGTCAGGGGGGCTGCTATGTGCGAGAAGCCTTGGATGAATTTTCTGTACCAATTGGCAAATCCCAAGAATGACTGGAGTTCTTTCTTGGTCGTGGGGGTTGGCCATTCCTCCACCACCGTGGTCTTCTTTGGGTCCATCTTGATGCCATCAGCAGTCATGTGGAGACCCAGGAACTCCACTTCTTGTTTGGCAAACTCGCACTTTGACTCCTTTGCAAATAGCTTGTTTTGCTTCAATACTTCGAGGACTTCTTTCAAATGTCTTGCATGCTCTTCAAGGATCTTGCTGTAGATAAGGATGTCATCGATGAATACCACCACAAATCTGTCCAACATGGGCTGAAATATGGTGTTCATCATAGTCATGAAAGTTGCTGGCGCGTTGGTGAGTCCAAATGGCAGGACCATGAACTCAAAATGTCCATATCTTGTCTTGAATGCCGTCTTCTCTATGTCCTGTTCTGCGATGCGAATCTGGTGGTAGCCGCTCCGTAAGTCAATCTTCGTGAAGTACTTGGCTCCAACCAGCCGGTCCATGAGCTCATCCATGCGCGGCAGCGGGTATCGATTCTTGATGGTGATCTTGTTGAGGGCGCGATAGTCCACACACATCCTCAAGGTACCATCTTTCTTCTTGACAAATAGCACCGGGGCTCCAAATGGCGACTTGCTAGGTCGAATGAAGCCATGCTCCAGTAGCTCCTGGATTTGCTTCTTGACTTTGTCTAGCTCCGTGTATGACATATTGAACATAGGCCGAGAGATGGGCTTGCTTCCAGGCTCCAACTCTATCTTGTGGTCTACGAATCTTTTGGGGGGTAGGCCCTTGGGCAATTCCGGGGAGAATACTTCTTTGTAGTCCTCTAAGACTTCTTGTATCTCCTTGGGAACGGGGCTGCCTTCTTGACTCTCGATGTCTTTCTTGATGTCTTTTGGCGTGATCAAGGCCAAAAGAAGCTCGTGTCCCTTCCTCACAAGTCTCTTGAGTTGGAGGGCGGACAATAGTATCTCGTGTGCCGGCTTCTCGATGTCTTGGGTCTGGATATTCTGGATTGCGCGCAAAATACAGATTCTTGAAGTGATGTCATTCTTGATCTTGATAGTACCGGTCCTCCAATCAACTTGGGGGTTGTGCTTGGTCAACCAAGGCGTCTCTAGGATGACGTCGTACTTGCCCAATTGCATGGGGGAGAACACTACTCTATCCTTGAAGGACTTGATAGAGAGTGCCAAGGGGTATGTCTTCTTGGAAGGGGTAGTATAGGAGAATCCATCGAGCATCATATTCTCCTCGTCGTGATCAAAAGCTCGCATAGTAATACCGTGCTTGGTGGCGAAATCTGCAGCAATGAAGTTGCCTTGAGCTCCGCTATCCACCAAGATGTGGACCTTCTCTCCTCCAAGGTAACCTCTCAAACTCATTGGGGCTGGAACGTCGTCTTCAACGGGGGTCTCCACCTCACTTGGCGTGTTGCCTTCTCGTGAAGTGGGTCTTGGGGTGGTAGGCTCCTGGCCTACCGGCGCTGTCCGTTTTTTGACAACTTTTTGGGGCATGAAAGTGCACGATGGCCCTTTTCCTTGCAATAAAAGCATAGTCCAGCCGTCATGAGAGCTTCTTTTTCAGCCGGGGAGAGTCTTGCTTTCACTCCTTGCTGGTTTCTTGCATCATAAGTGTCATTGGAGGGTCTTCCACTCTTCCGGGCAGCCGCGGGGTCCCTTTTAATGACTCCGATGTCCATGGGTGTGGGTCCAGATTTGGATGTGGAAGGGGCTGCGTACACCCGCGTCGCCGGTACCCGTAAAGATGAAGGTACGGAGTGCTTGAAATCCAAAATATCCACCTTTTGGGCCACTTCAATGATCCTTGAAAAGTCCGTCAAGTTGCGTAATTCCACTTCCTTTGCCACCTTGGGCTTGAGGCCAAAGATGTAGCGGTCAATCTTCTCCTCGAGAGACATGTTGGGGATCTCAAGAGTGAGGGCGTGAAATCTGGATGTATACTCTTGAACGGACGTCGTTTGCTTGAGATGGTGGAGCTTTCCTCGGGCAATCTTCTCCGCATTGATGGGCATGAATTGCTTCTTG
>WELA01004349.1:0-28411 GCA_009602735.1 Mesotaenium endlicherianum | reverse complement strand
ATGTCTTTCTATGTTCTAGCTCTTGTTTATATACTTGCTACATAAGTAATTTCTAGGAAGGTGTATGTTGATGTGTTGGCACCCAACACATCCCAAAACTTGCCACCTCTTTCTAGAATAATGTACACATGTTCGTTTGACCTAAAAATGGCACATTTGACTTTTGCCACATGGAGTTCTTCTAGGTCTTTCCTCTAACTTTGAAAATGCCTTGGAAGGTTCAAAGGACATAAACCAAGTTACTAGAGTACCTATTCACACTTGAATCCACACAATACTACTCCAAATATATTTAAACATTAAAATATATGCAAACTAATATCTAATAAATCAAATCACCACAGTGTGGCCGGGCACTCAGTGACCCTCGCACGGCTCTCTTCTGGCACTTGCTCCGTGTCCTCAACATGGTGGAGGACCGTCAGCCGCCGCACACTCTTGCATGGATCCTAGAGAACGTGGCCGCCCGCCACGACCACCGGCACGACGTCAGTGCCGACTTTGCCCTCTGCAGCAGCTACGTCGATCGTGAGGCCGTCATTGACGCTGCCCAGATTGGCTCGTTCGCGCACCGCGTCCGCGCCTACTTCACCAACTTGGCGATGCCAGGGAAGCCCAAGGCTTTGGCAGCCGCCCATCGGCGCCACATGCGCAACGTCGACTCCATCCTTGATGCCCCTCGGCTGGCGCAGCGCGTGACAGTGCTGCCACATTACTCGCAGGCACAGTGCGAGGACCTTCACGCCGTTACGCGCGCGCTCCCTACATTTGTCAGCCGCTACGACAGCAATGCCTTTGTGGGCGCTCAGTGCGGGATGGTCATTGACCTGGAGACTGGCATGAGACTGGCATGTTTGACAGGCCCCGCCCGACGGAGATGGAGCGTGCCATGGGCTTCTTGCCACACCTCACAGAGCTGGACGGTCTCACAGAGGTGAACCGCATTCGCCTCCTGGGACAGGCAATTGACGCCAACGTCCTCACATGGATCCTGCTTCAGACACAGGCCTTGGCCCCTCTTTACGGCGAGGCGCGCCACCCGAAGCTCCCTCAACCTCCTAACGCCATGGACGAGGACTCCCCTGACGATGGCGGGTCAGGCCCCGCCCGGCACCGCGTGGCATTCTCAGCGCGAGGGGACGACCCCGCAGGCCCGCGCACGCCCGCAGTCCCCGCCGCCAGCACGTAATGCTCTTGGTTTGCTGGGGGGGGGACGCAGGAGAGAGGAGGCCTCACAGCGACCCAAGGAGTTCCGGTCATCATTTTTTTTTCCTCGCTCGCAACCTCAGGCAGGACCTCAGGCAGGCGGGGTAGTGCAGCTGGCAGCAGCTACACAAGAGGAGGCATCCATCCTAGGCGGAGCACAGATAGTTGCAGGGCAGGCGACACCTGTCGCGCCACCGCTGACACCAGCAGCAGGGCAGGAGGACCCCGCTGCAGGTCAGACGCCCTCACCAGCTTCGTCTACATGGAAGCTGGGGGGGACTCTCACTGACGCCCAGGTGGCCCAGCTGACGACATTGCTGGATGTGATACGCAGCGTCAGCTGCGCCAGCGGCATGCACGACCTCGGGCGCTACAAAGGGGATCCCATGCGGATTCCTCCCATGTCCAAGGAGCCTATCTTCCTCAAGAGATATCATTACAGTCACTTTGAGGATGGTCTGATCGACGCACAGACAGGCAAACTGGAGGACAGTCGGCTCATCACGGAGTCGTCGTTTTGCTACGCCGCGCCCACGGTCATGCCAGCCAAGAAGGATGCCTTGGGGAACTGGTCCAAAAAGAGGATGTGCGGTGACTATCGTCGGCTGAACGAGGTCACTGAGCAGGACAGGACCCTATGCTGACGCCAGACGAGATCTTTGATGACATTGGCACCTGCACGTGGTTTTCAGTGCTGGACCTGCGCCAGGGCTTCAACCAGATTCCCATCGCCGAGGAGGATCAGCATAAGACGGCGTTCTGGGGGGCACAGCGCCTCTACGAATGGGTGGTGATGCCTTTTGGGTTGAAGAACGCGCCGGCCACATTTCAGAGGGTCATGGATAAGGAGCTGGCAAGGCTACCCTTTGCCCGGTGCTACATCAATGACGTGCTTGTCTTCAATGAGACGTTTGAGGAGCACGTGGCCCACATCACTGCTGTGTTTGAGCGCTTGGAGGCCGCGGGGCTCAAGTGCCATCCTGGCAAATGCACGTTTGGAAATCGAGAGGTGGAGTACCTCGGGCATCTGCTCTCTTTGAGCGGTCTAGCGCCACAGCTTGCCAAGATCTCAGCCATCACGGACATTCCGCCTCCCACGGATCTTTTGCAGCTGAGGGCCTTCCTTGGCATCGCCAATTACTATCGGCACTTCGTGCCAGGGTTCAGCTAGCTGGCCAAGCCGCTCAACGACTTGTTGCGGAAGGGTGTTGCTTATGTGTGGGGGCCGGAGCAGCAGGCGGCGTTTGACAAGCTCAAGGAGCTGTTGGTGAGCACACCGGTGCTGCGTTGGCCCGACTACAAGAAGCCCTTCATCCTCCACACCGACTGGTCGCAGGCAGGTCTAGGCGCGGTGTTGGTACAGGAGCACGAGGGCTTCGAGCACGTGGTGGCCTACGCTAGCCGCAGCAACAACGGCGCCGAGAGCAACTACGGCTCTAACGAGGGGGAGTGCCTGGCGGCAGTATGGGCAATTGTGCACTTCAGGCACTACCTCTACGGCACCCACTTCCGCCTGGTCACCGACCATCAGCCACTCAAGTGGCTCATGACGTCGGAACGCCTGACGGGCAAGTACGCACGATGGGCGCTTATTCTGCAAGAGTACACCTTTGACGTGCACCACCGCCCTGGGTCCACTAACATGGACGCCGACGGCCTCAGCCGTAACCCTCTTCTATCGTCGAGGGACCTGACTGCGGCACGCCATGATGAAGACGAGCCTGTGGCGTGGCACGCAGCAGCATTCTTGGCCTTCACCGTGGACAACGAGGTGCGGCCCGCAGGGTTCACGAGCCTGGCCATGGTAATTGTCAACACGCGGCGCTTGGCATTGGCAGCAGCAGACGAGCAGGACAGCTGGCAGCGGTAGCCCGACAATGTTTGGGAGGACGCCCTAGTGCTGCAGTACGTTACCTCTAAGGAGATGGTCTCAGGTATCACCACGAGGGAGCGCGATCGCATCCTCAAGCGCAACCGCGACTTTGTCTACATGGAGGGATGCGTGCGCCGGGTGATGGCGGACGGGTCCGTCCTGGTGGTCCCTGAGCTTGCTATACGCAATCAGCTGGTACGCCGGGTACACGAGGCACTGGGACACTTCGGTGTCAAGCGCACGCTCAGCCTTCTTCAGGCTGAGTACTGCTGGTCAGGCATGACTAAGGTCGTCGCCGACATCGTCACAGCTGCACTCTCCGCGATCGTGTGCGCTCGAGCTTCACAGCCCGCACCGTCGCTCTCAGCCCACTCCCTATTCAGGGGCTGTTCTACAGGTGGTCGCTCGACTTAGCTGAGAAGTTGCCCAAGTCTCGCTGAAATGAATCATCTTACCAAATAGGCGATTAACAATTAATAAAGATCTTTATATCAGCAAGTAATCTTTATGGTATTTTCCGTTGACAGGTTAAACGGCAAAGGACAACACACTAGCAGTGAATAATACTCGTAAGTCAAATGCGAGTAAACTAGCATCAATAATGCAAATCAATAAACTCGTACATAAGCAAGGTTAGAAGACAGTGCGTATCAATGGTTTCTTGCCTTGGATTCAGATCTCTCTCAGTATGCTGTACAACAGAGTTGGCCTCGTTTCCGAATGCCGAACTCAAGAGCAATGCCTAGCATATGTACATGGAATGAGTTTACTGTTTAACGGCCAGTGCGATGGCACCGCCTACCCGGGAGTTAACCACATTGGTAGGACCTCGGTTAACCAAATCCACCGCCATCTCCCATCATCCCGAATAGCCATCCATCATAGGGATGTCATCTGGCCATTCATCTAGCATATCGTACTTAGATGCATATCAAGGCAATTCGCTGCTACCGAGTACAAAAAGTCAGCTGGCTGTCAAAGAATGTGTCAGCAAGCTGACTTATATGGACTTCAGCCTGCTGCTTCCGGCTGAGTCATTAAACTGGTATTAAATATTAAGTCCAGCAGACTGATTAATAACTAGAGTTCAGTAGGCTGAATAACTATTATATTTAAATGAATATTATATCTACTAATATACTGATTCATTACAATCTCTCCAACTTAACTTGTTGTCGCCTCGACAACATTAAATTGCAAAAGCCTTAAATAGAGGAACTGAACCTGACCAGCCTTCCCTACTGACTGCCTTTTCAGCCCGTCACCTTAAGGGGTTGTTTCTGGGGCTTCAGGATCAGGAGACGGAGATCTGGACCTAGATCTGGACAGCCCTCTAGGTCTGTCAGCTGGCCTTCTAAAGAACCCTGTTTGCTTTAAAGTTGGACCTCGAGGAGAACAAAGGATAATAGCCTGCTCTTCACCCACTTGGGTGTTGATCCCCACATAGACATGCATTCCAGTAGGATGCTGAAATACATTGGCTAGAGGTACATGCCCTTGAGCGGAGGGGGAGGCCGGCATAACTCTGGCCCTTCCGCGTGTCCCTCTTCTGGCACCCCTGTCCTCTGGGGATTTCTGCCTGTGTCTGCTGCCCAGTACAGTCAAATCAACTTCTTCCCCTGCTTGGGCAGGTGGGCTGGGGGAGCAAGTGCGGGGTCCAGTTGCCTCCATAACGGGGATCACATTCCAAACACCTGATCGTGGTTTGCTGTGCTGAGCAGCTGTTTGGCTCTCATTAACCCCATTAAAGCTCTCCAGAACTTAGAGGTGAATTTTGAGTCTCTGTCTGAGATGATATTAGAAGGGAGCTCGTGTTGGCATACTACATGGTTGTAGAACTGTCTTGCTGTTTCGAGTGCAGTCACTTTGACAGTTGTGGGGATAAAAATGACCATTTTTGTCAGTTTATCCACGACTACCAGTATGGAATCATGCCCATTGGCAGCTCGTGGTAGTGAGACCACCCAGTCCATGGATATAGTTTCCCAGCGTCCAGCTGGGATGGGCAGTGGTTGCAAGAGACCTCCGAATGGTGTGTGCCGAGACTTATTTCTCTGACACTGGTCACAGGACTTGACATATTTCAAGACCTCTCGGGGTAACCCCTCCCAATGATAATGTTTTGCCAGTTTGCCAACAGATTTGGCCTGCCCCAAATGTCCATCCAGGAGGCTGTCGTGCGTTTGGCTCAGTAAGAGAGACCTTATTTCCAAGTTATTAGGAATGACCAGCTTCAGCCAGCCTGAAGTGGTTTCAGTCACCCAGACCCCTCCCTTAAGCTTATACCCGAGTGCAGTAGCACGACACACACCAGTAGTGGGGCTGGGCTTAAATGTTGGGTCAGAAAGGTAGGCTTTCCTAAGTTGTTCAAGGAAGGACTTTTTCACCTTTAGTGAAGTGAGTGCACACAGAACTTTGTCTACAGCATGCTGACTAAAGTTCCTTTCTTGCAAGTCAAGTCTTCTAGAGAGTGCATCAGCAGGATTCAACTTCCCTGGTTTGTAGTAAATCTGGACTTGGAACTGCTCCAGCATCTGGCTCCAGCGATTCTTCCTCCTCGACAGCTTCGACTTCTTCTGAAAGTAAGTTAGAGCTAGATGATCTGTAATCACCTTAAAAGCTTTACCATGTAAGTATGCTCTCCACTGTTTGAGTACATGAATGATAGCTAGCAGCTCTTTATCATGCACTGAGTAATTAATCTCCGGTGGATTAAATTTCATAGACTCGTACAACACAAGATGCCACTCCTGCCGTACCTTACCATACTTTGTGGTTTTGTCAGCAGGCTGCAACAAAATAGCACCCATGGCAAAGTGTGAGGCATCGGTGACCACCTGCACCGATTTGCTGGGGTCATACACGGCTAGCACTGGGGCAGAACAAAGGGCATCTTTAAGGGTCTGGAAGGCAGCCTGCTGCTCTTCCCCCCAAACATACCCTATGTCCTTCTTAGTAAGGTCAGTCAGTCTACTGGCCTTTGTGGAATAATTCTCAATAAATCTCCTATAGTAGTTAGCCAACCCGAGGCAGGATCTAACTTCAGAGACAGACTGTGGTACTGGCCAGTCCCTTATGGTCTGGACGTTCTTAGGATCCACACTGATGCCCTCTTTCCTGACAACGTGGCCTAAGAATTCAATACTTTCCTTAAAGAAATCACACTTGCTCATTTTAGCATATAAGTGATTTTTCCGCAGAGTGTCCAGGACTGTTTTTAAGTGTTCAGTGTGCTGAGCTTCATCCTTAGAGAAAATGAAAATATCATCCAGGAAAACTTGCACAAACTTATCCAAATAAGGTCTGAAAATGTCATTCATAGCACCCATGAAGGTAGCAGGAGCATTAGTTAGTCCAAATGGCATCACGTTGAACTCATAGTGTCCATAACGTGTGCGGAAGGCAGTCTTGTGTTCATCCCCCTCAGCAATTCTGATTTGATGATAACCACTCTTGAGATTCATCTTACTGAACACCTTAGCACCAGGCAGGGTACGAAGCAAGTCCTCGATTCTGGGTAAAGCATACTTGTTCTTGACTCTAATTTTGTTCAGGGCTCTGTAATCCACACACATTCGCATACTGCCATCTTTTCTTAACAAATAGGATGGGTGCGCCGTAAGGTGATTTACTGGGAGAAATATAACCATTTTCCTCAAGCTCTGCAATCTGTGTTTTCAACTCCTCGCTCTCCACATAAGACAAGCCATAAGTGCGCTGCGAGGGTGGCTGACTTCCCGGTAATAAATGAATCCTATGATCTACTTCCCTTTTAGGGGGGAGTCCTGGAGGCATATTAAATACATCCGTACACTGAGCAACAATTTTCGCAGCAGTAGGGTTCTCTGGAGGGTTTACCTTTTTCTCTACCACTTGTTCCGGTTGAGGAGGTACCTCTCTTAGCAGCAGACCAAACATTCTGTCTTCCTTCTGGTTCCAGCTTTTGACGAACTCCATTGCATTCAGCAACTTGCATCCTTCTGGAAGCCTCTTCTTTTCCTTCATTTGCCATCCACACAGGACAAGAGGAAGAGCACTGGTGGGTGCCAAGTCAGTCTGCCCATCACTGGCTCCTCTCACTTTAACTGTACCTCTGCTCCAACACACTTCAGCTTGATGTCTATTAAGCCAGGACCTGCCTAGCACGAGATCATAAAAGCCAGTGTTGAGTACCTCAAATGTAAGCGTTTCAGTTAGAACTGCAATGCCAGAACCTAACTGGACCTCAATAGGCTTGGTTATAACTCCTCCCGGGATACTTGAGGCATCTCCAAGGAATATTTTTCTATTCCCTTGGGTGACAGTAGGCAGCCTTAGCCGCTTAACTAAGTCCTTGTGGATAAAAGTATGTGACGCCCCTCCGTCAACAAATGCCCTCACCTTCCTACTTGCAATCATGCAATGCAATAGGATAGGGGGGACTGTCTTTTCCTGACTTTCGCATTGTTCTCCTGACTCAGCAAAGAAATGTTGGACATCAGGTGGAACAAGAGCATCCAGAGTGTGTACTCTCTGGATGTCTATATTGCTGATGGTCTCCTTTATCTGGTTGTCAGGCATGCATAGTGAATCCAGTTCAGCAGGACCCATAACACCTGCTACGAGGGCAGCTAGTGACGACTCACTATCTCTAGCATCCTCACAGCCAGTAGACTGGATTGCTGACTGTTGTTGTCTTTTATAGGTTGGTCTTTTCTCTTGACCTTCGGAAGGTGCTTGACTGGACACTGTTCTCTGTAGTGGCCCAACTGCTGACAATGGTAGCAAGTGGATTTTGCGGAGGCTGGTCTCGGCTTAGTCCTACCACCACCTCTTCCATAGTCGCCTCGAGAGGAACCACCTCTACCTCGACTGTATGGCATTATATTCATACTCATATCCATCACCCTGATCATCCTCAGCCTGGTCTCCTTCAATTGCATTGTAGGAACCGTGGGGCTTTTTGACAACCTTAGACACCAAAGCATTACTCTGGCGCTTGTGATTGAACTGCTGCTGATCCCAGGCATCAGCATCCTGGATCAAGTCAGCCAGTTTCTCATACTTTTTCTCAGCAAAATGACCAGAGACCTCGGATTTCAAGCCATACCTGAAGTATGCTATCCTATACCGTTCTGGCAAATCAGGCTGCTTCATCATGTTCTCTTGGAACTTTTGAGCAAACTCAGCAACTGAAGTGGTCTGCTTCAGTGTCAGGGAGATCATCGCATAGATAGCTTTCTCCTGCTGGTTGATGACATCAAACTTCGCATGCAACTTCTCGACAAACTCTACCCACGTAGGGTCACCGAGTTGCCGAGCCTTACGCTCTCCTTTCCAGTAAGCCACCTGTAATGAATCAGTATATTAGTAGATATAATATTCATTTAAATATAATAGTTAATTANGTCTTGCAGTTCTGGGTAGTTCTCCAGCCACTGCTCAACATCCGCGAGAAACTTGATCAGGTAATATTTTCTGTTTCCCTCAGGATCATAGTCCTGGGGAGGTTTCGGCTTGGGCTTACTAGGCCCTCGGCCACCACCACTAGTGGTTTGAGACCCCAGCTGGTCTCTGTCCCGCAGTAGGGACATTATGATTCTTTTGTCCTCCTGCTGGGACTGATACATGGTCGCCATTTGCGACTGCATCTGAACGAACAATGCTCCCAAGTCTACACTCTGGGGTGGTAGATTTGCAAATGCAGCAGCAGCATTGGCATTTACTCGCTGAGTAGTGTCCTCAACAATCCCTCTCGTTCCTGCAGCAGCAATTCCTGCCGCATTCAGCCGGTCACGTGTTTGACCTAGGGGTACATTGAGTTGTACGGCAGGAGGTGGGTTCAGAACATTGGCCCTTGATACCATGAGTTCTTCAACAGTGCGCTCGTCAGCTGGCTGTCCTTCCCTCCTTTCTGTATCTTCAGAGGCCCTTGCTACTTGTTCAGCTTCTAATCTGGCTCTCTCCTCCTGGTTATCCTGGTTCTCCATATCTCGGGAGTTGCTAGTTTGAGACCTTGTCCTTACCATACAAAGAAGACTGTGATAACAGCTCCGATACCACTGAAATGAATCGACTTACCAAATAGGCGATTAACAATAAATAAAGATCTTTATATCAGCAAGTAATCTTTATGGTATTTTCCGTTAACTGGTTAAACGGCAAAGGACAACACACTAGCAGTGGATAATACTCGTAAGTCAAATGCGAGTAAACTAGCATCAATAATGCAAATCAGTAAACTCATACATAAGCAAGGTTAGAAGACAGTGCGTATCAATGGCTTCTCGCCTTGGATTCAGATCTCTCTCAGTAAGCTGTACAAGAGAGTTGGCCTCGTTTCCGAATGCCGAACTCGAGAGCAATGCCTAGCATATGTACATGGAATGAGTTTACTATTCAACGGTCAGTGCGATGGCACCGCCTACCCGGGAGTTAACCACGTTGGTAGGACCTCGGTTAACCAAATCCACCGCCATCTCCCATCATCCCAAATAGCCATCCATCATAGGGATGTCATCTGGCCATTCATCTAGCATATCGTACTTAGATGCATATCAAGGCAATTCTCTGCTACCGAGTACAAAAAGTCAGCTGGCTGTCAAAGAATGTGTCAGCAAGCTGACTTATATGGACTTCAGCCTGCTGCTTCCGGCTGAGTCATTAAACTGGTATTAAATATTAAGTCCAGCAGACTGATTAATAACTAGAGTTCAGTAGGCTGAACTTAAATAACTATTATATTTAAATGAATATTATATCTACTAATATACAGATTCATTACACTCGCCGAGGCAACCACTACGTCTTGGTGATGATTGAGCACATGTCCAAGTGGATCGAGCTTGTGCCTTTACCCAGCAAGGCCAGTGAGGGGATCACTCAGGCCTTCCTTGAACAGGTCCTTAGCCGTTTTGGCGGCTGCGCTGAGGTACTGACCGACCAAGGCAAGGAGTTCCAGGGCAGCTTTCAGAAGCTGCTGGAGCGCTCTATGATCGACCACCGCACCACCTCCCGCGATCATCCACAGGCTGACGGCCTGGCAGAGCGTATGGTGCAGATCGTCAAGCTTGGGTTGCGGAAGTACTGCCTTGCCCACGACAGCACCCACTGGGATGATGCCCTCCCGTGGTTGGCTATGGGATACAGGTTGAGTAAGCAGGCCTCCTTGGCCTCTCACTCTCCCTACTTCCTTCTCTACGGCCGCCAGCCAGTCCTGCCCGCCGCAGCCAGGACCGTGGCCGAGACCGTCTTGGACTTGGACAGCCTCGAGATGTGGAGTGCTCTTATCAGGTAGCATACGCAGCTCTTTCAGCGCCTGATGCCCATGGCCATGGATAACCTCAGCATCGCATTGCATCGCGATACGCTGAGGTATGCCATGACTCGTGGAGGAGCCTATCGTCCGCGGGTGTTGCAGTTTTCTGCAGGTGACTTCGTGTACCTGCGGCGCCAGAAAAAGAACACCCTTGACATCAGCAGCTCACCGGTCATCCTGCGCTTCAAGCGCATCTTGGCGTCAGGATTCCTGGAGCTGGAAGGCGCAGATGGCCGTCTTCACAAGGACCACACGAAGAACTGTAGACCATGCCACCTTCCTAAGCTTGACTTGCAGATTTGCCCCCGCGACGCGCGCCCGCCCAAAGACTGGGCGTGTCACATCTGCCACAGTCTCGGCCAGGAGGCCAAGATGCTGCTCTGCGACAGCTGCAACCTCGGCTTCCACATTGGCTGCCTCGGCCCGCCGCTGGCTCGTGTGCCAGCTGGCGACTGGTTCTGCACTGACTGCTTCGCGCTAGCGTACACAGCCCATCAACTAGAGGCTGAGAGCTAGGGGAGGGGTAAAAACATTTGAGACTTGACTCCCTTTTTGGCTATGAAGCCGCATGTATTATAGACTTCATTGCAGCAAAGCCTGCTTGCTTATGATGTGTTGCTTGTACCAATGTGGCGCACCCGACCTCGTAACGCACGACAGCCATAACACATTCCTCTTTGCTTTCGCTCAAGGAGTGCGTCCTTAGGGCGCTTTTCGTGAGCGGCCATGGCGAGGAGGAGCGAGGCCGAGCCTCGCCTGGGCCGCGAGGTAGCACGCTATGGAGTCGTGGGAGAGGGCGCTCTTCCTCGCTAGCAGGGTTCGTGGGGTGGAAAGGTCGGGAGCGCCTGCTGCTGGGCAGCCACGGCCGCTCGTTGTTGCAGGCGTCCATGGCCGCCTGCCAGTTATGAGGGTGTTAGAGAGAGAGAGGGGTTAAGGGGGAGGAGGCATGGTGGAGGGAGGGAGGGAGGGAGGGTCGTTAGCAACGACTTCGAGCGTCGACGGCGTTCGCGCTGTTTTGACGCCTTAATTTGTCGCGATCGTTCGGCGAGTCTGTGAGGGGACGATAACATTGAACGAGTATGTTGAGGAAGAAACGAGTATGTATGGTAGTTTATTGTCGTCAAGTATATAAACAAGAGCTAGAACATAGAAAGACATTCCAAAATCACTCTTGTACTTGCCAAATCCCAGGAATATATTAACTTTCAAGAAGCCATTTCTCTTCCAAGAAGCTACCACTTGTGTTCAAAGATCCTTGTCTTCAATAGATAAAGCATTACATTTCACTAAGTACTTTATCTATCTGTTTCACTACACCTATCATCCTTATATAGACCCTAGTTTTCAAATCCAGATACGAAGTACACATGTGGGCGTACAGGTCAATTGTACGGTACGCGGTGCTCAATATTATACGTCAAATTACGGCCAAATATGCTAGTGTCGACGCTTTAAATCGGATCCCGATTTTAGTACGTGCGTAATCGTGTGAGACTGACGCGGTTAAACGAGGGAAAAAGAAGTTTTCAAACTTTTGACAAAGCCTGACGAGTCACCTCCTTGCACGTACCGGATTTGAGGATAACGCGTCGTGGCAACTCCAAGTCCCTTGACCGTCTGTATTTACGGCGCGTTCTTTTTATCGACCGACTGCACATCGTCTTTCACAAAAATGGACGCTTCTGATACGAGTTTCGTTTGGCAATGTGCTGGTTGCCGCTAGTTCCTTATCAAAGTCTGTTTAGCGTTTTGGTTTGTGGCCGTTCGTTCAATGATTGACCAATACGGGCCTCCTCATCACTTATGTGGCCAATTAATTTGCATCAACTGCATATTAATTTGTTTGTGGTCACCCTCACGAATTGAATAGACCAGTACTTGACCAGTACTTGACCACTACTCTTTGTGAGTCTATCCGTCTGTTTTTTAAAACTACGTGTAAGGCGAATACGTGCGGCAAAGCCAACGTGGTGAACAGGTAAGACGAATTCATCCGATGCTAATAAAACGGCTACCCCATTAAAAAAACGATTAAACTTGACCGATTTATACG
Organism: Mesotaenium endlicherianum; assembly: GCA_009602735.1. Taxonomy (NCBI): domain Eukaryota; kingdom Viridiplantae; phylum Streptophyta; class Zygnematophyceae; order Zygnematales; family Mesotaeniaceae; genus Mesotaenium; species Mesotaenium endlicherianum. Next base: position 15,982 of record WELA01004349.1, on the reverse strand, counting down.
CGTATATTGTCGTACGAGAATTTGGCGTATCCCTAGTTTAAAATACTCTCGTACAGCCTCTTTTGGCCGAATCGTACGTATTGCAATACTCAGTATCGTGATACTCCGTATTACGCGTATGACCAAATTCTTCGATTTATTCCGATTTATAGTCGGTTTATTCCACCAATACTCACGTATTTCGGCGTGTCCCAACATACAAGTTTGACTCTCACGTTTTGTACGCACGGCGAATCCGTACATACGTATGAGGCGAATCCGAATTTCATAATTGAGGACGTATCAGAAAACGTACGAAACGACCTGAGGGGCCTGTACGGCCGGCCAAGTTCTAAAAACTAGGCGATAGACGGGCAGAGTGAAAGGCTTAATAGAACTTTGCAAGAGATGCTCAGGACTTTTACCATGGAAGATCCTTCAGAGTGGGACAAAAAGCTGCCAGGGTTGGAGTTTGCCTACAACAACAGCATGCAGGGCTTGACTAAGCAGTCATTATTCACTATAATTTATGGAAGAGAAGTGTATCATCCAGGGAACATCTTGTTGGAGAAGGCCAAGGAGCCTCAGAATCCTACTACACAAGCTTTTATGGAGCAGATGGCCAACATTGGGGACATGTCGAAGACGGGTATTCGGAAGGCACAAGAAGAGCACATCAAGCATGGTAACAAGCACAGCATGCCTGCCTCTGGTTGCCTGCAAAATTATTATGTATTGGGGGCTGCTGCTTACTATTGTTGACAGGGTGAGGTAACCGAGGAGGGCCATTGAAGTTGTTGAACTCAGAGTTAAATTGCTGGGGGGGGTGGTTGAACTGATTCACTGCTGCTGAGCCATCTGCGGAGCGACCTGATTATATGGTTTGTTATACACATAGGCCTTAGAAGTATAGCCAGGAGCATTGCAAGTGAAACAAATCCATGTGTCCTTCACTGCCTGAGGAATAGGCTAGCGCTGTCGACTATTCTCTTGTGTCGTAGTTTTTGGACATTTTTCTGAGCAACAGCAGTAGGTTCAGGCTTCTTCCTCTTAGCTAGGACTTTAGATAGCTGTTTTCCCACTCATTCTCAGCCTTGCCCAAATTCATGAACCTATTCACCTCCACCACCACATTCCAACCATGAGCATCTGCAGTATTAATTTGCCTAGCTCTCTGAGAAATCGTGGACAGACCTTCAGTAAGGAGCTTCTTGGCTTCTTCCACATCCTTCTTCTCCAAGGCTGCTTGGGTATCGTCAATCAGGTCCACCATATCAGAGCAAGTCTTCATGTGCAACTTGTTGACGTCAGACAGCTAGAGTGAAAGGGGGAAGGGTGCGGGGAGTGCGCCCACACACACTCACACACCCTCACCCGCGAGTGGAAGCGTGCACGAGGACCTTTCCTAGTTGCATACACAAGGTGGAGTGGCCTGGTGGTATGCCACCCTTGCAAGAGTTAGAGGGCTACATGAGAGAGGAGTGGAAAAGAACTCACTTTATAAAGAAAAGTCGTGTACAAGATACGAAGGTTAGAGTAGACTAGACTCCCTCTTTTTATGCTTCAACTCTAAGTGTCCTCTCTAGCAAAGTACCTCCAGAACCTTCTACTATGGCTCCTCCCGTGTAGGTGACCTTGCCTAGTTGGACAAGCTAGCACGCTCACTCGCACACAATCACGCTCTAAAATATTCTACTACATAATCCACTAACTCCTCACGGAGTTTCTAGAATTTCCACAATCACTTCGGCACTCAACGTAATCGTACGTAGTTTTTGAACCCTCATGTTTCAATGTCCTACTTCCTAGACTCCAACCGAAATTTTCGTCACTGAACCTGTCCTTGTCACTAAATAGAATCTGTGACATTAAAAACTCACTAAAAACTTCCAAAATTCATAACTACCTCAATACTTGTCCAAATGACTTGAAATAAAGGCCAAAGTTCTTCTAAAATCACACTCTACACATATAAAATACTAGAAACAAAAAAACTACACTTTCATAACTACATCATCCCCCTCCTCAAGATGCGACGTCCTCGGCGCATTCTAAGCATAAGTGACGTCATATGAGGAATCGAGCTCATATATACGCCAGAACAACACATATACACATATATTATACAAGTTGCAGGTCTTGAATAGGCTCCAAGATGAATACTGAATACTCCAAACTTGCTCCTTTAAGTAAAAGTTCCATCGCATACGTTGGCTTCACGCATGGCGTCTCCTAACACAAGTGCATATTCTCGTCAACTTCTTCGTCTTGAGATAGGCCAATATCTTCATGAAGGCTGTAACATACTCCCACCATCATGTCCACATACTCCAAAGCTGGATCCAATGCATAATAGTCCGCCAAATCACCAAAATACTCATTCTTTGCCCTCTTGGACAAGTGGCAGCTCCTCGTCGCGCAATGTGGCTTACTCGTGGTGCTCTTATAATTTTGACCAGATTACATCATGAACCTACTCCACTATGTTCCCAAAGCTTCTGGTACCCTTAGCTACCTCTAGCTCTAAGCCATACTCCTTGTAGAGGTATTGCACTCTCTCACTCGTGTGCGTGACTCGTGGTGACCTCTCAAGACGCCAAGTGGCACCCCCCTGACTTTTTCTCACATTTTTAGCCTGAAAGTTGTGCAATCTACATAGTATCACCCCTCTAAACTTACTGGTATGCTTTGTTTCTCCTGATTCCAAGCCTAAGACCATGAAACCAGATTGCGCCATGCCTCACACATGAGGCTCACACGGCAGTTTAGCAGACCGCCATGTGGCACTGTCAGAACTTAAATTAATATTTTTATAAAAAAACTTACTTTCTCCAAATTTGAACCCATAGGACTACCTCTCCACAAAATTTCAGAGTCTAAATCTAGGTCTAACACTCAAACGCGATCGTCACTTTGTGCCTCACGCTCGTAGGACGCATACGCGCGCAACACATATCAAGCTCCCGCGCCTACAAATGGCACATGCTTAAACCCCTGATTTTGAAACTTGACTATGATACAGGGCAGACCTCATACTAGGCCCTTCACATCATGTAGGACTTCCAGACAAAATATTACCCACTCTCTCCTAAGTAGGCAAAATGTAGCCAAAATCTGCCACCTTTTACCCTCGCGCTCGCCTACCCGTAAAACCCTCAAACATGGACAGATTTGAGTATCTTCTAAGCACTTGCTCTCAAGCTTCTTTCCACTTCACATCTCTTAGTTACAACTGAACTCATGGTACTGGCTTGACCTTGCTTCCAGGCATTATAAACAACTATAACACTACCCTCCCTCATCATGAAGGTAAGGCGCTTACCACTCAAGTGCCCAAGTCCAGATTTTACGCCTCTCTCGTGCTTGCTTGTATAGGCGCTGATTTTCCTAGCTTCATGTCCAGGTCTTTGTCATATATCTCCATCTTAGGCAGGACATATCAGCCCCATAACACTTGGTCTCCTCCTCATAGGTCCGTATCCATAAGGTCGTAGTCTCCATCAAGCGACGGTAATAATCTTCACAAGGCATGAGCGCATAGTCTCGCTCGTGGTGCACCAAACTCCATCATAATTTTCTTTTTGGTTAGATGCTCACTCCCACATACTCCTGGCTCTTCTTGAAGGTCAGCCTTCACACAAGGCTCCAAGAAACACATCTGGAACGCCTCCATGAGCTCCATAACTTGGGCATACGCACATACTCTTAGTGTGAAATGAATCGACTTACCAAATAGGCGATTTAACAATTAATAAAGATCTTTATATCAGCAAGTAATCTTTATGGTATTTCCGTTAACTCGTTTAAACGGCAAAGGACAATACACTAGCAGGGAATACTACTCGTCAGTCAAATGAGAGTAAACTAGCATCAATAATGCAAATCAGTAAACTCATACATAAGCAAGGTTAGAAGACAGTGCGTATCAATGGCTTCTCGCCTTGGATTCAGATCTCTCTCAGTAAGCTGTACAAGAGAGTTGGCCTCGTTTCCGAATGCCGAACTCGAGAGCAATGCCTAGCGTATGTACATGGAATGAGTTTACTGTTCAACGGTCAGTGCGATGGCACCGCCTACCCGGGAGTTAACCACGTTGGTAGGACCTCGGTTAACCAAATCCACCGCCATCTCCCATCATCCCGAATAGCCATCCATCATAGGGATGTCATCTGGCCATTCATCTAGCATATCGCACTTAGATGCATATCAAGGCAGTTCGCTGCTACCGAGTACGGAAGTCAGCTGGCTGTCAAAGAATGTGTCAGCAAGCTGACTTAAGTTGACTTCAGCCTGCTGCTTTCGGCCGAGTCATTAAACTGATAATTATGTAAAGTCCAGCAGACTGACTATTAACTAAAGTTCAGCAGGCTGAACTTAATTAACTATTATATTTAAATGAATATTATATCCACTAATATACTGATTCATTACAATCCCTCCAACTTAACTTGTTGTCGCCTCGACAACATTAAACTGCAGAAATTTTAAATAAGGGAACTGAACCTGACCAGCCTCCCTTACTGACTGCCTCTTCAGCGTGTCACCTTAAGGGGTTGTTCCTGGGGCTTCAGGGTCAGGAGACGGAGATCTGGACCTAGATCTGGACAGCCCTCTAGGTCTGTCAGCTGGCCTTCTAAAGAACCCTGTTTGCTCTAAAGTTGGCCCTCGAGGAGAACGGAGGATGGTGGCCTGCTCTTCAACCACTTGGGTGTTGATTCCCACATAGACAGGCATTCCAGTAGGATGCTGAAATACATTGGCTAGAGGTACATGCCCCTGAGCGGAGGGGGAGGCTGGCATACCTCTGGCCCACCCGCGTGTCCCTCTTCTGGCACCCCTGTCCTCTGGGGATTTCTGTCTGTGTCTGCTGCCCAGTACAGTCAGATCAGCTTCTTCCCCTGCTTGGGCAGGTGGGCTGGGGGAGCGAGCGCGGGGTCCAGTTGTCGCCATAACGGGGATCACATTCCACACACCTGATCGTGGTTCTTTAGGAAGTGCCACTGCCTGTCCCTGGGTATCCTGAGTACCTGCTGCTGATGCTTCTCCTCTGCCTTGTTCTTCTTCCTCATCCTCCTCATCCTCCTCCTCGGAGAGAGTAGGGGTCTCGTCCACTAAGTCGTCCTGCTCCCTAGTAGACATGGAGTAGTCTACCGACCTCCCTTTCTTAGGGCGCGCTGGAGGTTGCTTGGCCTTCAGCCTACTGATATCTATCCGGCCTGCATTCTTTGCCCATTTGACAAAGGCATGCTTTCCCTTAGAGAAGTAGTCTCTTCCCCTCCTCCTATGTTCCTTGGTCTCTGCATTCATATTGCTCAGGCATCCATTCAGCCTGGGGTCCCAAGGGGCAATGTGAGGTGGTAGGATGAGATAGCCGTCTAGGCCATAGTGGAAGTCATCCGGTTGGGCTCGGTCACACTCCTGCTTCTTATTTGTGACGGTCATCCACCTCCAGTCTGTTGGCTGCTGGTAGTACTGGGGTCCGTGCTCAGCCTTCCTCAGTTTACACGGGAACCAGTGGGGAGAGAACATCTGCTGTCCTGCTTCCCTGGCCAAGTACTCCCAGCTCCTTCTCTCAACTTCATTGTAAGCTGGCAGGAGTGTGAGGTAGAATACCGTATCCTTAAAGCTATCGGGCCGCATGCTCACCATCCGGATGAGTCTCTGATCTCCCACTATTCCCGGTATGGGGACCGGCTTGTCCTCTGAATCATCTGCGAGATACCGGGCCTGCTCTGCTGTATAGCCCACCATCTTAGCATAATCTTCGTAAAGGACCACGCCGGTGTGTGTCTCGATGTACCTGTCCAGTGCTGTAGCTCCTTCCTTCTGTAGCAGTGTTGTCTGTTCCAGCCTGTTGATCTCCTGGGCTGCCAGCAATGCTTCCTTCAGGTTATCGAAGTTTTGGCCACCCACCACAGTATACCTGTAAGTGGCCAAGCTCTTCTGTCTGTCCGCTTCAATCTTTTTTCTTTTCTCCTCTTCTGCCGCTGCCGCTTCTTCTTGCTGTTTCTTCTGTCTCTCCTCCTCAGCCTTCCTGAGGTTTTCCGCTTCCTGATCCTTCTTCCTCTGTGCCTCTTCTGCCGCCTCTTGTTGTTTGCGGACCCTTTCTTGTTCTCTCCTGGTGAGGGACGTCGCCGCCAGCTCCTTCTGGTATTGCTCCATTGTCCTCCTGGCTTCTTCTGCCTTGCGCTTTCTGTCCTCCTTTTGTGTGGTGGGCGCCATCCTGCACATGTAACCAGGGCACAAGTTAGTAGGATATGGACCTTTGTCATAGGGATTGCAGGAAGTATGTTAGTATTTAGTATAGTGGCTTCGCTGCTGTTTACCTTACAGGATGATTGCTAAAAGTTGACGTAGTTGCGATGCGCTACACATAAACGTATGAGTGTGTTTTTATCGCTCTCGCTCACTAACTGTCATATATTTTCCCCTCCAACTTAAATGGAGACAGGACCGCCTGTCACCTTCCCGTGTCAACTGAAATGACAGTTATGGAGGGACTCCAGCGGCCCGAAGGTGGAACCGTGTCAACGCCCCTTTGGCATTGGTCAAGTGGTCCTTAAACTCCCAAGTGTCCCCAGAGGCATCGTAACCCTTCCATCGAATGAGGTATTTCATGACATATTTAGACGATCGACGGACCGAGCGAGCGTCTAAAATCTCATCGACCTCATATTCCTCAGGGTCGCCGTCCCGGACAGCGGGGACCGGTCCCGGTTGGACAGGGAACCGACCTGTGAACAGTGTATCACCTTTGATGTACGGTTCCAGGAAGGAGACATTAAAGACCGGGTGCCCCTTGTATTCAGCTGACATGTTCAGTTTGTAAGCATTCTGACCGACACGACGGACCACCGAATATGGACCGACCCAGACAGGGCCAAGCTTTTTCTTGACCACACCAGGGAGGTACAGGTGCTGAGAATGCAGTTTGACTAAATCCCCCTTGGAAAATGTCAGTTCCCGACGGTGTTGATTAGCGTATTTTTGTTGGTTTTCTTGGGCCGTGTGCAAGTTTCGTTGGACTTCTGACAGGGTGTCAGCAAACTCCTGAGTTAACTGGAGGGAGACCGGGTTGTCAATCCCTTCAGGGTGAGTTAAAGATTCCCCTAGCACATCTAGAGGAGACTTAGGGACTCTACCCAGGCTGAGTTCAAAAGGAGTTTTGCCCGTTGACGCGTGCACCGCACTGTTGACCGCAAACTGAATTTGAGGCAACAGGTCATCCCAATTATCTTGTTTTTGGTTAATATATGCTCTCAGCACCTCCTGCAGAACTCGGTTAGTTCTTTCAGTCTGCCCATCAGTCTGAGGGTGGTTTGCTGTGCTGAGCAGCTGTTTGACTCCCATTAACCCCATTAAAGCTCTCCAGAACTTAGAGGTGAATTTTGAGTCTCTGTCTGAGATGATATTAGAAGGGAGCCCATGTTGGCATACTACATGGTTGTAAAACTGTCTCGCTGTTTCGAGTGCAGTCACTTTGACAGTTGTGGGGATAAAAATGACCATTTTTGTCAGTTTATCCACGACTACCAGTATTGAATCATGCCCGTTGGCAGTTCTTGGTAGTGAGACCACCCAGTCCATGGATATAGTTTCCCAGCGTCCCGCTGGGATGGGTAGCGGTTGCAAGAGACCTCCGGGTGGTGTGTGCCGAGACTTATTTCTCTGACACTGGTCACAGGACTTGACATATTTCAAGACCTCCCGGGGTAACCCCTCCCAATGATAATGTTTTGCCAGTTTGCCAACAGTTTTGGCCTGCCCCAAATGTCCACCCAGGAGACTGTCATGAGCTTGACTCAGTAAGAGAGACCTTATTTCCAAATTATTAGGAATGACCAGCTTCAGCCTGCCTGAAGTGGTTTCAGTCACCCAGACCCCTCCCTTGAGCTTATACCCGAGTGCGGTAGCACGACACATACCAGTAGTGGGGCTGGGCTCAAATGTTGGGTCAGAAAGGTAGGCTTTCCTAAGTTGTTCAAGGAAGGACTTTTTCACCTTTAGTGAAGTGAGTGCACACAGGACTTTATCTACAGTATGCTGACTAAAGTTCCTTTCTTGCAAGTCAGGTCTTCTAGAGAGTGCATCAGCAGGATTCAACTTCCCTGGTTTGTAGTCGATCTGGACTTGGAACTGCTCCAGCATCTGGCTCCAGCGGTTCTCCCTCCTCGACAGCTTGGACTTCTTCTGAAAGTGGGTCAGAGCTAGATGATCTGTAATCACCTTAAAAGCTTTACCATGTAAGTATGCTCTCCACTGTTTGAGTACATGAATGATAGCTAGCAGCTCTTTATCATGCACTGAGTAATTAATCTCCGCTGGATTAAATTTCATAGACTCATACAACACAGGATGCCACTCCTGCCGTACCTTACCATCCTTTGTGGTTTTGTCAGCAGGCTGCAACAAAATAGCACCCATGGCAAAATCAGAGGCATCAGTAACCACCTGCACCGGTTTGCTGGGGTCATACACGGCTAGCACTGGGGCAGAACAAAGGGCATCTTTAAGGGTCTGGAAGGCAGCCTGCTGCTCTTCCCCCCACACATACCCGATGTCTTTCTTAGTAAGGTCAGTCAGTTTACTGGCCTTTGTGGAATAATTCTCAATAAATCTCCTATAGTAGTTAGCCAACCCGAGGAAGGATCTAACTTCAGAGACAGACTGTGGTACTGGCCAGTCCCTTATGGTCTGGACTTTCTTAGGATCCACACTGATGCCCTCTTTACTGACAACGTGGCCTAAGAATTCAATACTTTCCTTAAAGAAATCACACTTGCTCATTTTAGCATACAAGTGATTTTTCCGCAGAGTGTCCAGCACTTTCTTTAAGTGTTCAGTGTGCTGAGCTTCATCTTTAGAGAAAATTAAAATATCATCCAGGAAAACTTGCACAAACTTATCCAAATAAGGTCTGAAAATGTCATTCATAGCACCCATAAAGGTAGCAGGAGCATTAGTCAGTCCAAATGGCATCACGTTGAACTCATAGTGTCCATAACGTGTGCGGAAAGCAGTCTTGTGTTCATCCCCCTCAGCAATTCTGATTTGATGATAACCACTCTTGAGATCTATCTTACTGAACACCTTAGCGCCAGACAGGGTATCAAGCAAGTCCTCGATTCTGGGTAAAGCATACTTGTTCTTTACTGTAATTCTGTTCAGGGCTCTGTAATCCACACACATCCGCATACTGCCATCCTTTTTCTTAACAAATAGGATAGGTGCGCCGTACGGTGATTTACTGGGAGAAATGTAACCATTTTCCTCCAGCTCTGCAATCTGTGTTTTCAACTCCTCACTCTCCAAATAAGACAAGCCATACGTGCGTTGCCAGGGTGGCTGGCTACCAGGTAATAAATCAATCCTATGATCTACTTCCCGCTTAGGGGGTAGTCCTGGAGGCATATTAAACACATCCGTGTACTGAGCAACAATGTTTGCAGCAGTAGGGTGTTCCGGAGGGTGTACCTTTTTCTCAACCACTTCTTCAGGTTGAGGAGGTACCTCTCTTAGCAGCAGACAGAACATTCTGTCTTCCTTCTGGTTCCAGCTTTTGACGAACTCCATTGCATTCAGCAACTTGCATCCTTCTGGAAGCCTCTTCTTTTCCTTCATTTGCCATCCACACAGGACAAGAGGAAGAGCACTGGTGGGTGCCAAGTCAGTCTGCCCATCACTGGCTCCTCTCACTTTAACTGTACCTCTGCTCCAACACACTTCAGCTTGATGTCTATTAAGCCAGGACCTGCCTAGCACGAGATCATAAAAGCCAGTGTTGAGTACCTCAAATGTAAGCGTTTCAGTTAGAACTGCAATGCCAGAACCTAACTGGACCTCAATAGGCTTGGTTATAACTCCTCCCGGGATACTTGAGGCATCTCCAAGGAATATTTTTCTATTCCCTTGGGTGACAGTAGGCAGCCTTAGCCGCTTAACTAAGTCCTTGTGGATAAAAGTATGTGACGCCCCTCCGTCAACAAATGCCCTCACCTTCCTACCTGCAATCATGCAATGCAGTAGGATAGGGGGGACTGTCTTTTCCTGACTTTCGCATTGTTCTCCTGACGTAGCAAAGAAATGTTGGACATCAGGTGGAACAAGAGCATCCAGAGTGTGCACTCTCTGGACGTCTATATTGCTGATGGTCTCCTTTATCTGGTTGTCAGGCATGCATAGTGAATCCAGTTCAGCAGGACCCATAATACCTGCTACGAGGGCAGCTAGTGACGACTCACTATCTCTAGCATCCTCACAGTCAGTAGACTGGATTACTGACTGTTGCTGTCTTTTAAAGGCTGGTCTTTTCTCTCGACCTTAGGCAGGTGCTTGACCGGACACTGTTCTCTGTAGTGGCCTTTCTGCTGACAATGGTAGCAAGTAGATTTTGCTGAGGCTGGTCTCGGCTTAGTCCTACCACCACCCCTTCCATAGCCACCTCGAGAGGGACCACCTCTACCTCTAGACTGAATAGCATTGTACTCATACTCATATTCATCACCCTGATTATCCTCAGCCTGGTCTCCTTCAACTGCATTGTAGGAACCGTGGGGCTTTTTGACAATCTTAGACACCAAAGCGTTACTCTGGCGCTTGTGATTGAACTGCTGCTGATCCCAGGCGTCAGCATCCTGGATCAAGTCAGCCAGTTTCTCATACTTTTTCTCAGCAAAATGACCAGAGACCTCGGATTTCAAGCCATACCTGAAGTATGCTATCCTATACCGTTCTGGCAAATCAGGCTGCTTCATCATGTTCTCTTGGAACTTTTGAGCAAACTCAGCAACTGAAGTGGTCTGCTTCAGTGTCAGGGAGATCATCGCATAGATAGCTTTCTCCTGCTGGTTGATGACATCAAACTTCTCATGCAACTTCTCGACAAACTCTACCCACGTAGGGTCACCGAGTTGCCGAGCCTTACGCTCTTCCTTCCAGTAAAGCCACCAGTCTGCGGCACTGCCTTTCAGTAGCGCACCGGTGTGCCTGACCTTCTCGTAATCTTGCAGTTCTGGGTAGTTCTCCAGCCACTGCTCAACATCCGCGAGAAACTTGATCAGGTAATATTTTCTGTTTCCCTCAGGATCATAGTCCTGGGGAGGTTTCGGCTTGGGCTTACTAGGCCCTCGGCCACCACCACTAGTGGTGTGAGACCCCAGTTGGTCTCTGTCCCGGAGTAGGGACATTATGATTCTTTTGTCCTCCTGCTGGGACTGATACATGGTCGCCATTTGCGACTGCATCTGAACGAACAATGCTCCCAAGTCTACATTTTGGGGTGGTAGATTAGCAAATGCAGCAGCAGCATTGGCATCTACTCGCTGAGTAGTGTCCTCAACAATCCCTCTTGCTCCTGCAGCAGCAATTCCTGCCGCATTCAGCCGGTCACGTATTTGACCTAGGGGTACATTGAGTTGTACGGCAGGAGGTGGGTTCAGAACATTGGCCCTTGATGCCATAAGTTCTTCAACAGTGCGCTCGTCAGCTGGCTGTCCTTCCCTCCTTTGTATATCTTCAGCGGCCTTTGCTACTTGTTCAGCTTCTAGTCTGGCTATCTCCTCCTCAGCTTGCTGAGCTGCGACTGAGGCAATAGCAGCTGCCTCATCTGCTGCCTCCCTAGCTGCAGTATCCGCTACTGCTTCCGAATAGGTACGGTTTCCCGCTACATGGCTTTCCGCCTGGTTTTCGACATTCTCGTTATCCTGGTTCTCCATGTCTCGGGAGTTGCTAGTTTGAGACCTTGTCCTTACCATACAAAGAAGACTGTGATAACTGCTCCGATACCACTGAAATGAATCGACTTACCAAATAGGCGATTAACAATTAATAAAGATCTTTATATCAGCAAGTAATCTTTATGGTATTTCCGTTAACTAGTTAAACGGCAAAGGACAATACACTAGCAGGGAATAATACTCGTAAGTCAAATGCGAGTAAACTAGCATCAATGATGCAAATCAGTAAACTCATACATAAGCAAGGTTAGAAGACAGTGCGTATCAATGGCTTCTCGCCTTGGATTCAGATCTCTCTCAGTAAGCTGTACAAGAGAGTTGGCCTCGTTTCCGAATGCCGAACTCGAGAGCAATGCCTAGCATATGTACATGGAATGAGTTTACTGTTCAACGGTCAGTGCGATGGCACCGCCTACCCGGGAGTTAACCACGTTGGTAGGACCTCGGTTAACCAAATCCACCGCCATCTCCCATCATCCCGAATAGCCATCCATCATAGGGATGTCATCTGGCTATTCATCTAGCATATCGCACTTAGATGCATATCAAGGCAGTTCGCTGCTACCGAGTACGGAAGTCAGCTTGCTGTCAAAGAATGTGTCAGTAAGCTGACTTATATGGACTTTCAGCCTGCTGCTTTCCACTGAGTCAGCAAACTGATAATTATGTAAAGTCCAGCAGACTGACTATTAAGTGCAGTTCAGCAAACTGACTATTAACTAAAGTCTAGCAAACTGAATAATAACTAAAGGTCAGCAGGCTGAACTTAATTAACTATTATATTTAAATGAATATTATATCTACTAATATACTGATTCATTACATAGTGCTTGCACCTCATCTTGTGCTCGCACACACTTTGACTTGCAAGCGGGCTTCTCTTGAGCTCACTTTCTAGGAGCTCCTCCACTTGAGCAGTTGGGTTTTGCTCTATATATGAGCAAGGGGATCATACACCTCTACTTGCTCCAACGGCGATGCGCGCTCGCCAAGGTTGTTAGAAGGCACGCTTGCTCCATGCGATGACCGGGCCAAGGCCACCAAAACAAGCGCTTCTCCTTCACCTTCACCTTCCCGCGTCGCTTCTTTGCTAGCGGGCTGAAGATAGCTACTTGTGGTCTTATCTACCTCCACCTATTTCACTATCTTCACTTGACCTTTCTCCTCTACGGTCTTCACTTGACCCGTGCACTAAAGCACTAGAGGCTAGGCTACTGTCGTTGTGCAACTTCTTCCACATGCTTAGCTTCTTGAGTGCACTCTAGCCTTGGGCACCCCAATGACACTTCTTACTACTAAACCCAGCTTGCCTTGGTGCTCTACTTTCACGTGAAGAGCTTCCATAGATGCACCAAAATCTGCCCCTTAACTATGCCATCACACAACTAGTTGCACACGCACTTCAAGTGGGAGACATCTCTTGCACTAGCTCTCTTGCACCAACTTCATACCTTCCTTCTTCTTCCACACCATAGGCTCGTCTTCATCATAGTTCACAACTCCATATACTCCGTAGTACTCTCGTCCATAAGAAAAGAGAAATCTGAACTTGAAAGGCTCCATCTCCATCTCTCCTCTTTGAAGAAAAATTTGGAATATTTCTTCTTGCTCCAAGCCTTCTCCACGGTGCTTCTCTTCACTTGAGGCTTCTTCAATCTCCATACAAGGTACCAAGCTCCATCATGGCTGGCCTCAAATAAGCAGTGGCTACATAGGAGTGATGCAAGGCAACCCAAATCTGGCCACATACTTGGCCAACTTGGTGCAACACCCCGGTGCACCCTCTCTTGAGCTTCTCATGAGCTCCTCTTGAGCTTGCAAGTGCTATGCCCGCCAAAGCTCCTAGACTTGCAAGTACACATGCTTGCTAAGTTCCTGATTGCCTACTCTTACTATCCTCTCCACCTTATATTGACAACCTGAAATAAAGATGGGCACACACTCCTTCCTAGCCCCTATCACCTCTATGCTAAGCCCCCCTCAAAGAAAGTGCTTAACACCAAAGGGCTTGCATCTCTAAGGAAAAGTCCAGCCGTGTAAACTCCAAATTTTCTTCATGCTTATATGTCTCCATACTCAAGCAAAGTCTGCTCTATATTACTTATATCACTACCATGCTTGGGTAACCTCCTCGCACTACAAAGAAGACATACAAAAATCTGGTTGCGNTGGTTGCGTCCAAGTTAACACTTCTTGGAGCACCTCCCTCTTCCCATCTCCTCCCTCCTTCAAGAGAGTGAGATGCTAGCTTGCATCAACGTCTTCATGGCTGCTCTTAGCAACTTATAAATCATCCTTGCTTCTCCTCTCTACCCTCTCTATACTCCTACACGCATCACCAACCAAAGCTCCTCCTTCAAATGAAGCAACTAGGTAGCTCCGATACCATGTGAAAGAGGGAAGGGTGCGGGGAGTGCGCCCACACACTCACGCACCCTCACCCGCGAGTGGAAGCGTGCACGAGGACCTTTCCTAGTTGCATACACAAGGTGGAGTGGCCTGGTGGTATGCCACCCTTGCAAGAGTTAGAGGGCTACATGAGAGAGGAGTGGAAAAGAACTCACTTTATTAAGAAAAGTCGTGTACAAGATACGAAGGTTAGAGTAGACTAAGCCCCCTCTACTTCCTTGTGCTTCCCATTTATCCTTTTTACTCTAAGTGTCCTCTCTAGCAAGGTACCTCCAGAACCTTCTCCTATGGCTCCTTCCGTGTAGGTGACCTTGCCTAGTTGGACAAGCTAGCACACTCACACGCACACAATCACGCTCTAGAATATTCTACTACACAATCCACTAACTCCTCACAGAGTTTCTAGAATTTCCACAATCTCTTTGGCACTCAACGTAATCGTACGTAGTTTCTGGAACCCTCATGTTTCAATGTCCTACTTTTTGGACTCCAACCCAAAATTTCGTCACTGGACCTGTCCTTGTCACTAAATAGAATCTGTGACATTAAAAACTCACTAAAAACTTCCAAAATTCATAACTATCTCAGTACTTGTCCAAATGACTTGAAATAAAGGCCAAAGTTCTTCTAAAATCACCCTCTATGCATATAAAACACTTGAAGGAAACAAACTACACTTTCATAACCTTACATTGTGATCGCTCATAATATCCTGTGTCATGATTTATTGAGTCGAGGTTGTCGTATAAAAACCAAGCTCCACATGTGCAGAACATCAACCTAGGAAGGCCAACTTTGCATTAACTTTACGCATCCGTATGTTGACCTTTTCTTAGATTTCCAAGTCACCAACGTGTAGCGCGTCGAAGCATCTTCCGAATGACACCAATTTCGCGTCATTTGGTCAAGTATCGAGCGAGATAGGTGCGATCTAGTCCGCGTCACCTACCGGTCCCTAGCGAAACTTTCCCAAAGCTCAATTTGTGACTTAATGTCCCCAAAGGTGACATTGTTGGCTCTTCGTGACCCCAAGCTTTGTGCGCACAAATCCGCGAGCCCCTTAGCCTACATAAGCTTTGCATTTCCATAGAATATGTGCATCATTGAGGCTATAACTTGGTGACTGCATCACCTACTCCTACAGGAAGCTTCCTCACATTCCAGATCCACTTTTGAGGCGCTATCTAGGTAGAATCATCCAAGGTAAGCTCGGCCACTGAGGACCACGTAGCATATCCTACGCACCTTGCTTTGATTGGTTTGAGTTATGCTTAGCCTATAGGAGTGCTAGTACATGCCTTGTACACATTAGTGGACATAGGAGAGCCTCCTAGAGTGACTACATGCACTGGATCCGCCGCATACTCCGCCGGATTTCCAGGAGTATAAATACTAGAGATGTCCCTAGAAGAGACATCTTTTAGAAAGTCCATTATGCCAGGTGTAAGTTACAGAGATTATCAGTAAAGCTTACACTTTTATCTCTTGTGTTTTCAAAACCACTTAGTTACTCTCTTGTGAAGAGCAAGCCCTCTAGGCTTCCAGTCACTTCAAGANAGGCTTCCAGTCACTTCAAGAACTTCACAAGTGGTGAGCAAAGTCACAGCTTAAACCCTTGCCATAGGACTACTCTGAAGATCATGATGTGCTTCCAGTGATCTTTTGGGCCATACTTCATTAGTTGTTTTCCTACCAGATTACAGTCTTGAGGTGCTCACTCTTGAGAGTACACTTCTGTAATGAATCAGTATATTGGTTGACATAATATTCCTTTAACGTTAGATAAGTTCAGCCTGCTGAACTCTAGTTAATGATCAGTCCGCTGGACTTTATATTTTATATCAGTTTAATGACTCGGC
>WELA01004336.1:494769-510379 GCA_009602735.1 Mesotaenium endlicherianum | reverse complement strand
GTGCTCCTCCTTGTGGTGCTTCTTGTTGTTGCAGATTTCCTTAAGTAGGCTCTCCCATCGACGCTGGAGGAGGGTGTGCTTCTACTTGTGGTGCTTCTTGTTGTTGCAAATTTTCTTGAGTGAGCTCTCCCATCGGCGCTGGAGGAGGGTGTCTTGGAGGGGAAGGGCTTCCTTCAAAAGCTTGCTGTTGGTCTTGAGGATCGGCCATCTTCTTGTGCTACCAAAGTGCCTAGCTCCGATACCACTGTAGTAAAACAGATAGATAAAGTACTTAGTAAAATAGAATACTTNAAATACTTTATTCAAGACAAGGATCTTTGAACACAAGTGGTAGCTTCTTGAAAGAGAGATGGCTTCTTGAAAGTTGATTGTAATGAATCAGTATATTAGGGGATATAATATTCATTGAAATATAATAGTTAATTAAGTTCAGCCTGCTGAACTTTAGTCAACAGTCAGTCTGCTGGACTTTACATAATTATCAATTTAATGACTCAGTCGAAAGCAGCAGGCTGAAAGTCCATATAAGTCAGCTTGCTGACACATTCTTTGACAGCAAGCTGACTTCCGTACTCGGTAGCAGCGAACTGCCTTGATATGCATCTAAGTGCGATATGCTAGATGAATAGCCAGATGACATCCCTATGATAGATGGCTATTCGGGATGATGGGAGATGGCGGTGGATTTGGTTAACCGAGGTCCTACCAACGTGGTTAACTCCCGGGTAGGCGGTGCCATCGCACTGACCGTTGAACAGCAAACTCATTCTATGTACATATGCTAGGCATTGCCCTCGATTTTGGCATTCGGAAACGAGGCCAACTCTCTTGTACAGCTTACTGAGAGAGATCTGAATCCAAGGCGAGAAGCCATTGATACGCACTGTCTTCTAACCTTGCTTATGTATGAGTTTACTGATTTGCATGATTCATGCTAGTTTACTCTCATTTGACTGACGAGTATTATTCACTGCTAGTGCGCTGTCCTTTGCCGTTTAACTAGTTAACGGAAATACCATAAAGATTACTTGCTGATATAAAGATCTTTATTAATTGTTAATCGCCTATTTGGTAAGTCGATTCATTTCAGTGGTATCGGAGCAGTTATCACAGTCTTCTTTGTATGGTAAGGACAAGGTCTCAAACTAGCAACTCCCGAGACATGGAGAACCAGGATAACGAGAATGTCGAAAACCAGGCGGAAAGCCATGTAGCGGGAAACCGTACCTATTCGGAAGCAGTAGCGGATACTGCAGCTAGGGAGGCTGCAGATGAGGCAACTGCTATGGCCCCAGTCGCAGCTCAGCAAGCTGAGGAGGAGATAGCCAGACTGGAAGCTGAACAAGTAGCAAAGGCCGCTGAAGATACAGAAAGGAGGGAAGGACAGCCAGCTGACGAGCGCACTGTTGAAGAACTTATGGCATCAAGGGCCAATGTTCTGAACCCACCTCCTGCCGTACAACTCAATGTACCCCTAGGTCAAATACGTGACCGGCTGAATGCGGCAGGAATTGCTGCTGCAGGAGCAAGAGGGATTGTTGAGGACACTACTCAGCGAGTAGATGCCAATGCTGCTGCTGCATTTGCTAATCTACCACCCCAAAATGTAGACTTGGGAGCATTGTTCGTTCAGATGCAGTCGCAAATGGTGATTATGTATCAGTCCCAGCAGGAGGACAAAAGAATCATAATGTCCCTACTGCGGGACAGAGACCAACTGGGGTCCCACACCACTAGTGGTGGTGGCCGAGGGCCTAGTAAGCCCAAGCCGAAACCTCCCCAGGACTATGATCCTGAGGGAAACAGAAATTATTACCAGATCAAGTTTCTCGCGGATGTTGAGCAGTGGCTGGAGAACTACCCAGAACTGCAAGATTACGAGAAGGTCAGGCACACCGGTGCGCTACTGAAAGGCAGTGCCGCAGACTGGTGGCTTTACTGGAAGGAAGAGCGTAAGGCTCGGCAACTCGGTGACCCTACGTGGGTAGAGTTTGTCGAGAAGTTGCATGAGAAGTTTGATGTCATCAACCAGCAGGAGAAAGCTATCTATGCGATGATCTCCCTGACACTGAAGCAGACCACTTCAGTTGCTGAGTTTGCTCAAAAGTTCCAAGAGAACATGATGAAGCAGCCTGATTTGCCAGAACGGTATAGGATAGCATACTTCAGGTATGGCTTGAAATCCGAGGTCTCTGGTCATTTTGCTGAGAAAAAGTATGAGAAACTGGCTGACTTGATCCAGGATGCTGACGCCTGGGATCAGCAGCAGTTCAATCACAAGCGCCAGAGTAACGCTTTGGTGTCTAAGATTGTCAAAAAGCCCCACGGTTCCTACAATGCAGTTGAAGGAGACCAGGCTGAGGATAATCAGGGTGATGAATATGAGTATGAGTACAATGCTATTCAGTCTAGAGGTAGAGGTGGTCCCTCTCGAGGTGGCTATGGAAGGGGTGGTGGTAGGACTAAGCCGAGACCAGCCTCAGCAAAATCTACTTGCTACCATTGTCAGCAGAAAGGCCACTACAGAGAACAGTGTCCGGTCAAGCACCTGCCTAAGGTCGAGAGAAAAGACCAGCCTTTAAAAGACAGCAACAGTCAGTAATCCAGTCTACTGACTGTGAGGATGCTAGAGATAGTGAGTCGTCACTAGCTGCCCTCGTAGCAGGTATTATGGGTCCTGCTGAACTGGATTCACTATGCATGCCTGACAAACAGATAAAGGAGACCATCAGTAATATAGACGTCCAGAGAGTGCACACTCTGGATGCTCTTGTTCCACCTGATGTCCAACATTTCTTTGCTACGTCAGGAGAACAATGCGAAAGTCAGGAAAAGACAGTCCCCCCTATCCTACTGCATTGCATGATTGCAGGTAGGAAGGTGAGGGCATTTGTTGACGGAGGGGCGTCACATACTTTTATTCACAAGGACTTAGTTAAGCGGCTAAGGCTGCCTACTGTCACCCAAGGGAATAGAAAAATATTCCTTGGAGATGCCTCAAGTATCCCGGGAGGAGTTATAACCAAGCCTATTGAGGTCCAGTTAGGTTCTGGCATTGCAGTTCTAACTGAAACGCTTACATTTGAGGTACTCAACACTGGCTTTTATGATCTCGTGCTAGGCAGGTCCTGGCTTAATAGACATCAAGCTGAAGTGTGTTGGAGCAGAGGTACAGTTAAAGTGAGAGGAGCCAGTGATGGGCAGACTGACTTGGCACCCACCAGTGCTCTTCCTCTTGTCCTGTGTGGATGGCAAATGAAGGAAAAGAAGAGGCTTCCAGAAGGATGCAAGTTGCTGAATGCAATGGAGTTCGTCAAAAGCTGGAACCAGAAGGAAGACAGAATGTTCTGTCTGCTGCTAAGAGAGGTACCTCCTCAACCTGAAGAAGTGGTTGAGAAAAAGGTAAGCCCTCCGGAGCACCCTACTGCTGCAAAAATTGTTGCTCAGTACACTGATGTGTTTAACATGCCTCCAGGACTACCCCCTAAAAGGGAAGTAGATCATAGGATTGATCTATTACCTGGTAGCCAGCCACCCTGGCAACGCACTTATGGCTTGTCTTATTTGGAGAGCGAGGAGTTGAAAACACAGATTGCAGAGCTGGAGGAAAATGGTTACATTTCTCCCAGTAAATCACCGTACGGCGCACCTATCCTATTTGTTAAGAAAAAGGATGGCAGTATGCGGATGTGTGTGGATTACAGAGCCCTGAACAGAATTACAGTAAAGAACAAGTATGCTTTACCCAGAATCGAGGACTTGCTTGATACCCTGTCTGGCGCTAAGGTGTTCAGTAAGATAGATCTCAAGAGTGGTTATCATCAAATCAGAATTGCTGAGGGGGATGAACACAAGACTGCTTTCCGCACACGTTATGGACACTATGAGTTCAACGTGATGCCATTTGGACTGACTAATGCTCCTGCTACCTTTATGGGTGCTATGAATGACATTTTCAGACCTTATTTGGATAAGTTTGTGCAAGTTTTCCTGGATGATATTTTAATTTTCTCTAAAGATGAAGCTCAGCACACTGAACACTTAAAGAAAGTGCTGGACACTCTGCGGAAAAATCACTTGTATGCTAAAATGAGCAAGTGTGATTTCTTTAAGGAAAGTATTGAATTCTTAGGCCACGTTGTCAGTAAAGAGGGCATCAGTGTGGATCCTAAGAAAGTCCAGACCATAAGGGACTGGCCAGTACCACAGTCTGTCTCTGAAGTTAGATCCTTCCTCGGGTTGGCTAACTACTATAGGAGATTTATTGAGAATTATTCCACAAAGGCCAGTAAACTGACTGACCTTACTAAGAAAGACATCGGGTATGTGTGGGGGGAAGAGCAGCAGGCTGCCTTCCAGACCCTTAAAGATGCCCTTTGTTCTGCCCCAGTGCTAGCCGTGTATGACCCCAGCAAACCGGTGCAGGTGGTTACTGATGCCTCTGATTTTGCCATGGGTGCTATTTTGTTGCAGCCTGCTGACAAAACCACAAAGGATGGTAAGGTACGGCAGGAGTGGCATCCTGTGTTGTATGAGTCTATGAAATTTAATCCAGCGGAGATTAATTACTCAGTGCATGATAAAGAGCTGCTAGCTATCATTCATGTACTCAAACAGTGGAGAGCATACTTACATGGTAAAGCTTTTAAGGTGATTACAGATCATCTAGCTCTGACCCACTTTCAGAAGAAGTCCAAGCTGTCGAGGAGGGAGAACCGCTGGAGCCAGATGCTGGAGCAGTTCCAAGTCCAGATCGACTACAAACCAGGGAAGTTGAATCCTGCTGATGCACTCTCTAGAAGACCTGACTTGCAAGAAAGGAACTTTAGTCAGCATGCTGTAGATAAAGTCCTGTGTGCACTCACTTCACTAAAGGTGAAAAAGTCCTTCCTTGAACAACTTAGGAAAGCCTACCTTTCTGACCCAACATTTGAGCCCAGCCCCACTACTGGTGTGTGTCGTGCTACTGCACTCGGGTATAAGCTCAAGGGAGGGGTCTGGGTGACTGAAACCACTTCAGGCAGGCTGAAGCTGGTCATTCCTAATAATTTGGAAATAAGGTCTCTCTTACTGAGTCAAGCTCATGACAGTCTCCTGGGTGGACATTTGGGGCAGGCCAAAACTGTTGGCAAACTGGCAAAACATTATCATTGGGAGGGGTTACCCCGGGAGGTCTTGAAATATGTCAAGTCCTGTGACCAGTGTCAGAGAAATAAGTCTCGGCACACACCACCCGGAGGTCTCTTGCAACCGCTACCCATCCCAGCGGGACGCTGGGAAACTATATCCATGGACTGGGTGGTCTCACTACCAAGAACTGCCAACGGGCATGATTCAATACTGGTAGTCGTGGATAAACTGACAAAAATGGTCATTTTTATCCCCACAACTGTCAAAGTGACTGCACTCGAAACAGCGAGACAGTTTTACAACCATGTAGTATGCCAACATGGGCTCCCTTCTAATATCATCTCAGACAGAGACTCAAAATTCACCTCTAAGTTCTGGAGAGCTTTAATGGGGTTAATGGGAGTCAAACAGCTGCTCAGCACAGCAAACCACCCTCAGACTGATGGGCAGACTGAAAGAACTAACCGAGTTCTGCAGGAGGTGCTGAGAGCATATATTAACCAAAAACAAGATAATTGGGATGACCTGTTGCCTCAAATTCAGTTTGCGGTCAACAGTGCGGTGCACGCGTCAACGGGCAAAACTCCTTTTGAACTCAGCCTGGGTAGAGTCCCTAAGTCTCCTCTAGATGTGCTAGGGGAATCTTTAACTCACCCTGAAGGGATTGACAACCCGGTCTCCCTCCAGTTAACTCAGGAGTTTGCTGACACCCTGTCAGAAGTCCAACGAAACTTGCACACGGCCCAAGAAAACCAACAAAAATACGCTAATCAACACCGTCGGGAACTGACATTTTCCAAGGGGGATTTAGTCAAACTGCATTCTCAGCACCTGTACCTCCCTGGTGTGGTCAAGAAAAAGCTTGGCCCTGTCTGGGTCGGTCCATATTCGGTGGTCCGTCGTGTCGGTCAGAATGCTTACAAACTGAACATGTCAGCTGAATACAAGGGGCACCCGGTCTTTAATGTCTCCTTCCTGGAACCGTACATCAAAGGTGATACACTGTTCACAGGTCGGTTCCCTGTCCAACCGGGACCGGTCCCCGCTGTCCGGGACGGCGACCCTGAGGAATATGAGGTCGATGAGATTTTAGACGCTCGCTCGGTCCGTCGATCGTCTAAATATGTCATGAAATACCTCATTCGATGGAAGGGTTACGATGCCTCTGGGGACACTTGGGAGTTTAAGGACCACTTGACCAATGCCAAAGGGGCGTTGACACGGTTCCACCTTCGGGCCGCTGGAGTCGCTCCATAACTGTCATTTCAGTTGACACGGGAAGGTGACAGGCGGTCCTGTCTCCATTTAAGTTGGAGGGGAAAATATATGACAGTTAGTGAGCGAGAGCGATAAAAGAACAGTGAGCGGTAAAAGAACAGTTACGTAAACCCTAAGTATCAACATAGTGAAGGAGGGGACAGCCTGGCCCACATAAAGCACCTTAAGCTGAAAATCGCATAACACTACATCACTTAACTCACCCTAAAACACACTCATACGTTTATGTGTAGCGCATCGCAACTACGTCAACTTTTAGCAATCATCCTGTAAGGTAAACAGCAGCGAAGCCACTATACTAATACTAACATACTTCCTGCAATCCCTATGACAAAGGTCCATATCCTACTAACTTGTGCCCTGGTTACATGTGCAGGATGGCGCCCACCACACAAAAGGAGGACAGAAAGCGCAAGGCAGAAGAAGCCAGGAGGACAATGGAGCAATACCAGAAGGAGCTGGCGGCGACGTCCCTCACCAGGAGAGAACAAGAAAGGGTCCGCAAACAACAAGAGGCGGCAGAAGAGGCACAGAGGAAGAAGGATCAGGAAGCGGAAAACCTCAGGAAGGCTGAGGAGGAGAGACAGAAGAAACAGCAAGAAGAAGCGGCAGCGGCAGAAGAGGAGAAAAGAAGAAAGATTGAAGCGGACAGACAGAAGAGCTTGGCCACTTACAGGTATACTGTGGTGGGTGGCCAAAACTTCGATAACCTGAAGGAAGCATTGCTGGCAGCCCAGGAGATCAACAGGCTGGAACAGACAACACTGCTACAGAAGGAAGGAGCTACAGCACTGGACAGGTACATCGAGACACACACCGGCGTGGTCCTTTACGAAGATTATGCTAAGATGGTGGGCTATACAGCAGAGCAGGCCCGGTATCTCGCAGATGATTCAGAGGACAAGCCGGTCCCCATACCGGGAATAGTGGGAGATCAGAGACTCATCCGGATGGTGAGCATGCGGCCCGATAGCTTTAAGGATACGGTATTCTACCTCACACTCCTGCCAGCTTACAATGAAGTTGAGAGAAGGAGCTGGGAGTACTTGGCCAGGGAAGCAGGACAGCAGATGTTCTCTCCCCACTGGTTCCCGTGTAAACTGAGGAAGGCTGAGCACGGACCCCAGTACTACCAGCAGCCAACAGACTGGAGGTGGATGACCGTCACAAATAAGAAGCAGGAGTGTGACCGAGCCCAACCGGATGACTTCCACTATGGCCTAGACGGCTATCTCATCCTACCACCTCACATTGCCCCTTGGGACCCCAGGCTGAATGGATGCCTGAGCAATATGAATGCAGAGACCAAGGAACATAGGAGGAGGGGAAGAGAGTACTTCTCTAAGGGAAAGCATGCCTTTGTCAAATGGGCAAAGAATGCAGGCCGGATAGATATCAGTAGGCTGAAGGCCAAGCAACCTCCAGCGCGCCCTAAGAAAGGGAGGTCGGTAGACTACTCCATGTCTACTAGGGAGCAGGACGACTTAGTGGACGAGACCCCTACTCTCTCCGAGGAGGAGGATGAGGAGGATGAGGAAGAAGAACAAGGCAGAGGAGAAGCATCAGCAGCAGGTACTCAGGATACCCAGGGACAGGCAGTGGCACTTCCTAAAGAACCACGATCAGGTGTGTGGAATGTGATCCCCGTTATGGCGACAACTGGACCCCGCGCTCGCTCCCCCAGCCCACCTGCCCAAGCAGGGGAAGAAGCTGATCTGACGGTACTGGGCAGCAGACACAGACAGAAATCCCCAGAGGACAGGGGTGCCAGAAGAGGGACACGCGGGTGGGCCAGAGGTATGCCAGCCTCCCCCTCCGCTCAGGGGCATGTACCTCTAGCCAATGTATTTCAGCATCCTACTGGAATGCCTGTCTATGTGGGAATCAACACCCAAGTGGTTGAAGAGCAGGCCACCATCCTCCGTTCTCCTCGAGGGCCAACTTTAGAGCAAACAGGGTTCTTTAGAAGGCCAGCTGACAGACCTAGAGGGCTGTCCAGATCTAGGTCCAGATCTTCGTCTCCTGATTCTGAAGCCCCAGGAACAACCCCTTAAGGTGACACGCTGAAGAGGCAGTCAGTAAGGGAGGCTGGTCAGGTTCAGTTCCCTTATTTAAAATTTCTGCAGTTTAATGTTGTCGAGGCGACAACAAGTTAAGTTGGAGGGATTGTAATGAATCAGTATATTAGTGGATATAATATTCATCTAAATATAATAGTTAATTAAGTTCAGCCTGCTGAACTTTAGTAAATAGTCTGTCTGCTGGACTTTACATAATTATCAGTTTAATGACTCAGTCGAAAGCAGCAGGCTGAAAGTCCATATAAGTCAGCTTGCTGACACATTCTTTGACAGCAAGCTGACTTCCGTACTCGGTAGCAGCGAACTGCCTTGATATGCATCTAAGTGCGATATGCTAGATGAATAGCCAGATGACATCCCTATGATGGATGGCTATTCGGGATGATGGGAGATGGCGGTGGATTTGGTTAACCGAGGTCCTACCAACGTGGTTAACTCCCGGGTAGGCGGTGCCATCGCACTGACCGTTGAACAGTAAACTCATTCCATGTACATATGCTAGGCATTGCCCTCAAGTTCGGCATTCGGAAACGAGGCCAACTCTCTTGTACAGCTTACTGAGAGAGATCTGAATCCAAGGCGAGAAGCCATTGATACGCACTGTCTTCTAACCTTGCTTATGTATGAGTTTACTGATTTGCATGATTCATGCTAGTTTACTCTCATATGACTGACGAGTATTATTCACTGCTAGTGCGCTGTCCTTTTGCCGTTAAAACAGTTAACGGAAAATACCATAAAGATTACTTGCTGATATAAAGATCTTTATTAATTGTTAATCACCTATTTGGTAAGTCGATTCATTTCATTAATATATTTCTGGACTTTGGCAAGTACAAGAGTGATTCTGGAATGTCTTTCTAAGTTCTAGCCCTTGTTTATATACTTGCTACATAAGTAATTTCTAGGAAAGTGTATGTTGATGTGTTGGCACCCAACACATCCCAAAACTTGCCACCTCTTTCTAGAATAATGTACACATGTCCTTCTGACCTAAAAATGGCACATTTGACTTTTGCCACGTGGAGTTCTTCTAGGTCTTTCCTCTAACTTCGAAAATGCCTTAGAAGGTTCAAAGGACATGAACCAAGTCACTAGAGTACCTATTCACACTTGAATCCACACAATACTACTCCAAATATATTTGAAAACATTGAAATATATGCAAACTAATATATAATAACTCAAATCACTACAACCACGACGCAAAGTGTGCGGTTTTGTGAGAAACTCGTTATGTTGGGACCCATGGATCTAGGTATAACGACCATATTAATTGCGGTTGACTGAAGTCCTAACTGTTCTGTTGAGTGACGACGGCTCCGCCTACCCAAGAGTTAACCACACTGGTAGGACATCGGATTATTGAATCTCAGTCGACCTCCCAACTTTCAGTATACTACTGTCACATGTGTTAGTCTACAAATGATTATCTACATAAATATATATATCCTCAGCATACTGAGTCCAAGTATACTAACTATTATTATACGAGCTTATTATATATCAACCTACTGATATTATGTCCTATATATAACTGGCATATAAATCTCAGCAAACTACACTACGATACAAAAGTCATCCTGTTGACCTTTTTGACAAAGTAAGGAAACTCGCATTATATCGACATACATTCATTTGAATGAACTTGCACATGTGAGTATATTGACATAATACTTATTTAGGGTTATATTTATATCTGCAATTAATTAATTAAATAATGAATTGATTCATTACAGCAGAACAGCTAGCAACAAGGTAGAAATAAATGTGTGAGAGAGAGAAGTAGTTCAGCAAGCAAAAAGTTAAGAGCAAGATAGGAGAGAAGAGTGCTCGGGAGTTAGAATTCTTTCTAGCGTGCAGACTACAGCTGGGCAAATTCATGTTACACCTGTTGCTGCTTAGTTCCCCTCGCTCAAGGTGCAGCTGTATGTCACAAACACTTGAACTCACAGTCCAGGTTGTTCACATTGATGGTCTAGCACTTTCCAAAGTCAGAACAGAGTCAGAAGGCCTGTCACATGTCGATATCACACTCCGAGAGAATATCAGTTACATCAATGACCCATAGCAATTCAAAGTCCAAATGAAGCCAGTTGAGCCTTACATCGTTCGATCAGTTACATATAGTTTCATTAAATTAAGGGAGAGTGTAGAGATTGAGTAATCGAAATGAAAATGATGATATTGATAGAATCGAGTTTTACACGTGTAAGTTCAAACTGACCAAATGGGTTCAGTTGACCAAGACAGGTAGACTAGAATTAGTCAAACTAGTCTGACTAAGTAATAGGATAGTGGTTCCAATCAGCAAGAATCTCGTAGCTGATATAGGAGTAGGCTGTTAGGTCAACTAGTCTGCTAGTTAGCCCCTGCTAGTCAGGCTGAACCTCATGTACTTCAGCAGCTTCTGCCTGCCCACTGATTCATTTAGTAAAGTGGTAAAATATTAAGAAGATGTATCTACGACTGTGAATGTGTCTATTTGACAGTATAACCATGACCGGAGACGGTAACCATTATCCACAAAACAATTGGTGGTGTGCTCACCCAAGTCGAAAGTCGTAGGAAAGAGTACGTCATAACCTACGTCTCTTCCTCTAACAACATAAGTAAAGAGCAACTACTCATCCTAGGAGGGATGGTTGCTAGCTTAACGGTAATGTGGGTTATCGCACATTTTAGAGTGTTTGTGGAAAAGACCTTGCACTCTTTAAAAAGCTTTCATAAGCCATTGCAATTTTGATTGTAAACGTTCGTTTCCTTGTAAGTTAGTTCGCTTACACCCGGGCACTTTGCCCCTTTCAGCTGCGCACCATAGTATTAATATGGCTAGTTGCTCATTGTGCAGAAGTAAGCACTTCTATTGTTCATGTAGGAGCAAAGTAACGACTGTTCTACTCAAACGATGACCTCACACAAGAATTCTTGGTAACTTACGACAGTTGTGGAGCCAAGTGGCACACGTACTGCACATGAAAATGTTGAGGTCATGGCCGGCAATCGGGAATGCCAAATGCTGCTCAAAGGCAAAACCTGAAATTGGATGGAGAAGACCAATCAAAGGGAAGATGCTTTTGGCCTTGGAGAGACAACGTGAGCTAAAAGAAAGTGGAATGAGCACATTTGATAACAAGTTAGCTTGTTTGCCTTCAAATTTTTGCTCATGATGTTTAAGACGAGTGCATGCTATTGATGTTAGAAGCGTTGTGGGAGATGAATGACTTCGTTAGGCGATGGTACTCGTGGCTTTAGGCAGGGTTGTAGGCTGCTGGTCGGTGGGGAATGAACGGTTAAATACCTACATTTTCTTGTGAAAGTTGAAGTGATACGCGTGCACCTTGAACTGATTGCGTCGGTAGGCAGGGCTCGTGCGACTGCGTTCGACGCGCGAAGGCACGATGTGCATTTTTAATGGGAGTCGAAAAACTGTATCAGAAATATTGGAGAAGGAGATCCTTGTTGTCGCCAGAGACGAAGCTGTAATTTGTCACAACTGGCCTGGAAGTTATTATGGAAACCAAAAATAAAAATAGTCAAAAATAGTGGTCACAGTCGTGACTCGTGAGTCGTGAGTCGTGACTGGTAGCGGTTTCCCCATGTTGTCGTTATTGTAGAAGTAGACCCGATCCATGGACCACGAGTGCCCGTGGGCTCGTCTGTTTTTAGTGATTTTGGGCTAGAATGATCGTCCACCAATGTACTGTGACGCCTCTCTCGTCACTCGATCTCGAGGCAATCTGGGACACACTAACGACTGATTATGACGGACGGAGGTGGAAATGTCGGCATATTTATTCAGAGATACGAAGCTTATTTGAGCCAATCGATTGACGCCATTGCCTGCAAAGGTCGCATTTGTACCAGAATCCTGTTCCAATAAGACAATGTGCAATGATGCGAAGCTGATGTGAAAGGTTGAAGTCAATAACGAATGTTGCTCAGATGTTGTCATCGGCAGTCGTCAGCTGTCTGAGCTTCCGGAATACTTCGCCATACTGCGTTCATTGACCATGCAGCACCACATTTTCTTGCACGAAGGCTTTAATGTTTAGTGCATTGCCGTTAGTGGTTGAGGTTGCCTTTTTGATAAGCATTGCTATTGATACTATGCAGGCAGATGCGACTTAGACTATGCGGATGAGTGACTGTGAGCCGGCTAACAAGGTGCAAACACAAGTAGTGCCCATCGGCTAGAGGGCACCAAAGAACGTGAGGGTATCTGAAGCTGGGTTCCGTACTACGTGCGTGTTGCCCATGGTCTTTGGGGGATGCTTGCAGGATTGGTTGCGCTAGGAGACGAATGGAAGCTTTACGATTACGTGCACAGCTTGCATGTCATGTGGTAGCGTGTAATTGCAATTCGAGAATGTCAAGGCTCCCCCAACTGAAGTATCACACCCATACTTCTCCTGCTTGACGGGTACGCACCCGCTCGGAGCACTCGCCGAAGCCACTGCAAAACGAACAACCTTGCGTGACTGTTGCTAAAAGGACACAAGCAGCATGTGGTGACCGAGGCCTCACCACATGTTATGAGACACTTGCCAGGTGCTAAATGTCAGTCAATCAGGATCTAAGAGATTGGCATTCAGCGCTGAGGTAGACGATGGCACGCAAAACTTATCCAGGAGTAGAAATGCTAAAGCCCAAGCAAATATATCATAGGTAGACTTGAGTCAATATTGGTCAGAGTCCAGTCAAATCCTTGAAGGCAGGCACTATATGGATCCGGTGGAGGATGTGAGCCTGTGACAAGTGGCGGGCAACGCAGAAGCACCTGGAAGTGCCAGCGGCAACCGGCAAATACAGTATGATGGAAGTTAAGCAGGGGGACGCGCCCCCCCCCCCTTCTATAAGTGAGCGTATTGCCATCTTGAAAGGGGGGTGGTCAAATGCCTCCCAGGGTGCACGTGGGGGGGCCCACACTCCCCGTGCACATCCGACCTTCCACAGAGAGGAGTCTAACCATTCAGACTCAGCAATGCTTCCGGAGGATGCCCACCTGGCACCGCGTAGGAGCTTTGAGCTCCGTTGCCCGGACTCTAAGACCAGGCCGGCCGAACACGCGGCGCCACCTGGCCAGCCTGCCTTGGGGCCGTCGAGACACCCCCTGGCACGCAACACGTGGGGCAGCACTGGGTCTTTGACGGCAATGCTGCCCGTCAAGCTGGAGAACAGAAGCGTCAGCGTGGGCGGCGGCGATGGGTCCATCTCCCCCCCCCTAATGGGCCAGGGGGCGAGCAACGAGGCGTCAGGTGGGGGGGGCGGCAGCGGTCTTGGCGGCCGGACTTTCATTGCTACAGCCGGTACTGCCGGTACAGCCGGAATTATGGCAGGTGGGGGCAGTACAGGGAGTATTACCTTGAGCATCGGCATCACCTCTGTCACCCCTCATGATAGTGACGGCAGCTCAGGCTTAGGCAGCAGCAGCGGCAGCGGCGCCACTAGCAGCAGCGCCGCGCGGAGCGCCAGCTGGCCCCTGAGGGGCGAGGAGGCGCAGGAGGCCGGGGGGGTACATGCTGCTGCTGCTGCTGCGCCGACCAAAGGAGGAGCGGCAGCGGGGGGCCCAGACAAGAGTGGCACCAGTGGCATCATCATCAACGACTATGCCGGGCTCGACGACCTTCGCCTCAAGTGAGCCCCCCCCCACCCAACCACCCCACCCCTCCCAACTGCGTCCCCGCCCCTCTTTCCCTCTCCCTCTCGGCGCCTCCCAGGGGCCTAAGCAGCAACTGGCGCTCGACATGTGGCGCAATCTCTCCTTGGGCTTACTAAAAACAACCTGCTGCCCCCTTGGATTCGGAAGGGGGAGTGCTGATGTGGCTGTCTGCGTTTTTGTGCGGACCGTGCGCACAACGGGGGGGGGGAAGAGGGGGTCGTCTAAAAAGTTGCCCTTTCCAGCTTGGCTCACTACACTGAGTGTCCAGCAGTGTCAGGAGCAATGCGTGTGTTCTGCCCCTCTTTTGCGGGCAGGTGGCTGGAGGTGGCCTGAGGCGATGCTCAATGATGCGTGTATTCTGCCCTGTTTTCTTGGGCAGGTTGCTGGAGGCGATGCAGCTCTGGCTCGAGGACGATGTGGTCCCCAGGCGCAAGCTGACGGACCACGTCAGAGGCCTCGCTGCTGACGCAGCAGTGCTGCGTGTGGCCGAGCACATGCGCCAGCTGGCGATCGAGCGCAGGCGCAGGGAGAAGGACTGGGCCATGTTCCAGAACATGCCAAGTGGCGGCGGCAGCGGCGGCGGGGACAAGCTCGTGAAGGCCCGCTCGCAAGGGGGGGGAGGAGGCAGCTCACCAATACCCACCTCGCCTGCCAACCTGCCGAACAGTGAGGTGGCGCAAGCAGCCGTTGCCACAGGAACCCAGCTCCCCTCGCCCTCCCTCTCCCCTCCCAGCAGCCTGGGCTCCACTCCCGGCCGGCACTTTCAGAACTTTCAGAACTTTCTGTCGGCCGGCGTGCAGAATGTGCAGAACGTGCAGAACGTGCATAGCCCCCGGTCCATTCTGCGGACGGAGTTCCAGGCCTCGCCGCACGAGGACAGGCTGGGGGGGGGGAGTGGTACGCCTGGCAGGGGCGTCGAAAACTCCCCTGCCTCTGCCTCTGCCTCTGCCTCTCCCTCGGTCAAGGGGTTTGTCTCCACTCCAAGGGGGGGAGTGGGTGTGGGCTCTCCCGGGGGAGGGGTGGGGTACGCATGGTTGGACGAGGGGACCGGGCGGCAGAGTGCCGGCCAGGTGGCAAGCGTGGGGGAGGCCGAAACAACTGCGCCGGTGGCGGCGGGTGGGGATGATTCGACCACAGCGGAGGAGGGGGCGTCTTTGCAGGCTCCAGAGGAGGATGACGACCAACGGGAGAGGGCCAGGTGTCAGGACAACGCGCGACGCGAGGTAGAGATGCAGCGGGAGTGGGAGGACAAGATGGCGGAGGCGACGGGCATGATGGTGCAGGCTGCCGCCCGCGTGGCCGAGCTCCAGGTGTCGCTCTCACGTAGCAACCCTGCTTCTGGTGTCACAACTGCCCTCGACCTAATAACATCATGAATTCGCATAATAGATGGTCTAGATTGAGGTTTTTGTCGCCCTATCAGCCCAATGTCAAATCCGCGGGGGGGGGGGGGGGGGGG
>WELA01004336.1:452833-483433 GCA_009602735.1 Mesotaenium endlicherianum | reverse complement strand
CAAAACCCCCCCCTCCCCTCTCCCCCTCCCTGGGCGCTCTCTTGCAAGCAGCATGCAGGTGCGGTCTCTCTCTCTCTCTCTGGTGTGTCGTTTTCTCATGTTTGTCCTGCTACTTGAACGGGTTCTTTCGAATGGAATCTTGTTCTGTGGGGTGCCCCGCGTGTGCCAAACCACCATGGGGGCTTGTTACCTGTGCGGGTGGGGTGGGTGGGTGAGTGAGAGCCCTCTTTGTCCCCCCCCTCTCTGTGTCACTTGCACCTGCCAGCTGTCTAGCACTCTTCCCTGCAGATGCTCAGCCGACACGACTCACTTCCGCGCCTGCCTGCCTGCCTGCCTGCGTGTTTGTGTGTGCGTGCGTGTTGCCAGCTGTCTAGCACTCTCCCCAGCAGATGCTCTGCCAGCGGGACTCACTTCCATTTCGCGTGCCTGCCTGCCTGGTGGCGCGTGCGTGCGGACGTGTGTTGGCTGTGAGGTTGAGCAGAACCTGCAGGCGGAGAAGAACAAGTCTAAGAGCCAGAAGAAGTTCGAGGCCCTCAGCACTCTCCTCAAGTCAATCGCCGAGCCCGACACGCCCGGGGCACCAACCCCCGGCGCCGTCTCTGCGGCGGCACCTGGCACCGTGCCGGCGCCACCGCCCGTGCCTGCTAGCAGCGCGGGGCCTGCTGAGGTGGCAGCGAAGGCGAGCGCATCGTCTGGCGGCGGCAGCAGTGCGACGAGGCCGAAATCGGGACAGGTGGCGTCGCCTCAGCCGGCCGAGAGGAGCGCAGCTCCGCCTCCTCCTCCGAGCCAGAGCAGGCAGGAAAATGGGTCGGCTGCAGCCAAGAAGGCGAGCGCGTCACTTGTTGCCGCCCAGCCCCCTCCGCCACCTGGCGCGTCCACACTGTCCATCCCCTCCCCGACAGGTCCCAGTGGCGACACGTGGAGCCCCAAGCCCAGCCCCCGGCAGCCGACGCTGAAACCCGTGATCGAGATTGACGAGAGCGACAAGCCCGAGGAGGATGAGGCAGCGGCAGCAGCAGGGGCGGCGGCGGGGGCGGCAGAAGCTGCGATGGTCCCCCCCTCGCCCTCGCAGAAGGACATCATGAAGGAGATCCTGTCGAGCAGCGCTGGCCTAGATCTTGTGATGAACAGCGAGATCCTGGCCGTCCAGAAGGCGCTGACTCAGCTCATGTCAGAGACAAGCCCCCGTCTGGAGCAGCTCAGGGAGGCGGCGGCCGCGGGCGGCGGCAGTGCCGGCGAGCGTGGCTTCAAGGTGCCCGCTGAAAATGGGGCCACAAACGGAGCCGGTATTGGAGCCGGGGCCAGGGCGGTGGCCAGTGCCAGGTCCGGTGCAGCTGCAGCGGGAGGGGCAGGAGGTGTAACTGCCGCTGCAGGCGGAGCAGGCAACGGGGCCCCGCTGCGAAAGAGCGGGGGGAGCGGGGGGAGCGGGGGGAGCTTCCGACTGGTGTCGCAGTACTCAGGGGGAGTAGCGGGCCCACACGGGGGCTCTGGGGCGGTGAGCCCGCGGACGGCGCTGACGGACGCGGCCGTGCAGGAGGCGACGGCGGGCGTGGCGGTGCCGCACTCGGGGGTGTCGGCGTCGTCGTCTGCAGTGAGCCCCGGGGGGAGGAGCCGCGCAAGCGACGAGGAGGCGGCGGAGCAGGAGAGCCGGCTGATCGAGGAGGTGCGCAGCGCGTGGGCGCGCGAGGGGCGCGTGCACGAGGTGACGGCGGCGGCGGTGCACGCGCTCGTGATGAAGGACGCCATGAAGCTGGCGACGCAGCACGCGGAGGAGCGCAGCCGCGAGCGCAAGAAGGGCCTGCTCGGCCGCCTCAAGGGCAAGATCAAGCTAGAGTACAACGTGCACATCCACGCGGCCGCCACCACGCCCACGCCCCGCAGCAGCGGCGGCAGCGGCGAGCACTCGCTGAAGGGGGGCTTCTGAGGAGCCGAGCTGGCAGGGGGGGCGGGAGGAGGATAGGGAGGGAGAGAGGGAGGGAGGGATTCGGGTCTTCCCATCCTTTGGGGAAAGTGAGGGGAGGGGGCCGATTGTGCTTGCAAGATTTGCCCCTGTTAGGAAGGCTCACCCGCATTGGCTGCCACACTGTGGATTTGGTTCCGGAAAAAGGGCGAGGGGGACAGATGGCAATTGTAGTGAGTGAGCGGGCCAGGATCAATGGAGGCTGCTGCTGACAAGAGGCGTTGGGCACTGCATTTCCTTCAAAGGCAGCGCTGCGTGCATTGTTGAATTCAGGTTTGGTAAGCACCTGGGCGGCTCATGCTCATGCTCCGTCCTCCTACTACTTCTACAAGCATTACTACGGACAACTTTGGAGGAGGCCGCAGGAGGACTCAACCAGGACCAGCTGTCCCTTGCACGTACCAGACATGGCTCCGCTGCTGGCTGCGCGGAAGGACAGATGGCCGACACCTGGCAGGGGGCATGTCTACTGGCTGAGGTGTCCAGAAGAGGCCAGCATGAGGGCTGTGGGGGAGGGGGACCAAGGAGGAGGAGGTGGAGGAGGTGGCAGGAGAGTGGTCTTGTGTCGCAGAGGGCAGGAAATAAGCAGGCAGGAAGCAGCAGGCTGGTGGTGGTGGTNCAAAACCCCCCCCTCCCCTCTCCCCCTCCCTGGGCGCTCTCTTGCAAGCAGCATGCAGGTGCGGTCTCTCTCTCTCTCTCTGGTGTGTCGTTTTCTCATGTTTGTCCTGCTACTTGAACGGGTTCTTTCGAATGGAATCTTGTTCTGTGGGGTGCCCCGCGTGTGCCAAACCACCATGGGGGCTTGTTACCTGTGCGGGTGGGGTGGGTGGGTGAGTGAGAGCCCTCTTTGTCCCCCCCCTCTCTGTGTCACTTGCACCTGCCAGCTGTCTAGCACTCTTCCCTGCAGATGCTCAGCCGACACGACTCACTTCCGCGCCTGCCTGCCTGCCTGCCTGCGTGTTTGTGTGTGCGTGCGTGTTGCCAGCTGTCTAGCACTCTCCCCAGCAGATGCTCTGCCAGCGGGACTCACTTCCATTTCGCGTGCCTGCCTGCCTGGTGGCGCGTGCGTGCGGACGTGTGTTGGCTGTGAGGTTGAGCAGAACCTGCAGGCGGAGAAGAACAAGTCTAAGAGCCAGAAGAAGTTCGAGGCCCTCAGCACTCTCCTCAAGTCAATCGCCGAGCCCGACACGCCCGGGGCACCAACCCCCGGCGCCGTCTCTGCGGCGGCACCTGGCACCGTGCCGGCGCCACCGCCCGTGCCTGCTAGCAGCGCGGGGCCTGCTGAGGTGGCAGCGAAGGCGAGCGCATCGTCTGGCGGCGGCAGCAGTGCGACGAGGCCGAAATCGGGACAGGTGGCGTCGCCTCAGCCGGCCGAGAGGAGCGCAGCTCCGCCTCCTCCTCCGAGCCAGAGCAGGCAGGAAAATGGGTCGGCTGCAGCCAAGAAGGCGAGCGCGTCACTTGTTGCCGCCCAGCCCC
The DNA here is from genome assembly GCA_009602735.1 of Mesotaenium endlicherianum. Taxonomy (NCBI): domain Eukaryota; kingdom Viridiplantae; phylum Streptophyta; class Zygnematophyceae; order Zygnematales; family Mesotaeniaceae; genus Mesotaenium; species Mesotaenium endlicherianum. The sequence goes on along the minus strand of WELA01004336.1, from coordinate 479,997 downwards.
CTCCGCCACCTGGCGCGTCCACACTGTCCATCCCCTCCCCGACAGGTCCCAGTGGCGACACGTGGAGCCCCAAGCCCAGCCCCCGGCAGCCGACGCTGAAACCCGTGATCGAGATTGACGAGAGCGACAAGCCCGAGGAGGATGAGGCAGCGGCAGCAGCAGGGGCGGCGGCGGGGGCGGCAGAAGCTGCGATGGTCCCCCCCTCGCCCTCGCAGAAGGACATCATGAAGGAGATCCTGTCGAGCAGCGCTGGCCTAGATCTTGTGATGAACAGCGAGATCCTGGCCGTCCAGAAGGCGCTGACTCAGCTCATGTCAGAGACAAGCCCCCGTCTGGAGCAGCTCAGGGAGGCGGCGGCCGCGGGCGGCGGCAGTGCCGGCGAGCGTGGCTTCAAGGTGCCCGCTGAAAATGGGGCCACAAACGGAGCCGGTATTGGAGCCGGGGCCAGGGCGGTGGCCAGTGCCAGGTCCGGTGCAGCTGCAGCGGGAGGGGCAGGAGGTGTAACTGCCGCTGCAGGCGGAGCAGGCAACGGGGCCCCGCTGCGAAAGAGCGGGGGGAGCGGGGGGAGCGGGGGGAGCTTCCGACTGGTGTCGCAGTACTCAGGGGGAGTAGCGGGCCCACACGGGGGCTCTGGGGCGGTGAGCCCGCGGACGGCGCTGACGGACGCGGCCGTGCAGGAGGCGACGGCGGGCGTGGCGGTGCCGCACTCGGGGGTGTCGGCGTCGTCGTCTGCAGTGAGCCCCGGGGGGAGGAGCCGCGCAAGCGACGAGGAGGCGGCGGAGCAGGAGAGCCGGCTGATCGAGGAGGTGCGCAGCGCGTGGGCGCGCGAGGGGCGCGTGCACGAGGTGACGGCGGCGGCGGTGCACGCGCTCGTGATGAAGGACGCCATGAAGCTGGCGACGCAGCACGCGGAGGAGCGCAGCCGCGAGCGCAAGAAGGGCCTGCTCGGCCGCCTCAAGGGCAAGATCAAGCTAGAGTACAACGTGCACATCCACGCGGCCGCCACCACGCCCACGCCCCGCAGCAGCGGCGGCAGCGGCGAGCACTCGCTGAAGGGGGGCTTCTGAGGAGCCGAGCTGGCAGGGGGGGCGGGAGGAGGATAGGGAGGGAGAGAGGGAGGGAGGGATTCGGGTCTTCCCATCCTTTGGGGAAAGTGAGGGGAGGGGGCCGATTGTGCTTGCAAGATTTGCCCCTGTTAGGAAGGCTCACCCGCATTGGCTGCCACACTGTGGATTTGGTTCCGGAAAAAGGGCGAGGGGGACAGATGGCAATTGTAGTGAGTGAGCGGGCCAGGATCAATGGAGGCTGCTGCTGACAAGAGGCGTTGGGCACTGCATTTCCTTCAAAGGCAGCGCTGCGTGCATTGTTGAATTCAGGTTTGGTAAGCACCTGGGCGGCTCATGCTCATGCTCCGTCCTCCTACTACTTCTACAAGCATTACTACGGACAACTTTGGAGGAGGCCGCAGGAGGACTCAACCAGGACCAGCTGTCCCTTGCACGTACCAGACATGGCTCCGCTGCTGGCTGCGCGGAAGGACAGATGGCCGACACCTGGCAGGGGGCATGTCTACTGGCTGAGGTGTCCAGAAGAGGCCAGCATGAGGGCTGTGGGGGAGGGGGACCAAGGAGGAGGAGGTGGAGGAGGTGGCAGGAGAGTGGTCTTGTGTCGCAGAGGGCAGGAAATAAGCAGGCAGGAAGCAGCAGGCTGGTGGTGGTGGTGGCTGGTAACTCGATCCTTACCTCCCAGTGCAACACGGGGTAAAGATTCTTTGGATGCCCATTTCTGTTCCCTTTTTTCTGCCTCGCTTAATTGCCATGAATGAGGCGGTTGATCTATTCCTGCTTTTGAGGTGGGCCGTGGAAAGAGGCACACTGCGTGTGTGGGGAGCTTGAAATAAGGCGCGGACGCGGCAGTTCAGCATTACCTTCAAGAGAGGTTCCATGCTAGATTAGTCTATCGCACTAGCACTAGAGGGAGTAGCCCTCATCTATATTGGAGTGGATGCCTTGGCGCACACATTATAATACTTACTTTTAGGTTAAGCGTACCTTGCCATGTCTCCATGACTGTTATTTGGCAACATATTAGAGGTTAGACGGTAGACACGTGATCCATATCATTTTTGGGATATTCTTTCAGACGTCTTTTTGAGTAATATTTAAGTGTTTTGAGTGCTTCCTTCTAAAACTGTGTATCTACTTCCAAAGGTCGTTGCAAGCTCGTCAATACAATTTAGATTCTACCAGCTTTGGAGTAGCATTTGTGTCTTTACATGGCAATGTACTCGTGCTATGGAGTATGTGAGGAACCGTTTCATAAAACTTTTGCATGCATGCAAAAGAAAAAACTACGTAGATGACGATGATCTTTTCCAATAATTTGTTTGTCAAGAATTCACATCTTTTAAGGGGGCACATATTCCCAATAGGTTGTAAGTGTAATGCGTATTTCACTGTACCGTGTTCAAATTTCTTGATTTCTGAAAGAAAGAAGGAAAGCTTAATTGAAGAATGTGAGAGAAGGAACAGTAGGAGTATGATATGTATGAAGATTAGATATGGCCGTTAAAAGTTGCAACACATTTTCTTCTATAGGAGAAATCTTGTAAGTCTTCAATTTGGTAGGAGATTCTTGAACATAAACTAGAATGGAAACCAAAGTGCGCTAAGAACGCATAAAAGTTGCTGGTCACAATCTAAGTTCTCAGACTTTTTTTTAAGCGAAAGCCAAAGAACATAAACTAACTTGAAAACAACTTTTGACATTTTGAGCTCAAAAATGTTTCACACGTTCTCTTTTTGCCAACCAATCAAGAAAAAGCATAAAAATGGTAAAAGTCATTCAATTCACTACGGAGGTGCAATCAATCTAATGTCTAACTAAAAACATTAACTCTTGCTCTCTAACCTTGCTTGCCATTTATGCAACCAATTATTAAGAATAAGGGGTTATTAACATTGACGTTTTCAAATTCCAGTCAAGTATTGCTCTTAACTAATTGTGCCATTTAGGATAGAATTGAGGTGACCAATTTTTTCCATGGTGGCCCCCAAGTGATGATTGAAAAAAAATTGACATTGATCAACCTATCACCCAGCTAGGTCCAAAACTAAAGATTATAAATATTGAATTTTGCAAAAATTTGGTTCGTTGAACGCACTTCACATGCAATTGCAAATCACTTCCTAAATACACCAACACGATTAGGTTGTGCTGGTCGACGAGTCTCGGGATGCTTGTAAGTTGTCATACATCAAACATCTTATGTATAAATGGAGTCTAAGGTGTTGACGTCAGCCACTCCTTCTTTGTACCAGCCGCAAGATGATGGGTGGTCGCGACATGAATTCCATAACGTCCTATAAGAATTGTAAAGCTAGGTACTTTTGCTCATTAGTGACAGAATCTAAGAGCAAGACATGCAAAAGCCCAATTAAGTGACTACGGAGATCGTCAATTGTTTCTTGTAGGTGATGGTGCTTTTGTTAGTGAGAAATAATACCAAAAAAAGGGTCCATGGGGCGGCGCAAACAAATTTCGATTTTCCAGTGACCGTCTAGAAAGTGGCTAGAAATTGCTTTCGAACCCTGGCATCAACGTTTTTGTCACCAAAAAAAAATCACCAAGATTTTTGATTTTTGGGGTAATCCTAGAAGTAGATTACAAGCTAGTTATTATATAGGTCCAATTTTGTTTTGAAAGTGACGACACCTTTGACACTTTCAAATTTACTTTAGGTCGTGTTGGCAAATTTCATTCCAAGACGTCACTTTAAATCCACGGTTGTTTTCATTCATGTTCGTGATTGGTCCACATGTTTGCACGTGTTTATCACATTATGTTGTAACCTTGAAAACCACAACATGTCGTATAATATATAAGTTCACTTGACATATTATATTGAACACACAATGACGTTCTTATTAACATTGTATGTGGTTGTATAGCAGTTGTCCATGATCAATTCGAAAATGAACCGTGAACCAATTAAATTCCTTCATCTGGCCAATAGTCCACGAGGTGGCTTGATTGAATGGGTTGTATTGACTCCTTCATGTGTAGCATATTTTTGACGATTGCATGTATGCTCCGGCTTTCCTATATAGAACTTGTAAAAGCTTCAAGTTGTTTAAAATGGAACTTAGGGTGGATTGAGGAAAACCGTCCATGAGTGGAGTTGGATCATTTCGCTTACCGGCCATGGATAGAATTTATGACTTTCACACAATGAAAAATGAAAAATTCACGCGATTTAATTTTTATATATGTTAACAAAATTTTAATTCTTAGCAAGACACGAATGTCAAAGAATGTCCATGTTTTGACAACTTTTTGACTTCTAGAAGACCGTTGGCAAGGATAGACTTCTTGTTTCAACTTGAAAGGGAAAAGGGTGCGGGGAGTGCGTCCATACACACTCAGGCACCCTCACCCGCGAGTGGAAGCGTGCACGAGGACCTTTCCTAGTTGCATACACAAGGTGGAGTGGTTTGGTGGTGTGCCACCCTTGCAAGAGAGAGAGAGTTACATGAGAGGAGTGGAAAAAAAATCACTTTAATAAGAAAAGTCGTGTACAAGATAAGAAGGTTAGACTAGACTAACTAGGCTAGACAAGACTCCCGCTACTTCTTTGTGCTTCCTCTTTATGCTTCAATTCTAAGTGTCCTCTCTAGCAAAGTACCTCCAGAACCTCCTACCATGGCTTCTTCCATGTAGGTGACCTTGCTTAGTTGGACAAGCTAGCACTCTCACACGCACACAATCGCACTCTAGAATATTCTACTACACAATCCACTAACTTCTCACGAAGTTTCTAGAAATTCCACGATCACTTTGGCACTCTACGTAATTGTATGTAGTTTCTGGAACCCTCATGTTTCAATGTTCTACTTCTTGGACTCCAACCAAAATTTTCGTCACTGGACCTGTCCTTATCACTGAATTGAATCTGTGATATTTAAAACTCACTAAAAACTCCCAAAACTCATAACTTTCTCAATACTTGTCCAAATGACTTGAAATAAAGACCAAAATTCTGCTACAATCACACTCTATGCATATAAAATGCTCTAAGAAAACAAACTACACTTTCATAACCTTACACAACTTCAATTTTCAAAATTCTAGCAATCCTGTTTGTTGATTCTAATCCCAACTAGGTTTTTGCGTTAGGATTTCTAGAGTGGGTTTGTTTGAAGTTCCACTTGACGATGCTAGAGTCCAATCCCAATGCCAATTTGGTCGATGGATTGTGAGCATTTGATCTCCTGCACATTTCTAGGGTGAAGTAAACATATCATGTCACAAATTGCACAAAAAAAATGATCATCTCAATTTTCGCTTAGTTATGAAAGTATGGGCAACAACACCATTGACAACGAGCACAAATTCGACAACAAGTCTAGCAAGGTGGCTCTGTATTGAAGGAGATACGTAGAATAGAGGTGTACAGCGCGACGATATGCAAGTAGTCAAAGTTTGGCTCCATTTGTGGCTGCTAACACGTGAACGTCAAAAGACAAGCTCTCCTAGGGGCGCCGAGCGCTTTATAGATGCTGACAATTTATATAATCCTTTGGTGTTGATTGGCATTACGCGATTATGAGCCCATGGGAGGGGGGTGCTAAGTGCACGATATGCAGCAAGATGCACACTTGTTTGACGCTACTTATTCCCGTTTGCTTAGAGGTTTAACACGATGTTTAGCTCGTGGAAAATTTGTATGAAAAGCTATATCTGCTTTGAAGCGCCATGTGCCCGTTGCGCCACGTTACGCAAGTTGACGCTGCCTCACAATGTGCACGTAACCTGAAGTTACTGTGAAAGCCATGATAAAGCAATAGTTGATCTCGCTGGCGATACGCGATAACCTCAGCCCTGCTTTAGGGCCAGTGTACAGTGGCCAAAACGAGGTCGATATTTTTTATTGGAAACGTACGACCCTGTACACTGATGTACATTGACTTAATAATTATTTATGATTTCGACCGAATTCGACAGGAGTAACAAAACTCGACTCGCCCATGACCTGCCCCTTGAAACGACGACGGGACTATATAATGTTCGGGAGGCTTCCCTGCATGCCCTGGGGCCTGCATGCTGCATCAGGCTGCACAGGGCTGCATGCCCTTCGAACTGCCGACATCAGCTGACACGGTCTAAACCGCAACCCTTCAAGTGGAAAAAAATCCGAAGGGGCTCTGCCTGAGCTCTGCCTGGGCTCTGCTCGCCACTGCTCGCTCTACTCGCTGTGCTCGCTCTGCTGCATCTTGTGGCCGCAGATCATCCGCAGACAGGCTGCAGGTACCGTCACCTGTCTCAGGTACTGCCAATTCCAAGACGGACCTGGATTTTGCTGAGTTTGAGCCGCCCGACTTCAACTTCTCTCGTGCCAGTTGTCTTCCTCTGTCCTTTTCATACCAGCATAAGTGGTCTTGATCAGCCGTCAGCAGATTCACATTTTCTATATTTGTGGCTCTGCCCTCGATGCCGACTAGGTAGAACTTGGCCATCGCGATTTTACGCGTTTTCAATCTGGTCCAATGAGGTGTCCGCCGTAGTGGCGCGGGAACTCAGGTATTGGTGTGAAGCAGCGTAAAGTAGATTGTCTGTTTGTGTCTGTGTATGTTCCGCCCCATTCCGCCTCGCTCCGCCTGATTCTGCCCGACCAGTGTCGATTCTTGAACTCAGCGGAGGGGAACGACGTGCCGTACTCGACTTGAGCCAGTTTGAGCCAGTTCGAACTTTAGGGAAGAAATGAAGTAATAATAACCTGCATGCATTGGGGAAAGTTTCACTGGGATCCTTAAGAATCTGCAATGCTGCTGGTGGTTAACGGTATTGTCACAATTAGAAGACTCACCCAGTCTGCTATCTGATTTGCAGAGATACTCTTAGCAAGCTACTTATTGCGAATCACAACCGTTTGGAACTGTGTTTGCTCGGCAAGTATACCGCACATTTGGTGCAAGCGGCTATTTGACGCTCTCAGATTACTGTCTATCGAGCAACTGCTTTCATTTGCTTACCAACTTTATCTTCTAGGCCGTGTTATCTCTAGCTACTGGAGTTGCGGCAGTCTTATATGGGGTCCAGAATATTCGGTCCTCTTGTCAACCCTTTCTGAAGGATTTCTTGGTAATCTGCTCAGAAGTAAACTAGAAGTAAACTCGCTCGCGAACATTCTGCAGTAGTTTCCGTCAGCAGTCATAGCTTACGTTTACAGTCAGTTCCTCTAGTCCGGACTTCAGCATTGTAAGCTCTCAACGCGCTAGGATACAATTGGCAGAACGGAAGTGCCAATATGCCTCCTGAAGCGAGCACCCACGAGGACGGGGACTGGCTCTGCTCTTACCTGCAGACCTCGACAGCCCAGAAGAACGAGGCGGGCGGAATCAAGAACGGAAGCAGGGCATCCCTGGAGCAGAAAAGAGCAGGCCTCAGGAGGCGGTCGTGGGCTTGCCCGAGAGAATCGTATGAGAAGGAGGAGTCAGGCCTAGACAGAATTCTTGCAGCTGTCAGAGGTTGGCTCCTTCCCGCCAACCCGGCCCCCCTCCCCATCACCCCATTTCTTCGTCCCATCTCAATGCCCCATCTCAATCTTGCGCTCCATGAGCTGTTGTGTCATCCCTTTCTGCCTCCACCTCAGATTAATGTAGACTCCCAGGCTCCTTGTATTTTTGTCAAGGTCAACTCAAGGTCAACTGCTAGGTGTTCGCACCAGGGTCACAATACAAATCCGAGATCCTAGGGAGCAGGNCTCAGCCTAGGCTCTACAGGTGTCTCGCCGAGCGACTGCCAGCACATAGTCTTGAGCTTCCGTTCCTCCTGAGGTCTAACCAGACTTGTCCAGCCTCTCTTTGAGCACTCGCCTGGCTGGCCTGACCTAACACAGAAGAATTCGCCGTCGCACTGGGGTCAGGGGAGCGAAGGGAGCCTTATACATGCGTGCAGGCAGGGCGGGGGGGCCCCCGGGCGGGGGAAGGGGGGGGGGTAAATAAGTTCCAGCCTTGCAGCTCTTGGCCCGGGCAGCTAGCAGTTCTGGCTGTGCCTGCTTGGCCCGCTGCTAGTCCCTCTCGAATCTCTAGAGCCAGTTGCACGTGTCGGTATCGACCGTGTCTCTCAAGAGGAGCAATTGGCGCTGGGAATCACCTTCTGTGGAGCGGCTGGCATCTCCTCTTCTCTCCTCTCCTCTCCTCCTCTCTTTGCTCCTCTCTGTTCCTCTCCGCTCCCAACCTGTGCCATGCGGTGCCGTGCTCCCTCCCCCCAGTCCTCTGTCTGGTCCTTGCGAGCCTCAGTCATCGGATGCTGTTGGAGTGGTGGCTGACGACTCCCTCTCTCTCTCTCTCTCTCCCTCCCTCTCTCCCTCTCTCCCTCTCGCCCTCCCTCTCCTTCTACCCCCCCCGTCTCCCCGTCTCCCCGTCTCCTTGCCTCCCTCTCCTCTGCTTCTTGTGTGCAGGAGGAGACGTGCGCACGCGCGTGCCAGACCTGGAGGACATGGACGACTCGCTGCCATCGTCGCGCAAGGGCTCTCGCGCCAGCTCCCGGCGGAGCTCCTTCCAGCTGCGCGCCGAGCAGGTCCACCCGGCGGCCTTCTGCGAGGCGGTTACAGGTGGCGACATGCAGGCGGAGGAGGCGCCGCCCGCCCTGGAGGCCGGCTCCCGGAAGTCCACGGAGCGCAACAAGTCCAGCCAGAGAAAGTCGGCCGAGCGGCGATCGGTTGAGCGGAGGTCGTCAGGCGAGATGTACTCGACGGACGGCGTCGGGCTGCCGCTGTTCCGCGTGTGGACCAAGGAGCAGGCGCCGGAGGGCGAGCGCGCGCCGCCGCCGCCGCCGCCCAGCAAGCCCAGCCGGCGCGGCTCCGTGGATCTTGGCGATCTCGCGGCCGTCCGAGAGAAGTGAGCGCCGCGTCCCTGCCCTGCCTGCCTGCCCTGCCTGCCTGTTGCGTCTTGCCGCCTGCCCTGTCTGCCTGCCTGCTACTAGCTGGCGGGCCGGCCGGCCGGCCGGCTGGCTGGCCGGCGAGTTGGATGGCTGATGTTGCGCCTGGTGCTTGCAAGGATGGACTTTGACAAGTGGCTGCTCTGTCCCTCGCGCACTGTGCTCTTCTTCGCTGTGCTGGTGTGCTTCTAACTCTCTTTTCGCCTCTCTGCATGTTGGGAGCTGCATGCTCGTGTGTGTCCTTTCCCGGGCGTGCTCACACGCAGCTGCAGGCATCAGCGGGGGCGCACCTACGTTTGCCGAGCATTCTTGCGCTGGCATATGCGCACGAGCGTGNTGCGGATGACGAGCGAGATCTCGGTGCTGCGCCGGTCGCCCTTGGTGCGCCGCCTCCGCTCGCCCGTGCTGAACGCCGCCATGCTGTACTCGCACTTCACCTGCACAATCCCCTCCCCCCCCCCCCCCCTCTCTCTCTCTCTCTCTCTGCTGCTGCGCAACGAGAGCAGGCTGGTACACGCCACGCAGACGTGGGCCGCCGAGGAGAAGCGGCAGTCAGGCGGCGGCAGCGGCAGCGGGAGCAGCAGCAGCCGCAGGAGGAGCGGCGTGTGGAGCCGCGGCCGGCAGCTGTCGCGGGAGCTGGGTGAGGAGGCGCGCAAGCTGAGGCACGAGATCAGCAGTGCGCTCGAGTCCGCCACCTCGTACTCTGCCGCCCAGCGCGTCATCTTCTACCAGAAGGACCTGGCCGCTGACCGGGAAGAGCGGGCAGCCAAGGCTGCCGCAGCCTCTGCTGCCGCTGCCGCCGCTGCTGCTGCTGCCGATGCTGCTGCAGCCGCTGATGCTGCTCATGCTGCTGCTGCGGTGCGTGCTGCAACTGCGGCGATGGCGGCGGCTGGCAGGGGCGCTGCTGCCGGTGGCCTGTTGGCCCACCGCGAGACAGTTGTCGTGCAGTCGGAGAGCAGCCTGCCATCGCCACGTGGCGGCAACTGGCTGCGGGGCTTCGGGATGGGGGCCGCCGCGTCCCCCTTGACGTTTGCGCCACATGGCGACGCGAGTGCGGCTGCGGCTGCGGCTTCGGCTGCCATGACGGAGGACTCGCCTCTCAACGGCGGCAGCGGCAGCAGCAGCAGCAGGAGGTGGAGGAGGAGGAGCCTGTTCGGCGACGCATCAAGCACCAGCAAAGCCGCCCGCGGCAGCATCGTTGGCGGGGGGGGCGGGGGCGGGGGCGGGGGCGTCGGCTGCAGTGGTGGACAGATGAGTCCGGCAGCCATGGCTGCCTGTGAGATCGACGCCACCAGCGGCGGCGGCGGCAGGAGGAGGCTGAGCTTCTTTGGGTATGAGGCGGGCGGCGGCGCTGACATGGATGATGATATGGCGGCAGCCAAGAAGCGCGCAAGGGACGCCCGGAAAGTCGCCCCCAAGCCGGACGGCGCCGGCACCGGCTTGAGCGCCAGCGGTGACGAGGCGAGCCCCAAGACGGCGGGGCCCAGCAAGAAGCACAGCTGGGTCGCCAGCCTCTTCCGCAAGGGCAGCGCCAAGTGAGAGCCCAGCCGAGCTGAGCCGAGCCGAGCAGCGGCGGCGGCGGTGACGGCGGCGGGGGCAGCGAGTGAGCACCCGGCTGAACTTTGGGGAAAGTTATCCCGGCTGGCCGGCGCGTGCTAGCGTGTGCGCGCGCTGGCGTGTGCGCGTGCTATCAGGCCCGTGCGGGAGGAGGGGGAGGGTGCGCTTCAGGGAAGAAGGATGGGCTAAGAAGGGCAAGCCCGGGCCCGTTGGGGCAGAGGAGAGTGCCTGGCCCTTATTGCCTGCCAGCTGTTGAGCCTGCCTGCGGCCCTCCTGCCTGTCGTGGCCAGCTTGCAGAAGGAGAGACGCGCAGTCGAGCAGTTTTGTGTAATAAGAGCGGGCGGGGAGGCGGGCATGTTTGGCTCTTCAGGCGTGATGGCACCTGGAGAGCGGCCCTGTCGTGCACGACACGTGTTGCTTCCTGCCTGCTCCTGATGGAGGGCATGGGGCCGCTTGGATCTGGCACTTCCCGCCCACTTGCCGCCCGCCTGCCGCCCGCCTGCCCGCCTGCTCGTCTGCTTCTCTGCTGGCTGCTGCTCGTGGCCAGCTGGCTGGCTGGCACGGAGCGGTAATCCCATTCGGGGTGTGCGCCTTGTTTGGCTCCGAGATTGACACAATGGAGCGCAATTGCGCGCATTTTGGGGAAAAAAAAGATATAAGCCTGTTCATTTACAAGAACGCGCACATTCTTCTCTCTGAGTAATAATGGCAGATCAGATCATACCACTTGATGCGAAGAGACGTAGGAAGGAGGCTACCCGTTCTTATGTTGGTCAACGAAGTTCAGAACTAGTGTCAGTGAGAATTGTGATAGGTGTAAAAAAGGTTCACTCACCCCGTACGCACACCCTGTGACTCTCAAGGAATCTCAGCTACAGGAGGATGTGTTTAGACGTAGTCATAGTCAAGCATAGCGTGATAAGTGGAAACAAAGATTGCAGCATATCTAACATTGTTAAACAGACGACGCGCGCGCATCCGCGAGTCCTAGTTGCCTTTGTTGTGGGTCAGAGGGAGTTGGCGAGAGTTGTCGTCTGCTTGCTGTTGTTTAGTTCTGGCTGCCGGGCTAAGGCTTGAAGGAGTTTCGTGTCAATTTTGACTGTAGGTTATCAAAGTTCACTTCCGTGCTGCAGTAGTAGAAGTAGTAGGTTGTGGACTTTTCACAACAGCTGCGCTAGAAGAAAATGTAGGAAGTTCGGTAGTTAGCCTCCTGCTGACAGAGAGTCTTAGCGCGTGTATCATAGTAGAGCTGTGCAATGTTACTACTTTATTCGTTGAAGGAACTGAATATGTGAGCTTCTCCTGTACTTTGTAGTGGGTGTTCTTTCTCTGCTTTTTTGCGCCAGCCGCATTAGTGCAGGGAGAGAGATGAAACTATGTTTGCCTGGAAGAAGCATACACTCTGCTTCAGAGCACGAGCTATACTCTGCTCCTGTTGGATCTGCATTAGAGTGCATCAGTAGAAAAGGTCATGATCTACTGAGCTTGATTAGAGCTGCTACAAATGTGATGCGATAATGCGCATGTGTGAGCATGAGTATCATGGTGTTCGTTCCTCTGTTCAGAGTTTCACACATTTGTCTGCTGTGAATCTCATTCCCTTGGAAGAGGGTGCGTGGCATGCTGGATGCGCTCAATCTAGAGTGTGCTGTGCTAGGAGGTGGAAATCAATTCCTGAGAATCCTGAGAGTAAGATTTGACATACAGTGCAACTAGCTGGCAACTGCTGAGCGATTGGCTCTACTTGGGATCATTTGGGATGTCGATCTTTGCCTCTGCCGGTGCATCGATCCAATGTCCAATTCCCATGATGCGTGTGAGAAATTTGCGACTCCATGCGCGTGTGCATGCATGCGGGGGCAGACACATACGTCTTGGGGGGTCAATGTTGGACACTAGTTTTCTCCAGATTTGACCGTACGTAAGAACATTCAAGGCCTGATAGGGAGATCTTTCACATCCATGGACCATGTCATACCTCCCTTGCAAAAACTCACATATTGATTGAAGTTGACAGAAGTTGACCGTCTTCGCATGTAGGAGCCTCGAGAGTTCATTCGCAATTTGCTTATCTCTGTCAGGCAATCGGGATATCGAAACATTGAATCATCGAAACATCACTTCTTTGCCCGGCTCCAAAAGATTTGGAGTCCACCAAAAGTTCAAGGCACTGGAGCCCCCCTCCACACGTGAACGTGCACACAACCATATGGATACAAAAGGTGTACATTTACATATACATATACGTACATATATGCAAATAAGGATACGTACATGCAAACAAGGTCCAACAACCTGCTAGTCACATACGATAGCAACACGATAGCATTTGTTGTTCATACTGGCGTAATTGAAATGGGAAAAGCTACGAGTACATACATATTTACAGTTTCCCTACATTGTTCTATACCTGCTCACTCTGCGCTGCCAGTTGGCAGAACCTCCATAGCCAGCAGGACTGGCTTCTAGCTCCTACCTTTTCGCAGTGCCCTGGAGAATCCCCGGCTCTCACCCCTACATTATTATTTCCTTCCTCCCAGCACTTCCAAGGGAGAGCCTCACACGGTCGTACCGCAATCAGTCAACAAAGCCCGATCGTTCAAACCTGGATAACTACCGTCCTCCTAACACCACCACACCTACATCTCTCCACCTGAAAGCTCACCACCCGTATTGCCGGAAGAATAAAATTCTGGTGTGAGAAGAGCCACTCACATGAGGGCCTAGCCTAGCGTAGCCTAGTCTACCTACACCTACCTACCGCCAGCTGGCTGGGAGTGGGCTCCCGAGATTCTCAGGAGAGAGGAGCAGCAGCACGCGGCTCCAGCTCACCGAGTCCAGCTGAGCGAATCTACCCAATAAAGATCCCATCAGCGACCTAGAATCGCACATCGCCTAGGGGGCAGCGCAGCACGATGCCCCCGCCCCCACGCATGGCGCAAGCCTAGCCTAACCATCCTCTCTCACCATCAACCAGCCTACCTACGTACCTAAAATGGCATCTGCCGTCAAGAGGGAATTTGTGCAATTGCACTGCGGCAGCAGCAGATCCTAGGGACAGCCAGTAGCCACTGCCTACCTGCCAGCTCAGCCGCCTCAGGGGTGGTGCCCCGCCGAGGCTACCTACCGACCAAATCAAGAGCCCAACAAGAGGACCCGTGCACCCCGTGCGCAGGGGGGAGCAAGCCGCCACCTGTCCGCCTCCCTAGCACGAGGACCCGTGCAAGTCGTGCAGGGACAGCGCCATCTGGACCCTCGAGAGGCCATGCTGGGGCAGCGGGTAGCTGCGCCTGGCTGGCAGGGCCGACGAGGGCGAGAGGGCCGACGACGCACTGCTCCATCCGGCCCCCCCCCAGGGACGCGCCTCGCTGTCCCCGCAGTGGGCGGCGGGCCCCTGGTCGTTATTGTGGGAGACCACGCTCAGCGGGGAGAAACAGAAGCCGGCGGCGCTGCCCCAGGGGGGCGGGAGGGGGGAGGATTTGACGCTCGCTGTTGCTGTAGCTGTTGAAGGTGCCGCTGCTGGAGCTGCTCCAGCCGCGCAGTCCCTCCCCTGCTGCTGAGGGAAGGCAGCGCTGTGCGGTGCCCGTGACTCCTCGCAGCAGCCAGATGGCACGCGCACGCACTTTGACTCCTCCTCATCCTCTGCAGCAGCAGCAACAGCAGCAGCAGCTCGTGCTCTACGCAGATTCTCCGTCCTCTCCCCCTCTGCAGAGGACTGACGATGATGACAATGATGCGCCTGAGAAGGCAGGGAGTACACCTCCTGGTCAGCAGCAGCCGCTACGTGGCGCCCCGCTGGATGGCCACCCCCGCCGCTGCCGCCGCCGCTCCCGCAGCCCCGCAGGGCGGGCGGCAGCGTGCGCGTCAGCCAGGGGTGCGACAGCACGCGCGCGGCGGCGGGTCGCTTCCTCGGATCCTTCGACAGCAGCCGCCTCACGAGGCAGATGGCATCGGAGCCCACGTCGCGCCAGGCGGGCTCGCTAAAGGCGGGCTCCGTGCGCCGCGCCGCATCGTACGTCTGCGCGTCCGTCTCACCCCAGAAGGGCGGCACGCCGCACAGCAGGATGTAGAGGATGATGCCGAGCGACCACACGTCGGCCTCGTGGCCGTACTCGCCGTCCAGCACCTCGGGCGCCATGTAGAAGGGCGAGCCCGCCACGCCACGCACGCGCTCGCCCACGCGCGCAAACAGCGCCAGCCCGTAGTCCGCCAGCTTCACGCGCCCGCCGCCGCTCGCCATGCTGGCGGCCACGGAGCCAGCCGCCGGCTCGCCATCTGTGCAGCAGCTGCTGCCGGCGGCAGCGTGGCTGGACGCCGCCACGTGTCGGCTGTCGCTGGCAAAGTTTGCTCCTGCCACCACCGCCTCCCCGTGGCCACTGCACTCAGACAACTGTCCCTTCCCGGCGCCACCTGCCGCCCTCCAGGCCCTCTTCACTCCTCCGCCAGCACAGCGCGATGCAACCTCGCCTTTCCGGCCACCGGCCGCGCCAACAACGTTCCTGTGCAAGACAGCGCTGCGCTGCTCTCCCAGCTCCTTCTCCTCCTCCTGCTGCTGCTGCTGGTGGTGGTGCTGCTGCGGGGCGGCAGTGAGGAGGACGTTCTCGGGCTTGAGGTCGCGGTGCAGCACGCCCTTTGCGTGGAGGTGCGCGACAGTTGTCACGAGCTCGTGGAAGACGCGCGCCGCCTCGTGCTGCGGGAAGCAGCCGCGCGCCTTGATGGCCTCGAAGAGCTCGCCGCCCGCGCACAGCTCCATGACCAGGTACACCGCGCGCGCGTCCTCGTGGACCGCGCGCAGCTCCACCACGTGCGCGTGGCCCGCCAGGTGGCGCATCACCTCGACCTCGCGCCGCACGTCCTCCACGTCCTTGGCGCTCGCAAAGTCCCCCTTGCCAATGAACTTGCACGCCAGCCGCTCGCCCGTGCGCCGGTCCACGCACGCGCGCACCTCCCCGAAGTGGCCCTTCCCCAGGACCTCCCGCATCTCGTACCGGCTCTCCACGGCCTCCGTCGCGTGACTCAGCACCGCGCCAAAGGGGGGGACCGCAACGGCGCCCCCGCCGCGCGGCTGACGCTGGTGCTCGTGCTCACCCTGCTGCTGGTGGCGCCCCTGGCTCCCCTGGCCCTGCCCCTGAGGGCCCTTCCTGTGCATCTTGTGAGCTGCCAGTCTCAGCCGCCTGGTGGAGCTCTTGCTGGCGCCAGCTTCCCGCATCTGCACCTGCATCTGCACCTGCACGTCCAGGTGGTGGGCGTGGGAGGCTCTTCCGCAGCCGGGCTGCTTCTGGCTGGGAGCTGCGCCGGCGACGGCGGTGCACGACGAGACGGGGCTGGCTATGGCTGCCAGGCAGGAGGTGCTGTCCCGGCAGCTGACGGAGTCTGGCCTTGTGGCGGGGAGCAGGTGGTGGCTGCTTGCCGCCGCGTGCCTCAGCTTCGAGCGTGCCTTCTTGACGGGACTGCTTGTTCCAGCACCTCCACCTACTACATCCATTCGTAGGCCCCTGTGCGCTTCTCGGATGACCTTCAGGCCCACTTCGTCCCCTTCTGTTCTGAGATAAGTTTGGCCGGAAACCTCATCCTCATCATGGCTGGACTCGAAACCACCAGCGGCGTTAATGTCGTGCCAGACTGAGGCCAGCTTCCTCTTCTTTAAGGGAAGCATGCTTCGCTGCCCCTTCTGCACCCAAGCCAGCTCTGCCTTGGAAATGTTACCATTACTACTAACACCATTCCGTGCCCTCTGCTGGGCCATATCTGCCTGGCTGGCAAAGCTCTGCAACCCACTCATGCCCAGAGGACGTGCACAGGGACTGTCTCCAAGAACTAGACGCTCGGCATTCTTTGGCGATCACGGAGTTTGCCTCAGGGCCCCTTTCGTAACACTAACTGAAGGTTTGCTAAGGAAACCCTCTCTCGGCGGACAGGTCGGCAAAATGCGGCGACAACAGAACTAACAGCCTTGTGAGAATTCGTACTTTCGACGACACAAACGACCAGAGTGCAATACACGGTAAGTTTCGAGACGACGTTGCTACCTCTGGCCAGCTTGACCTATTAATAAATCGAGAATGCGAGCAGAATGCTCTCACAAATCTGATCCGGTCGGAACTTCCAACAAGACAGACAGACGTAAAACTGGTCAAAATGTAACCAGAAGATTATTTGCTCCGCACACTACAGTTAACAACGTGGGGTATTCCGGAAAATGTTGAATCGTAATGCAGCCACACTGCTTGGCTGTGAGCTTGACATGCTGGGCTGCCCTTCGACCCTTACACCGGACGTCGACTGAAGGGGCGTGCATCCCTTGGAGGGAAGACATCAATGATCAGATCCATGCTCAGTGAGATCTGCCATCCTTTTCCTTCGGATTGTCTGCGGACGCCTCGTGAAGTTTTGAACTTCAAAGTTGGCCGCAGTTGGCCGCCTGCTTTGATTGCGTCCCCTCGATTTTGCCCTGGCTTGGACTTTGTTTGCCCCCGTAACGCCCAGTAACGCCATCCCATCTTACGATCAAATTCCGTCAGCTGGGGCGATAAGGTCATGGCTGGTCAGGGGCCGAGCGCGGCGAAGTCAGAAACATGTAACGAGCGGCCCAGGGAAAGCAGGAGCCGATAATTTTAAAGAACCGTCCCATGGTCCCATGATCTTTGGAGAGCTGGAGAGGTGTCACGGTACCTGTCAGCGGCGGTGATGGATGTGGATATGCGAGGACGAATTGCTGACCACAAGGTTGACGACAGACTGACCCGTCAAATTTGTCGGTTTATGGCCGTTCGGTCGTGCTTCGCAATGCTTTCTGCTCGACACAATTTGCAAATCAAGGAAAATCAAGAACGATCTTAGCGCCGCGGAGGTGGCCGAAGTGGGCCACCACTGGCTGAAGCTGGCCTGCTTTTATGACTGAAGCTGATTGAAGCAGACTGACCAAGACTGAAGCAGACATGGGACCGGGGTAGATTGAAAGAGGTTGAAGCTGCAGCGCACAATTTTGTACAGGCTCGACCATTTCTTCACTCTCTTTCACCATTTTTGGCCTTTATTGAATTAGAAAGTGATGATGTGGACAGTCTGGCATTGAAGGCCGTAAGATAATGTTAGAAACTTTTATCTACGCATACTATGACGCATTGTGAATATGTGATGTGTGCGCAGTTGAGGGGTTGGTTGAGAAAGTTAAAGGAGCCCTTTTGTCATCATCACACAGTAATGACTCACCTCTTCTCTGGGGTCTGATCGTTCCAGATTCCAGTAGTCTCGAAGAGCCACGTGGAAAGAACTTTCATCTGTGCTCAAGTTATCCAGCGTGAAATTAGCGCGTCATTTTTGAATGCCACAGAGCTTCTTTCCTTTGATCATGCCTGAGTCTGTCTGCATCGGACATTCCAAAAGATGAAACTCGTGAGATTCGTGAATTGGTGCGTAGCTGGTTGATGCTGGTTGGTGCGAAGGAGTGCAAGTTGTCAAAAGCGTTGAAGCCCGTGTAAGAAATCCGTCTACAAAAAACTCTATGGCGGTCGATGGTGGTCAATGCGTACAACTGCATACGGGCCAACCAGTCCGGAACAATTGATACTGATTGATACGATCAAACCGAAAACTTGATGTGTTCCGTCCCTGACTCCATCGAATCCCAGCCACTCTCTTTTTTATCTACCGTCATCTTCTGGTAAAGATGGTTCACGTACCGGTAAGGTTGGGTAAGGTGCCGGTAAGCATTGGTCAGCAGTGGTCCTTCCATTTATATCGGAGATAGGATTGTATTTATCGTACTACATAATCTTACGGCACGATACTCGTACAAGGTCGTACTTCGGGTTTAGGGCCTTCCAAGTTTCCAACCAGCCACGGGTGATGTCAACTACCTCTTCTGGTTTCCTTTTCCCATGCATTGACCCACTTCCAACGTTCTTCCCTTGTATACTAAGTAAGCCAGCATGAGTTCACATGAATGAAAGAAATTATAACTTTGAACCGCTGATTCAATGCAAATTGCAACCTAAGCTTAAGTTGACCATCTCCAAGGCGAGCTTATGTGTGGGGCAATACAAATTTTCAGCGTTGACATCCATGTCATTGTGCAACTCAAGAGGTACAAAATAATACTTCTCTCGTACAATCACCCATTTTTATAAATGCATTCTACAAAGTACAATCACAAAAACTTTATTTTTGAAAAAAAATCTAAGAAGTCATTAAGATCGTGAGGTAAGCTTGCGAATTGTGGAACACAACCACGTACTTCCTTGTTGATATACGTCCTACACAAGTCCCTTGAGTTTCAACATCTTGAGCGTAATAATTGTAAATTCCAGACACACACATAAATAATTGTCTTCCATACTCTGCATTTCACAACATGTGAGGTGATTCTTGAAATGATGGCCAAATGAGGTGTATAGGAAAGCGCTCTCAAATCTATGACTATTTATGATATTCTTACTAGAGATCAGGCCGCAGCACAACTTTCTGCAATCAAAATCACTTTCTTTTATGATCGACGCAAATGATACAAATATTTCTTACATGAATAGAAACAAGCAGCAAGAAACTTGAACGTCCTCTAGAGATATCTATCTTTTTATTGCACCTTGAAAATAGTCACCCGGCACGTCGCAATTATTCGTGATTGCTTAAACAAATTACTAGCAAATGGTCTACTGTACACACTAAATTTTCATGCTGGAGGAATCAAATCAAAAATCAAATCCAAAAATGTAATTCTCAATGTATGTGTGCACGATCTCACTAGTAGAAAGACCAACGTGGCATAATTTTTGCAGCACCTCCATTCTGCTTTTAACATTTTTGAATGATTAATAACGCCTTCAAAACGCCTAAAGTCCTTTCACGCTTAATTGTCAAATTATGAGAAGTAATTTTAACGTGGTTACTAGAAGTATAAGGTTGTCTTTGTAATTGGTTGTGATTGGTTCACACAAATTTACATATCCAAAAACATTAAAAATTAATGATTTCGTAAGTTGTGCCCACACCTACTTTTCAATGCACAATCAGATTTTAGTGGAATGTTTCAAGAATAATATATTATTCGGCACTTTTTGTTATATGATTTGGCAGCGTGATCAAATAAGTGTGAAAATAGCATGATGTCGACAATCAGGTTGAACATTGACTAAGGACCAATGAAACCTACTGATTGTCCCACTTCTCAAAAGCATATTCTGGACGTGGAGTTTATGGACGCTGTCGTAAAATCCAATCGGATTAACTTGCAAGACATGTTGGTGTTATAAACTACTCTGAGCCATGACATTTAGAGCCGTTGTCGTTTATGACGTGACGTGGTGCAGTTGTGTCAAAGATAGTGTGTTGCAATACTAATTAACTTCTACACGAATGATTGCCCATCTCAATCGACTCTGTGAAAAGTAGAAATCAAATGTCGGACTTTGTCGACGACTTCCAGACATGGTAAAAAGGTCGTCGGCTAGTGAAGACTTATGTTTTCAAATTCGATTTGAATGGAAGTTTCATGTTCCGACCGGCAGTCTACTTTATCGTGCTGGAGTCAACCTAGTTGTTGGGAATACATTCATGCTGTAACTTTTGTGTTGAAGTGCCCAGAGTGGGTCCATTTGGAAAAGCGAGTTGGGACCCAACTCCATCGCCAAAATGGTTGATTGATTTTGCCCGGCTCTTGCACATTTTCATTTTGTAAATTTGACGTATTTTCATCAAACTCTCTTGGATGGATCTCATACGTCAATCATGTTGTATTATATGGGGATAATGAAGGTAAACACTAGACTAACCTTACTTAAACATTCTTGTCTTCAACAGTATGTACCGAGATGGAAAAAGTGATTTTCTATGTAAAACATAAATATATAATTGACAGTTCATAAATGTCGCAACCTTCCCCTAGTCATAAATATTTTCACCATCTTGTAAGTGCGGCCGCCAAATTTTTCGCCTCTTTGATTAGTTGACCCTGAAATTGCCCGCAAGCCTCTGCGCGCAACCAATGTTCTACCCTAGTTTCTTTTTTTGATTATTGTACACAACTGATTTCAGTATTTATACTGATGTCCCTTGCGGGGTAACAAATAAATTTCGTGTTAGTTGCTAAAAATGGGCGACATTGATTATTGCCGACTAGAGTATTATATGAAATGTATCTGCTAACCGAAAAACACTTTTGAGTGTGTCGCCAGGCGGTCCCTCGCACCCCCTCGTATCCACTCGCACCCACTCGCGAGTCGCACCCACTCGCGAGTTATACGGTGCAGCAAGTCGCACCCAGGCGTCAAATCGGCGGTAGGTGCGCGTCTGTGCGCGTAATTCTTGCCAGCTTTGCATTGCTCCCACTGCTTCCAGTTGCCACTCTGTAGTGCCAGTCGAGTGGAAAGCGCTGAATGATGACTGTTTCACGGACCGCATACTATGGTGTAGTCGGGACTCGGTGGTAGGCAATTGGCTGTTCTGTGACGTGACAGTGGAAGATTGGAATGTCGGAGTCGGACTGTGTTGGGGCCGGTCGGGGTATCAGCCTAAGTGCCACATGAGCAAACGGCCTGCGTGAGCACTGAGCAGCATTGAGCACTAAACATTACTGAGCATGAAGCAGGCCGCCGCAGCAGATCCCTAAAGCTTGAAAGTTCGAAAAAGGGCGCGAAAGCATATATCTTCGCCTAGATTTTCGTATCAAATACTTGGTCGTGAAGCTGCCATTCATTTTCCAGTCTCTCTATAGCCAACAGGTGTCCGGCCAGTATAAACTTAGAGTCGCTTATTTTGCCA
The DNA here is from genome assembly GCA_009602735.1 of Mesotaenium endlicherianum. Lineage (NCBI taxonomy): Eukaryota > Viridiplantae > Streptophyta > Zygnematophyceae > Zygnematales > Mesotaeniaceae > Mesotaenium > Mesotaenium endlicherianum. Next base: position 458,742 of record WELA01004336.1, on the reverse strand, counting down.
CCCAGCCATATGTACTGCTGCAGTGACGTGCACTGCACTTTTCGCAGACGTGGACACTCTTTTGCAGTCAATCGCGTGAACGCTAATCGATGCCACCAATTCAAACTTCAAAGGTGCACTCGACCCTTCTCCTACACTTCTCCAGTCTGCTTCGCGCTGTTTCTTTGTTCCTGGTTGTCTTGTCTCCTTGCAGTTGTATCCTGTCCTTCCTCGTCACGCAAAGCACTCGAAAGTGCTCGAAAAGCACGTCGTGAGCATAATCGACGGCTATTATGAGCAGGTTATAAAATCGGGGAAGGGGTCGATTTGAGGTGAAGTATGTCAGGGTCGAACGGGATCGAAGGACTAGAGAATGAATAGAAAGACTACAAATGGCAGTCGCATGTTGTCTGTCTTGTACGCGGCTGTGTACAAGCTCCTAACGATTTTGAGGCCTTCAGATTGACCACTTGTCAGCGAAGTGGCTGCCTGCTGTCAGCGCGAGACCGCTTTTGTCGCATCGCGATATCTTCTGACGACATGTTATGGCAGCTCCTTCGAGACTTTTCGCAGATGTAGTGAAGCAGTTAAGGTGCTGTCGATTACAGTTCATTTGAAGGCCTGCTGTCAGTCGCACAATCTCCACGTAAACCCCACTGATTGGCTGAGGTTGGTTATGTTACACGAAATTGCACCGTCGCACATCGCCTTGTCTCCAACCCAGATGCGACTGTTGAGCTCTTGGCTTGATAGTAACAAAGTGCACACTTCGTCTATCGCAGTCAGTTGTCTCCATAAAGCCCCAGATTGATTCTGGCGTGAAGCGGTTTCTGGTGTCGAGAAGAGCGTCTTTCTACGGTTTGATTGTTAGGTATTGAGAGGCGCCGAGGGCATCCGAGGTGCCCCGCGAGCTGGACACTGGGTGATGGCCCTGACGTGCACGGCTGAACCAAGATTGCCAGAAGATAATAGCTCAAAGCCTCTGCCCGTTCTACCGATCAAGAAGAGAAGGAAGTTTCTTTCTGCCCATACAGAAAGCATGGGTATAGAGCTCAAAATGGCTGAGCTAGATCACCATGGAGGAGGAGATGTCAGGTTTAATGATTCGGCTGCCACTTCTTGGGCGTCGCCACTGAACCACAAGGCCTCAAGTATATTGCAATACGCCACAGAGGACCTGAGATCGTTGTATACGTTACATGAGGAACTTGGCCGAGGTCAGTTTGGTCTAGTCAGGGCATGTGTCAACAATAGGACCAAGGAGAGGTTTGCTTGCAAGACCGTAGAGAAGAGGCACTTAAGAAGCCATGTGGACGTGATGGAGCTCAGAAGAGAGGTCGAGGTGTTGACAAAGCTGAGCGGGCAGGCACACATAGTGGAGGTCCAGGGCGTCTACGAGGATGCAGAGAGTGTGCACATTGTCATGGAGCTTTGCAGAGGCGGGGAGCTTTTTGACGAGATAGTGAAGAGGAAGAGATACAACGAGCAGGACGCTGCTTCTGTTTTCAGAGATATTGTGGCGGCGGTGGTTAAGTGCCACGCCAAAGGCGTGATGCACAGAGACCTGAAGCCCGAAAATGTTCTGCTGGTTTCCAAACCTCGCGAAGGGGAAGCCCACCCGGCAGTGAAGCTGGCCGACTTTGGCCTGGCTGTCTTCCTCGATTCCAGGAGAAGGATTCACGGCGTGGCAGGCTCTCCATTCTATATGGCACCGGAAGTTCTCCTTGGGAAGTACGGCCAGGCAGCAGACATCTGGTCGCTGGGAGTGATATTGTACATTCTGCTCTGCGGGGCCCCTCCGTTTTGGGGGAGGACTGACGCCGAGACGTTCGATGCGATTGTGGCGGGAAAGATCGACATGGAGGGAGACGTCTGGAAGGGGGTCTCTCCCGAGGCCAAATGTCTGGTCCGCAGGCTCTTGTCCGCTGACACCCGGAAGCGGCCCACAGCCCCGCAGATCCTCAGCCATCCATGGTGCCAGAAGTTCCGCGCCCCTGCGGCCGGAAATGATGTCAGTCCTCACACTCACAGGACCAGCAGGGAGCTGGAGAGGAGGAAGAGGGAAGCCAGTGGTAACGATGCCCCTGAGATTCCTTCCCCTCGAAAATCAACAGGCGCTGTCCCCAGCCATAGCAGCCACGGCCCTGAGACTGACGCGAGCTGCCCTGAGGAGACGGCGAGCAGCTGCCTGCCAAGTGATCTGTCAAGTGGCGCAATGGAGACGCGCACGTCCTTCAGCTTCCACACGGATCTGGGGAGGCTGGGAGCTAAGACTGAGCTGCAGAGGGCGACCTCGCTGGCGTTCTCTGACGGATCGGACGGATCGGAAAGCTCCTGCTACAGCCCCGTGCAGTCTCCGCGGGGCCCCCTGGAGCTTGCTGAGAAGCGTGCAAAGTCGAGCGACGTGACAGCGACTGCCGGCAGCCTTGGGGCTTGCATGACGGCTTGAGGAGGAGGTGGCGTGAGCGCCGAGCTGGCGAGCTGGGGGATTTTTACCCTTTTTTATTCCATTTTACGTCTTGTTCCCTCTTCTCAACTTAGATGACATTGACAAGGTAGGACAAATGTCCTGGTAGCTAGAGGATCCACAAGAGGCTGTTCACGAACTCTGTGAATGCTTCAGCATGCACATGCGAAGGATGTATATACGATTTCCCAGGGGCAGGGAGGGGACTTGTAGGACGAGCCTGGGTGGGCAGGCCTTTGCAGCAGCACCAGTTCCACTGCAAAATCTTTGAAGGGGGGTGGGAGGCATTCTGGAGGTCATGCATTGGACCTGGTGTTCCTTTATGCTACAGAGGTGGTTAGTAGGGGGTATTTGACATTCATAAACGCCAAATGGGGTGGTCCTTCTCGGCAGCCCTGTAAGCGACACACGCGGGGGTTATGTTTTGACATGTATACAATTTTTTTGAGAATATTCCTTTTGGTGATCATTGGTCCCATAACAGCTAGCCACCCTTTAGGGCTGGTAGGTAGTGTAAATCTTAGGTAGTCCTTAGGACTTAGAGTAGACCCAAGTCACAACCCTAGTGATTAGCTTTATCACTCTGTAATCCACTGTAACCTGTCAGGTATCAAGTTTTGGCATCATGCTCAAAAAGTGATCAAAAAAAAATGTCACATAAGCTGACTGTGTAAATATTTTCTTGTTTCCATGTCTGCGGTTGCAAGTGATAGGACGTGCTCTTCTTATGCCCATATGTTGATATTATCCGTTTTTCTTGATAAATCTTGACAATTGTCAAAGCCGGGAAGGAATTATAGTCTCTGCACGCCCATGATCACGTTGTATTCCTTCTTTACAGCATAATATCTTAAAGAAACTGATGAAGAAAATTTGCGAACACATACATGCATTATTATGCAGAGCTAGGGCTGCCTTGTTTCTTTGCCCAATTCTTTAGTTTAGTCTTCGTCTTTTCAAACTATCTCTTTTTCAAGTATCTAGCAATCAGAAAGCTACAAGGTTATTAAAGATAGTCAACAGGCTATCAAGGGCGTCCAGTCAACGAAGAAAGAGGCGCACTTGCATCCATGACCTTGTACGACTTGTTTGCAATATGACGTATGACTAGTCCTGCCTTATTTCCTTGTCCAAATTCTAAAATTAATCTCTAAAATTAATCTTTCATCTAACCAAACTATCCCGTTTATGACGATCTGGCAATTAGAAAGCTATGAGATTTTTTCAGATAATCAACAGGCTATCAAGGGCATCCCTTCCAAGAAAAAGAGGCCAACTTGCATACGTGATCTTGTACCGCATGAAACAGGTAGCAAGATTGAAGAAACTCACGAGAGCCCAAAAAGTCCAGGTGCAGCTGCGTCTTACATCCTGTGTAAGCACCGTTTGGTTCGACACGATGGTCTGCACTTAAGTACTGACATAGGGCGTCATGTAAAAGCTAAAACCATCAGAATGTAGCAGACGTCCATGAGAGCGCATGTGATGGTAGTGATGAGAGCCTGCATCAATTTTAGAAGTCAACTGTACTTCCACTGAGCAAGCCCAACACGGTTACTTTAACAATAAACTTTGAAATCTGGACTACTACTATTAAAAGCATAAGACCTGTTGATGAGTCCCATCGCAGCCCAGCGAGTGATTTGAGAAACAGCCGCTGCAACAGAATCTATAATAACCATGTGAGATATGCTACATACCATATTTCTGAATCACAGTCTTAAGCCCTCAAACTCATGAAACTATGACCACAGCTTTCAAAACTGTTGTAAATTTAGCACAGACAGACCGCCTGCAAGAATAATTGTTCTCTAAGCTTCTGTCCCTGGCATTATTGCTCAACTTTAAATATTTGCCGAAAAGGAAATTCCAATTCACGCTTGGCATAACTGCGTCTGCACACAACACCTGCCCCAGAAGAAGTCCACCTGTCCTAATTTTAGCTCCAACACAGTCTCAGGTCCTACAGAAAGTAAAGACAAAAATTGCAAAAAATTGCAAAAAAGAAATAACAAATCCTCAAATAGTCACCCCAAAAAATGCAATCCCGTTTGAGAAGCCACTACTAAGGCTGCTGGAGCTCCCGTTCCCACATTCGCCGTTGTAAGCACACATTAGAGAGGGCATCACACAGAAAGAAGGGAGACGTCAGAACTGGCCGGTGTTCCAGAGCCAGCCGACTGTCTTCTGGGCCTCCTTGCTCCCCAGATCTGCTGCCAGCTTGAACCTGAGAATCGCACAATCCAGGAAAAAAAGAAAGTCTCAGCTCAAATCTACCACAAGACGCCGCATGCTGCGCCAGATGGCATTTCCCAGGTCCAACACCACAGGCATGTGAGGACTTGCGGTATCCTACTTTGACGCTGGGGCGGGCAAGGCTACAGTGCCTTTCCTCGGGAAGTAGGCCCGGCAGTTCTCGGCAGAGTGAACGCGGAGAGAACCAGAAGGCGCAGGACGCAAGCATGCAGAGTGCGCGCGTTCCTCCGACGCTAGCCCACAGCTACATACCACACGCAAAGCATTCGCGCAAACTCGCATCCCCATAAAGCCACCCTGCAAAGACACACGTGCGAGACGCGCGCGCGCACACGCACACGCGCACACGCACGCACGCACGTATGCGCATACACATGCACACCGCATGCACACGCACACACACAAGGCACACATACACGTGCGCGTGTGCGCGTGTGCGCATGCACACACACGCGCGCACATACACAGGCACTCGCACTAGCATGTGCAGGTTCTAACAAAAAAGGGAGCCGTACAGTACAAACATGCCCTCCCTCTTCCTCTTGCATACACGCAATCCCAATCTGGAGGGCACGCAACGAACCATTTCACGGCCTCCGTGTTGTCCGCTCGGTGGGTGCCCTCGCCGTCCAGGTACATGTACCCTAGCAGAAGCTGCGCAGATGAGAGCAGCAAGTCATCACAGGATAGCCTTATGTTATATATAGTATATACTCGTACATTGCACATATGATTCCATCACACATACTCCTCCTCTGTTATACATATACTATAATATACTACACTAACAAGATTATATTACATTATACGTGATTACAATGAAGGACCTCCACACGACGCTCCTGCCAATCACGCAAAGAGCGACAGGCGCGTGCACGCAGACAATGAAAAGAGAGGACGAGAAGGGGAGGACACGTGGAGGGAAAGCAGGATCTTGTCGAGTGCGACTACCAGCTGCAGGAAGGCAGGAAGAAATCATTGATTGCATCACATCGGCACCATCTGCGCCGATTCCACCAAGAGTTCATCAGCATACCAAGGTTGCGGTGAAGGTGTGCCTTCGGACAGATTGATTTCAAAAACAGCGGGCTCCTGAAAAGAGACGAGCTTGAGAGAGAGAAACATAATACTCAAAACGCAAGCACCAGGTTGTGAGAAATATAAAGAGAGAGAAAGAGGCTGGGACCGTGGCGGGGGCGGGGGAGGG